>CM070485.1:4417005-4544505 GCA_036324585.1 Champsocephalus esox | reverse complement strand
TCAGACCCTCTGTCCTTAGACCCTCTGTCCTCAGACCCTCTGTCATTAGACCCTCTGTCCTTAGACCCTGTGTCCTTAGACCCTGTGTCCTTAGACCCTCTGTCCATAGACCCTGTGTCCTTATACCCTCTATCCTTAGACCCTCTGTCCTTAGACCCTCTGTCCTTAGACCCTCTGTCCTTAGACCCTGTGTCCTTAGACCCTGTGTCCTTAGACCCTCTGTCCTTAGACCCTCTGTCCTTAGACCCTGTGTCCTTAGACCCTCTGTCCTCAGACCCTCTGTCCTTAGACCCTCACATCGTACAAGGAAACACTTCCAGAGAAACCCCACAGTTTAAAGGGGACATGGAGAAACCTCAGGGAGAGCAACAGAGGAGGGATCCCTCTCCCAGGACGGACAGACTGCAATAGATGCCGTGTGGAAATCCAAGAGATAATACATGTCACAGCATATAGACCGATGTTAGGAAATGCATGTGTCTGTAACAAGGAGATGAATCCACGAGGATATCAACAATCCTGAGGGAGCCATCAGTAAGCAGCATGACGAGAGTCTGGAAGGACCGCAGAGACAGGTTCAGCCACGACTCGAAGTCCAGGACTCAGATCAGGACTCAGGATCCCAGCGTAGATAGACAATCAGAACAAAATATCTCGTTTCACCAAAAAAGATCTCGTTTCACCCAAATCAACAAAAGCAGCCACATTTGAGGAACTTAAATCTGCAAATATTTGTATTTTTTGCTCAAATAAAGTTGATCAAAAGGCTTGTTTTTATCAACTCTGTATTGATATTTTCTCATTTCTATATTATTCGTAGTATTTTTTTTTGTATATTTAATTGTAATTCAGCGAGCGCAGAATACATTGAGCCTTACAAGGCTTCAGTTTTGTTGACCTTCAGTTTCTTTACACACACATTCGCGCAACAGCCTTTTTGAAACCAATCAAACATCTTTGACCAATAGGCACGTTCATTTACATAGCACCTTCCAACACAAGGCAATTCAAAGTGCTCTCCAGAAATGAAACACATTAAGAAATAGTGCAGTGGAAACATGTTATAAAATGGTATTTAAAATCAGTCATTAAAAAGCAAAGATAATAAACATAAATAATTCATGAATAACATACGTACTACCAAGACTGCATCATACACTGGAAGTATGATTGGTTATCAATTAACTTCATGAACAAAAGCAAGGCCTTCTGGACTGAGGGGTGGTCTGGGACAAACATTTAATTAAAGTCAACATATACATTTTGTAAGTGCACCTTACTGATGTTTCTGCAGCTCTCAACTCAAATCTCATAGCCCTTAAAACTACTAAGTAAAAGATGTGGTATCTGTTAAACTGAAAAGTAGTAATTGTAAAAATGGAGGAAAAGAGTGCAAAGGTACACATTTGAAACAATTATTTGAAAAAATAAGCTTATTGTGGTGGAAAGCACTTACAAACGCTCTCTTACCAAGGAGCAATATTGTGTTTTTTCTTTTAGACAAATACACCGTAATTCATCGGCCAACACCCAAGCTGGATAGACTATACTCATATGGGATAATAGTACACGTTTCAGAGAAAGACTACCGACAGTTGTGACAATAGCCGCTTTCACACCAAGTACTTTGCCGTACTTAGTGCCCAGCACTTAGTACCCCCATGGAACTAAGAGCAGATCGCGTTCACACCGGAATAAGTCCCTAGGGGTGGATTAGGCAAATGAAGCCGCTGACGTCACTTCTTCTTCTTCTTCTTCCTCTGCTTTGGGTTTACTGGCAGGCTGCAAACCACTTCACGGCGTATACTGCCGCCCAAAGTCCCCGGCCGGAAGTCCCCGAGTTGGGGAAGGCTTCAGTAGAAGCTGCTGGGACTCCCAGCAGCTTCTACTGAAGCCTTCCGAGTAAATCGCCAGAACGCCGACACCTCCTCATCTCCACCGCTCCCATGTTTTCTTTTGTGTTGCCATAAGTTAGTCTCTCTCCGTTGGTGCGCGGGGCTAATGCTAATGCTAATAATGCTAATGCCAACAAATAAAATGGCCGCTTCACAACACTTTTCAGAGTTTTACGGGGCATGGTTTGCAATTCGCCCAGCCAATCAGAAATTGGTACTTTTTTCTCCGCCAATACCATCTCTCTAGCAAGCACTACAAATGGGGGTAAAAGTTCCTAAGTAACTAAGTATTCTTGTTGGTGTGAACGTAAAATTCCAGGCGCTAACGGAACTAAACGGGAAAAGTACGGGTAAAAGTACTCCGGTGTGAACGCGCCTAATGAGCAATATCTCCACTTCAGTCCTTCCCTTTGCAAAGTAAGCTGATAAATTGGCTTTGTAATGTGCTGTAATGTCTGCAATTAGTTGCGTCCCACGCTGGTCAGAGCCCATCACACGGCAAACAATAACGGAGCGTATCAATGACCTCATGTAAGCACAATTGTTCCACACATCTATCACGCCCAGGCACACACATGTTGCTCTTGAGTCACTTCTGCCTGTCAAGCAATCTCCACTGATCGCAGCGTTAAAGTCCCTGAGCTCTGCAACCTGATCGAGCGAACTGCTACAACAAATATCCTTTCATTTCTATCAAATCACGGATGAAGGGGACGTTTTTTTCATCACCTT
This sequence comes from Champsocephalus esox, assembly GCA_036324585.1. Lineage (NCBI taxonomy): Eukaryota > Metazoa > Chordata > Actinopteri > Perciformes > Channichthyidae > Champsocephalus > Champsocephalus esox. Next base: position 4,541,878 of record CM070485.1, on the reverse strand, counting down.
TCTTGCGTTAAACAGCACAATCAGGATCAGTTGACTCTCAAAAACCTTCAAACTAAAGGCAACATCTTTCGGCCCTTTTAGAGGTCGGAGAGTTTTTTGTTTTAAACATTTCACAGCACAGCATTTCAAGTGTTTCTTTACAGTTCAAATCTGACCTGTAGCCTTTTGCTTCATGTCCTTCTTCCTCTCGTTCCCCTTCTCCTGTCCTCTTTGCGGCGCAATCCATTAAAAGGCAACAAATAATCTTAAAAAATATCTCACTTCATAAAACATCTGTGCATGGCAACCGTGTTAGGGTTAGGATTAGGGGTGCAACAAATCAACTCTTCAATGCCAGTTCTTTCTTTGTAACATTACACATTTCTATCTCTCACTGTTTGAACTCAAGGAAATCTAACAATCTTTCAGTTTGGTTTTACGAAGGTATTTAATATTTAGCAATTTGTATAAAGTCGTTCTGTTGGAGGAAAACCTGAGCAATAAAGTCGTCAAGACATTTTCATAGTTTAAGTCGTGCCAATGTCCTTTCCAGTGTAAAATACAGTGGTGAAAATGAACACTAACGCTGGCCCTGTGCGTAAGTAGGTGCCCCTTGCCCCCCAGCTGGCAGAATAGTGCCATTTAAAACTCATAACCACAGACCTTAATTGGGTTTTAATGGTTTTGGGGATTGGTACCGTGGCCTTTGCTGTTGTGTTCCTGCTTGGCGCCTCTCAGAGAGACTGATCCAAAGCAGCTACTTCGACACAAAATGACTTTAAACCTGTCACATAAAGGTGGATAATTGGAGGAAAATTCAGTGATCTGTGTTTTGACTGAAATAGGACATTGCCTCAGGGGGCATTTTTCCCACACCTTGTTGATCCGGAGGACTTAAGAACTTGGATTGGCAGAGATGGGTCAGTGACTCAACGCCATTGTTCAAAGAGTGGGAAAGAGGAGTAAGTGTTAGACGAAGGGTGGAAAACAAACGGAAAGTCTCAGAGTAATTTTTACCCTCATCCTATTCGTCTTCTTCTCTCAAACTGCTGTGGAGGGACACCTCGTATGTCTTGATTATGGATGTGAAGTTTTGAAGTGGAGGTTTGAAGCCAAAGTGGCGCAGGACTGACAGCGAGACTGACCCAGACGGACAGCGAGACAGATAGTCATCCTGAACGCCAATCTCACCTTGTCCTCCGAGAGGATAGTGTTACTGGGAAAATCCCACTCTGCTCGTTCCTCACAGCTGGCACGGGCTTATGGATGAATGACAGCGTGATGGAAAATGGGAGCTGTAGACAAAAAGAGTGGGAAGGATGTGGGTGAAGGAGAGGAAATGTAAGGCAGAGGTGGGAAGAAGTGGAGTACAAATAATTCGTGACTATACTTAAGAAAAAAAAATTCTGGTATCAGTACTTTACTCCACTACGACTTTTTACTTCTACTTCTTACATGTTGAACTCAAATACCTGTACTTTCTACTTCTCACATTTTCAAAACAGTCTGGTTACTTTAGTTTAAATGTGTGTTTGGTGATCATTATTATTTAGAGTCATTGAGTGCTACTGTGACGCGTCCTAAAACCCGGAAGTAAACTCCTTCCTTCGACAAAAACGCAAAACAATTTCTCCATAGGGTTTTGGAAAATAGCTGGAAATAAGGTCTGTGGTTGAAACACATTCAAGAGACGGATCACGTTTTGTTGGAGAAATTGCTTTGCTTTTTGTCGAAGGAACCGGAAGTGGTAAAATGCTAACTTACTTTCGGGTTTTAGGACGCGTCACTGTGGCACTCTATTGCGTGCCTATTGGTTGGAACACGATCCGTGTATCCATCACTTCCTGGTCTTCTCTAAAGAAGAGGGACCAATGGAAACGTTGTCATGTTGCCGTTGGTCACCATGGAAACATTCATGAGCTAACAATGACATTATTGTTCTATTGATATAAAGGGAGGGTCAGGTACTCTTTAAAGCAGCTGCTAGCTATGGGTACTTTTTACTGAAGTACACTTCAAAGCCTCTTTACTTTGACTTGAGTAAAGAAGTTTAGTCAGTACTTCTACTTTCACCGGAGTATTTTTAAACACAAGTATCTGTACTTCTACTTGAGAAAAGGATGTGTGTACTTTTGCCATTTCTGGTCCGGGGTTGCTTTGTGATTGGCTTTCATTTTCTCCCACCTTTCTCACCTCTTCTAATTGGATGTCGATGTTTACCACACAGACAAAGCAACCCTGTTGTAGTTAAGACACTTCTCTGGCAAACAACAACTCTATTTCACCAACATTCAAATCACCACAATTCCCAGAGTGCAAAAAGAAACCTCGACTTCTGCAAAAACAGTATTCAAGCCTTGGGAAATAAGGTGGCTTGAGAAACTGCTTGTTTTTCAAGTTTTGTTTTACGCTAATTCCTTTAGACTTCCGTACAAACTAGGTGCCATTATTGGGCCGACAATCTGCTCAAAAGGGAGGGTTTCAACTTGGACGGCGGTCGAAACAAACGCAACAATGGTTTTTATTGTCGCGCTGGCTCGAGCTCACCCACACAGCGCTGGCAGGGAGCGAAGCTTTCAGTCGAACAGCCTGTCAGAAAACATAAAGTTGATTATGAACTTGAGTGGGGCTCTTACTGAGACTTCAGTTTTCCTCTCTTTCTGTGTTCCCAAAGGACAAAGGAAAAGGTGGCTGACAAGAGACAGAAAGTGAAGTTCTGTTGCTTTTGTCTAGGTAGTGTCCACACTTCAATCTTGAAAAAGCTGTGTTTTCCTTATTCCACTCTCTAATTGATTTTCTTGGAGCTGTCTGTTCTCCTTCGCCTTTCATATGTGTGAACAATGACTTTCTGTGGCTGCCCTCCCGGCTGGTACCATGCGTCCTTCAGTGTTCTTGGAGAAGTGGCTGTTTAAAGCGCTGTACGGTCGGCACTGGAAAGCCTCTGGTCGTTAGTGGTTAACCCAGGGCTCCCCACGGGGCCCAACCTCCCAGCGCATTGCATAAAGTTTCCGGTGCTAATGACGTAGGAGTGATCATTCACAAATGTAGAATGGCATATAGGTCTTATGATGAGAAAAAACACATTTTCCATATTTACCAGAGGATTTTCTTGTCGCACAAACGGTTCCCACATATAAAGACGTCTGTCATTTGTGCTATTAATACCAGGCCAATCCAATCAAAAGGGAACAACTTTAGATTTTTTTGAAGCCCAGGCCTTCTACACTAAATACACACTGCTGTCATGTTGTTAGGGTCTTAATAATCTTACAAGAAAATAAGTATTTGCAAGAGGGAAAGACTAAGAAAAGAAAGAAAGTTGCAGAGCAAAGTTCATCCATTCGTCCTCGCAAATGTATGGGACTTTTTGCAAGGCTAGCTGTTGAGCAACTCCAGCTAATGATTTAGCTCAAAAGTGCTCTCTGAGAAAGCTAACTTGCTCCTTGACAAATATAATAATAATAATAATCCTTATATTTATTATAGCGCTTAAAGACTAACAAAGCGCTTTACAATTACACATACAGATCATACATGGGGACAATACCCACAGGAGAAAATTCGGGTGAAGTGTCTTGCCCAACGGCCTGACGCAGTGGGGCAGGAGCGGGTTTCGAACTGGAGTTCCCCAACACCCCCTTGATCTGATGATCTGATGATCAAACGCACAGACCACTGCGCCACCCGTCCCTTAAATATGTTAAGATAATATATTTAAAGGATGTTTGCATCATCAACATTATACTCCAACAGTCCAGGGTTACATCAGGGGCGCCGCCAGCGATGTTGGGCCCCATGAAAATATATCACATCGGGCCCCACCACCATGGCTGACCCCAACCCACTCATTAATGTTTTAAATAACTCTACCTGTACAGGCTTGCATCCATCTTGTGGTCCAATACTCACCGCACAATATGTTCTGACACTATCATTAGCTGTTGAGCAACTCCAGCTAATGATTTATCTCAAAAGCGCTCTCTGAGAAAGCTAACATGCTCCTTGACAAATATGTTAAGATAATATATTTAAAGGACGTGTGCATCATCAACATTACACTCCAACCGTACAGGGTTACATGCGTGTTGATGGTGCTCAACAGCTACAGTTGTTGGCTTCCTCCACTGCCTCAACTGTCAGCAAAAAGACGAGGGTCAATTTACTCCAATTATACTCCAATTTATGGCATTTGAACATTTGAAATAAGAAAAACGGTGACAATGAAGAACTAAAAAAGGTATGGACGGTTAAATCCAGCTATTTGTAAGCACTCTTGCCAAAGATTCACAAGTCCTTGCTCCGGACTGACAGCAAGAAGTGCTTCCTCTCCTCCCTCTGTCTGACCTTGACTCCACTTATCTACCTTCCTGCACTCTCTCTTTTTATAAGTGAGCTCCTATCGTCTTCATTATCTGTTGTACTTTCCTCCGGTTATGATTGTGCGTGCACGTCCTCCCGGCGTCTACTAGCTGTGAGCAGGAGCTTAATTGATTGCATTTAATTACAAAGCGATTGACACAAAGGGCGAGTTCTGCAGTTACCAGATAGCAGCGACGAACCGTCAGGGCCTTCAAGGTGTTCAGACTCTGGAACACTCAGATAAAACAAACAAAACATCGATTTAATTATATAAATAAAATGTAATAAAATGAATAAATGAGAATGGTATCCGTGTTGTTGATCTGTAATATCACAGTGTTACGTTGATTTGTTTGTCCTTCTCGGACCATGCTCTACGCATTTCAGTGGTTTTGTGTTAGAAAAGCAACCAATCAGATCTCGTTCTGGGTATCTGGGTAGAATATCCTTCAACCAGGTATTCTGCATCCTTGATCGAAGGCCCTGGCCGTCGCACTGAATGAGAGCGTACGTTTGGACTGACAGTTTGATCAACCAATCAGATATTGATTTGTAGCCAATGGGCGTGTTCTCTCAGAGTTCCCCTCGGTTCCAGGGTGCTCTAGAAGGCCGCTAGTTAACTGGCTCGAGACTGTGGCCATTTCTCAATCGCGAGGATGCTGGCTTGGTAGTCGCGTACTTCCAAGTCACTTCCTTCAGAAACGAAGCAAGTATACTTCCAAGCCACGGCTACGGAAAACGAAGAAGAATGGAACAGGCAAACAAGTGTGCCACTCTCTCTAACGGTTTCAACATAAACTGTACCGAAAGTAAATACCTCACGATGTCTATCTAATTATGAACTTGCTTTACTTTCACGGAACACATTGTTTGGTGAAACAAACAAATGTAACAAAGTAACATATTTACCAACACATGTTCTACGCCACTATACTTACATTTAAATGTGTGCTGCGTCGGTTCAGCCATTCTCCGCAAAGGTTTTTGAAATTGGTCCGTGCGCAAAGCATTGTGGGGATTTTAAGGACGCGAAGTCTACCCACTTGCAGCCTCGAAATGTCCCCCAAACCAAGGACGCGGCCTCGGTGGAATTCCAAGTATGCTGGAGATTGGAACAGTCCTTCGGCGGCACTCGATGGCGTAGCATCCTTGAAATATTGGCTTGGAAGCCAGTATCCTCGAGATTGAAAAACGGCCAGAGGATCTAGATCAGGGGGGTCAAACTCAATTTCATCGCGGGCCACATCAGTATTATGGTTGCACTCAAAGGGCCGGTTGTAACTATATAAATACATATATATAAATATATAATATATATAAAACAATGTATTATATTACATTATTGCCTCTGAATTGGATTATTATCGGATAGGATAATGACTTAGTAATTATCTACGTCTGAAAGCAAATAATTGCAAGTCTCTTCAGTGCGCATGTCACAAAATGAGATGCATTGTGGGACATGTAGTTTATGGGCAACCTGATTCTGTAAAAAGGCATTTAATCGTATAATAAACGTATTACATCTCAGCTCTTGCGGGGCCACATAAAATGAAGTCGCGGGCCGGATGTGGCCCCCGGGCCTTGAGTTTGACACCCCTGATCTAGATGAATGCGACGAAGCAATTCATGCCGTTTTATTGTTTTTAACGTTGAAATGACAAGTGCAACAGGTGAAGAGGAAGTTGTTGCAGAACAGAATTGTTGTGAGTACCATTTAAGACGACAATTCAGTGAAAAGACGGACATTATAACGCCGGGGGGGGGTGTGTCTCCAGAAGGTCCAGGTGTGATAGACACCGTTCACCACTGCCTTTGACCAACTACAGAACATAGGCTTGACCAATGGAAAAGCAGCCGTGTAATGTACAACACTAACCATAAATAACCCAAATTGCTGAACCACAAAACAACGTTATCGCCCCAGAAGTTGTTACAGTATGAGCTTCTCCATGTAGACGTTTATGTTGATTGTCACCATGCAGGAAAACCCGTTTAAAGGTCACATCCTATCATGAACCTGAAGGCAGATGTCTTCTTCGGGATCCGAGCGTCACACTCCCAGCGTGTGCTAACTGCATTTATTCTCACTGCCTTTACCTCAGCCTAACCACAAGTCCTGGCTGCGACACCAGGCTCTGGTTTTATTAGGTCTCTCATCCCCCCTTTCCTTCTCCTTTTTCCCACTGATGATTATTTCTCCATGCGTCTCCGCTGCATGAGTCTGGTCTTGGGTATCAGTCCTTCGCTGAGACATTCTGGCAGAAGTGGAGGATACATTTTGCATGGTGTTTTGGTTATTGTGGTGTGCCATTTCGCGCTTGAGTAGTTATATTTCAAAATGTCCATTCGGGGGATAGAATCATTACGTAAAGTTCATCGAGCCATGACGATTCGGTTTGACTAAGTGTTTGCCATTTTGTCAACTAAGGACTTTCAGTAAGTTACCTAATAAGTGCCATTTTTTTGTTTTGATTATGTGCTATTCGTTCTGTAAGAGAACATGTTGCGTTCTGCCAATGGTGTGTACCTCTCTTTCTCTCTCAGTGTCTAACGGGCACGGCTCCAAAGACCACAGCGCCATCAGAGGAGAAAACCGCAGATGCAGCTGTTCAGACAGAACACAGCGCAGGATAAGTTTCTCTCACTCTTTCTCTGTCTCTCGTTTTTTTAAAAGACGTGCCTCATTAAATGGAAGTAAGGCTGCTCGGGTCCAAAACCAAAGAGAGTCATGCCCCTTTGAGAGCGCTCGGATACAAACCATAGCTCTGGCACGGCGCAATGTGGAAAACAAGTGAATCAAATGCAACCGCTGAGCTGCAGCTAGCGTACAAAGACGTTATATTACATGACATTACGTGGGTTCAGGAACAAGCTGTAGCAACAGAGGTGATGCTTCGCAAAACGGTGGCGGAACATTTTGTGTTTTTGGAGCAAACAGTCAGGGAGAAAGGGAACTAAAGTCACCTTTTATCTAGGCACATCAAAGTGACTCTTAGGATGGCAATACGGTCCGTTGGTCACCCGCGTTGGTACAAACTGGAATATCTCGACAATTGGTAAATATTTTGATGATTCCCAGAATAAGCCTGGACTTTTCTCACTCCATCGTTCACATGTGTGGTTTGGAGTAAAATGCCTTCACTAATGTACTAACTATTGGTTGGATTGCAATAGGCTTGGTGGTCATAATAATGGAGGCCCTGGAGGTCAGAAAACACAAAGACATTCACAAATCACAACAACATTACGACAAGCGTTGAATAATGCTTGGATGTCCTAAACGTCTCTGCCTTTTTCCCAGAACAATATTTAATCTATAGGCGCGTTCACAGCGCAGTACTTTTCCCACTTTAGTTCATGAGAACTCTTTGTTCATGAACTAAGAGCAGATCGCGTTCACATCGGGATAAGTCCCTGGGGGAGGATTAGGCAAATGAAGCCGCTGACGTCACTTCTTCTTCTTCTGCTTTGGGCTTTACTGGCAGGCCGCAACCCACTTCACGGCGTATATTGCCGCCCGAAGTCCCCGGCCGGAAGTCCCCGGAGTTGGGGAAGGCTTCAGTAGAAGCTGCTGGGAGTCCCAGCAGCTTCTACTGAAGCCTTCAGAGTAAATCGCCAGAACGCCGACACCTCCTCATCTCCACCGCTCCCATGTTTTATTTTGTGTTGCCATAAGTTAGTCTCTCTGCGTTTCTGCACTGGGCTAATGCTAATGCTAATAATGCTAATAATGCTAATGCGAGGATAATCAAATGGCGGCTTAACACAACTTTTTGGGAGTTTTACAGGGCGTGGTTTGAAATCCGCCCAGCCAATCAGACATAGGAACCTTTTTCTCCCCTGCTCTCTAGGAGGGACGTAAAAAAAAGGGGGTAGAAAGGTTCTCTAGAACTAATTTAGTTCCGGCTCCTTTTGGTGTGAACGCGACATTTCGGAACTATATCGGAACTAAAGTGGGAAAAGTACTGCGATGTGAACGCGCCTTATGTATTCCACTACTGGCAAGATTCTCACATGGTAAGTGTATCAGCAATACATGGATGGAGGCGTGTGGCGCAGTGGATAGAGCCGTGGTGTGGGATCAGGTTCAAACCCCACCGCAGTCAGCATGTCGTTGTGTCCCTGAGACCCTTCACCCCAAATTGCTCCTGTGGGGATTGCCCACAGTATTGAGTATGTAAGTCGCTTTGGAGAAAAGCGTCTAACAAGTAACATGTAATGTAATGTAATTTTCCTTTCTTTACACTTCCACTATTAGGGAAATTAACTAATTTCAGTTAATCGTAAAGATGTATTACTATTTTCGAACTGTCTTTCCATAAAAGAGTGAAAGGCAGTGAACTTTTAATTAAATGTGACATATTTATGGCCGTATTTCAAGTAATAATGTTGTGAATTGAAGACAAATAGGAATATAAGATACAGCAAAATCATTCAAGTAATATACTGTAAATGTCAGATTGAGACTTTTTTTTTGTTTTGAAAAATTTGTATTAGTTTTCGCACATATATCAAACAGACATTTTCAAGACATTATATGTAAAATACTGTGTTTTCTTAGTACAGCTGACAGATTGAGACATTTTTAAGTTTAATACTATTTTGAAGAGCAAAAAACTGCTTCATGACATACTGTATATTCAACCTTTGTATAATATTTGTATCAGACTCTGGAAACCTTAATGTGTAAACACTGCCTTGACAACATGTAAACCTTGCCTTATTAATTTGAGTTAGCCGTCACATTCAGCCTTCACTGATTTAACATGAAGGACAAGGAGACCAAAATGAAAGGCTTGGTATTGACTTGAGTCATGATGTAGTATTGAGCCATAATGAGTAGTGGAGCAGTACTTTGTGGTTCTTCGTGTTTCGGTTATGTTGTGTGGTTTGCACGGGGAGACTTCGCAGTAATTAGTGCTTTTCTGTTGGGAAAACAAATGTCATATTTTGTTTTTATTTTGTTACTTCAACGTCCCGAGTGTTTATGAAGCCACTTTCCACAGAGACGCATACAAACAGATGGAGGGAGAGGAACAGAAAGGAATGTGGTTAAGAGTCTGTTTGGTCACGATCCATAACCGACAGCCTTAGAGAAACGGGCATTTCAATACTTCTGTAAAGGCCCTATCACACTGTCCCGAAATTGACACCCGATAGACACACGATAAAAGAAATGTTCAAATTCGGCTCTGATCGTAGCAACATCAGGCCATTCGTGAGGGCACCTTAAGCCTTCGTATGATCGCCGGTGGAGTTTCTCAGGCTCCGGCAGCAACTTCGTGAGCGGTGGCAAAATCTTTGGCATGCCAAAAAATTGCCGAATGACCTTGCGAAGGTTCATTTTCGTGTTGAATTCGTGTGTCAATTTTGCCCTTCGTAAGGCCATCGTGAGGCCATCGTGAGGGCATCTTGTTATCATCGGTGCCATCGGGCATTCCCCCCGATCAGAGTGAGGGCGAATGCACCGATGATAACACGAAGATGACACGACTTGACAAGATGCCCTCACGAGTGCCTTACGAAGTTGCCGCTCATGAAGTTGCTGCCGGAGCCTGAGAAACTCCACCGGTGGTCATACGATGGCTTCGATGCCCTCACAAACGGCCCGATGTTGCTACGATCAGAGCCGAATTTGAACATTTCCTTTATCGTGTGTCCATCGGGTGTCAATTTCGGGACAGTGTGACAGGGCCTTTAACTATTGCTACCTGAGTGTGCCGCCCTGCAACTCCCAGCTTCTGTGGTGTGGTTCCAGCTCTGGGCCACTTCCCCTTGTTGTGTGTTGTTAGTTTAATGCATCTTACAACACATACTAACAGGGGATTCATGTGCCTTTTCAACACATGACAAATGACTTTTCTTTATCACACATCATCTCCAATGTTGTCTTATCAGAGACAGACTTTCATATTGTTGCCTTTAGACGTATCCAGGTGTAGGCGCAGTATCAAATCAAATCAAATCAAGTTTTATTTATATAGCACATTTATAAACGATTTTTGTTCGAGCCAAAGTGCTGTACATATAATAAAAATAGCCTACAGTAGAGACACTTTACAGCAAATACAACAACACAGATTGTTCAGAATATCAGAATGAGAAAATACGACACCCTCTGTCCTTAGACCCTCTGTCCTTAGACCCTCTGTCCTTAGACCCTCACATCGTACAAGGAAACACTTCCAGAGAAACACACAGTTTAAAGGGAACATGGGAGAAACCTCAGGGAGAGCTACAGAGGAGGGATCCCTCTCCCAGGACGGACATACTGCAATAGATGCCGTGTGTAAATCCAAGAGATAATACATTTTACAGCATATAGACCGAATGTTAGGAAATGCATGTGTCTGTAATGAGAAGATGAATCCACGAGGATGTCAGCTACAGTCCTGAGGAAGCCATCAGGGAAGTAGCATGACGAGACCCAAGGCAGGACCGCAGAGACAGGTTCAGCCACGACCCGAAGTCCACGACTTAATCCAGAACTCAGGATAGAGGATCCAGGACCACAGCAAGAGGATCAGCCTCGACTCCGGATCCCGGCGTAGATATAGACACAAAACAAGAAAAGATGTGGCTGGGTTCATCGGAACAAGAGAATACACAGACACAGACAGAGAGGGGAAAGGTCATTGGAGAAAAGTTATTCTTGATAACCCTCTAGAAAGATCTCATGAACTTCCCACTCAATCTATCACGACCCGAGCAGTTATGTTAGATATAGGATAAGAAACATTGTAATACTGTACTTCTGTTCATCGATACTGAAGACGAGGTAAATGCCATCCGATCAGTAAGATTTGAAAGCGTCCACACCTTTAATTATGTGCGTTACGATACATTGTTTAAAACATATATATTTCAATAGATTTTTATGAAATATTCTTTTTTTTTAAAGGTAGATGCGTCAAAATGCAATTGAATGAAATAATTAGTGAATCCATCTGAATTACACAAAGTTAGTGAGGTCAACTGCTTAGGTTCGAGTGGTTGTTTTTCTTTCTATGTGCCTAGTTTCCATCGTCACCAGGGAGTTGAAGCTAAGTGACCAATCGGAGCAAACTGGGCTCTGGTTTCAGACGGAGGGTGGAACGAGGTGCTGCACCTAGGCTCTATGTCTTGCCATGAGAAAACCTGTCAAGAAAGAAAAGGATTGTCACTGCCCAACATAACACATGACTGGACTCAGCGACAAGTCTGATAGATGTTGACGAACTGGTAATCTTTTGTCCGCACAAGTGCACTCATTTCCTCCATTTCCACCAGATCTCAAGCATTGAATCTCATTTCCACGCTTATCTCTTTACAAATATGTGACATAAGGAAAGGAATAATGTACCGTAGCAGGCGCTGTCAGACATGGAGCCCTCACTCTGTGTGTGGTTGAGCAACACCCTCCCCCCCCCCACCACACAGATCAGATTCTCTCAGATAACAGCGGAGTGGTTGGTTAACACAGCCTGTTTAGCTTCTCGAGAGGATCGGGTTTACATGTGGCCGCTCTGTCACGCGTCTCCCCGACAGGTTTGTTTGGTCAGTGTGGCGCCTCGAGGACGATTACCTGGGACTGGAAAGCATGTACACACATCACACAACTCTGCACGTGGTACGTGGTAAATACACTCCATTTAAAGGTCACCCATTGTGCAAAATCCACTTATTCATGTCTCTTCCACATCAACATGTGTCCCCTCTTCTTCATGTCTCTTCTACACCAACATGTGTCCCCTCTTCTTCATGTCTCTTCTACATCAACATGTGTCCCCTCTTCTTCATGTCTCTTCTACATCAACATGTGTCCCCTCTTCTTCATGTCTCTTCTACATCAACATGTGTCCCCTCTTCTTCATGTCTCTTCTACATCAACATGTGTCCCCTCTTCTTCATGTCTCTTCTACATCAACATGTGTCCCCTCTTCTTCATGTCTCTTCTACATCAACATGTGTCCCCTCTTCTTCATGTCTCTTCTACATCAACATGTGTCCCCTCTTCTTCACGTCTCTTCTACATCAACATGTGTCCCCTCTTCTCCATGTCTCTTCTACATCAACATGTGTCCCCTCTTCTTCATGTCTCTTCTACATCACCATGTGTCCCCTCTTCTTCACGTCTCTTCTACATCAACATGTGTCCCCTCTTCTTCATGTGTCCTCTACATCAACATGTGTCCCCTCTTCTCCATGTCTCTTCTACATCAACATGTGTCCCCTCTTCTTCATGTCTCTTCTACATCACCATGTGTCCCCTCTTCTTCATGTCTCCTCTACATCAACATGTGTCCCCTCTTCTTCATGTCTCTTCTACATCAACATGTGTCCCCTCTTCTCCATGTCTCTTCTACATCAACATGTGTCCCCTCTTCTCCATGTCTCTTCTACATCAACATGTGTCCCCTCTTCTTCATGTCTCTTCTACATCAACATGTGTCCTCTCTTCTCCATGTCTCTTCTACATCAACATGTGTCCCCTCTGTGGAAAGAGACCCTGAAAGCTTCAGGAACAAAGATTCTCTCTCTTTTTGATCCATTTCTATAAAAACCTGTCTGAAAATGAGCTGATCAGATTTTGGCCACGTCATGATGTCATAACGATGTGTTGTCTTGTGTAACCATTAGCCAATCAGCAATAAGGTAACTTACCACCTTAATCTCCTCTAGAGCTCCATTGAGTTCTTTGTAACCAGATGTCTCTCAGAGGGGCGTGGGGAGGGGCTCCGTATGTTCATCTTAAGTAACAGACAGAGAATCAGCACTTTGGAAACAGGGCTGAAACAGAGGGGATTATGGGTAATGGAGAAAAGGTTGTTGATTAAACCAGTTCCTGAATATGTTCTGTAGTTTTGAGTGAGGTGATTATCGTCTGACAGTTATTGTGTGAGTGGGAGTGTTGTGAGTGTGGCGTTGTTGATTATTGGGAGGTTCTGTTGCTGTTTTGATGTGTGGAAAAGTTCAGGAGGGAGAAGTAGAGATCTGCGTTTGAGAAGATAAGTCATAATCGTTTTAATAGTGTAGTTCTTGGATGCAGGTGCTGACGATTCAACCGCCGACCGTCCAGTGGAGAATAGGGTTAGGGTTAGGGTTACCTTCCGATCCACAGCCGACCCACATGCAAGCACACACACTCCAAAGCACCAGAGAGAGAAAGGAGGTGAAAAACCACACTGTTGTTTTCAATGAAAACACGTCCTCGTTGTCATGGTTACTACCAAAGTCAGCCAAACCACTATCTATCCCACAACGATGAAAAACAATTCCACGTGTCCAACTTTTAACAGCAAAATGATATGGTATCAAGTCGTTGGGTGTTTTGACGACATAACTGGCTCAGAAACCTCAGCGATGCGGCCGGGAAGCACATAATCTGATGTTGGACGGAAAATATAGTTTTCAATAACTTTTAAGTACTTTTCCACAGATAATCACAGAGCAAACTGATCAGAGTAAGACACAGGTGATGGGAGATGAAAGCTGTCAAACTGCAGTACGTCCACACATTGAAAGATGAACGAGGGAACGACCGAACGACACGTCACTTTAATCGAAGCCTTAAAGCATGTTCCTTTTCTCTCTCCGTGCAATTCGTCTTCGGTCAACTTTCTGTCATTTCACAAAGTGTTCCACCAAAAAACATAGATGCACCGTGGGTGGGCTTTGGGAAGTCATCAATATCAAAGGAATGTATCTTTGATGTGTGGTTGCTCGTCTAAATAAGATACTTTTAACCTTATTTGGTACGAATCAAAATGTGCCGATTGGAAAGAGATGACATGCAACGTGTGACCCGCTCTGTCGAAATCAGTCGGAAGTCGCAACGGCTCATTTCAAAATAAACGTGGATTTACGTAAAAAAACGTCTTGGCTTTCAGAATATGAAACTTTTATTTCCAAAATCACACGATAAATACATTTTTGAAGCTTGTAAAGGGACGAAGACAGCTCTCACTCGCACTCTGCTGTTCCGCAGCGCCGCCCCCCCTCCCTCCGGCTGACATTATGAATGTAAGGCGTATAGTAATCATAGATAACACGACAGGGTCCGTTACAGTTTGTTTTCATCTGATTTCAATTAAACACAGTCTTGGCTTTCAGAATATTAAACTTGTTTCGGCAAATTCAGATGATAAATACAACGTTGAAGCTTCGGCATAATTACAAGCGGAGAACGGAGAAACTTGACGTCACAGCAGGCATAACAACAGCCGGTGTTACTCGTGAGGGTTTTCCCCGGGACACAAACACAATACACACTAACGCAAAATTACACACACACACACACACACACACACACACACACACGTATACACACACACTCGCAAGCTTCCCCTCCAAACGAAAATATCTTCCCTCCGTAGTATTTTGATGATTTGCTGATAACCAATCAGATCGATGGATTCCAGAGAAGAGAAAACTTTGAAGGCCTGTTTCTCAAAATGAGGACTCGGTGACAGTCATCATATAATGTGACATATTTCGCTTAATATTTGGAGCACAACAACAATCCTGATATCATTAGAAAGCTAGGAATCTCCTCTTTCCAACAATGTATACAACTCAAAATGTGTCTTCGGGTCAATGCGACTGATTTCGATAGAGCAGGTCACATGTGCAATCTGTCGGAAAACCATAAGTAACACCAAAAGAGACGGGGGAAAGGGGGGATATACTTTGTTGTAGTCGCTGTACTGTAAACCAACATTTACAAGGTTGTCTGATGTTTATTATCTTTCAAATCATTCCCATAAGCGTTGCATATAAACCAGTCAGCAATTGCAGTGTGAAGCTGACGGGACACACACCACTGACATGTGTTAATCATTTCGGTTGAATACTGTTCTTCATCTCAACACCAGTAATAATGTGTGTTTTCTCACCAACGATATACAAGAGGCAGCTTGCAGAAGTAGTGACACCATGGGGACCAAGGAATTATAAACACAACGACTGTTCACACCGACACACACCAAACACAACACACTTGCGTCATGCATTCATTAGCGAAACATTAGTAGCAGCTTTGGAAAGGAGACGCACTGCGGTGTTCGCGCTCCACGCCATGCAGGCGAACATTTGCCAGTAAAAGATATGAGCGCTCATTAACTTTAACGGGGCAACCACCCCCTACCCAGGGTCCCGCCCCTGCAACAGCAAGGGTGGGATTTTACTGGCTTGTTAACGTGACTGACAGCTCAACAATGCCATCCATACTGCATACAGAGAATGACGAAAGACGGTTGGTAGTGCCAGGGAGTTGCTGGCTGCAGATATTACAGCACGCAGGTTGGTGCCAGCTGGTTGGCTACTCGCTCTGCGGTCATTGCACACATAGCTCACTCTCCTTGTTAAACGCTAAAGAAAAGAAACCAGTCGACATAGACGAAACACCAATGAAGTTACATTGAAGACATCGTGCCAAGACAATTCAGTTTTATCATCCTTTCCACCACAAAAGTCCATTCTATCAACACGTCTGTTTCGCTCCAGAGATGCTTCTGTCTCATCTGCGCAGCTGGGCTTCTCCTCGGTTGTGCTTACGGGCTAATGGACACTCCGAGTATGCTGTGTTTCATATAAGACAGTTTCATTTGCGCAAAGTTTGTCAAACAATAAGATGATACTTTATTGTCAGTTCAAGTCTAAAATGTTTCTAGAATCACAGCCGCTCCATTTACAGCATCAACAAGGTCAAACATTTAGACAAGAAAGAAGGAAACTGACATTTATTCTTAAATAACATCTCCTTTAACTTACATTTGATCTGGCATTAAACTTTGCAGACAATTCCATTTTCCTTCCTACCCTCACCTACGGTCATGAAGGATGGGTCATGACCGAAAGAACGAGATTGCGGATACAAGCGGCCGAGATGGGTTTTCTCCGCAGGGTGGCTGGTGTCTCCCTTAGGGATAAGGTGAGAAGTTCGGTCATCAGGGAGGGACTCAGAGTTGAGCCGCTCCTCCTTCACGTCGAAAGGAGCCAGTTGAGGTGGTTGGGGCACCTAGTTAGGATGCCACCTGGGCGCCTCCCTAGGGAGGTGCTCCAGGCACGTCCAGCTGGGAGGAGACCGAGGGGTAGACCTAGGACCAGGTGGAGGGACTATATCTCTTCGCTGGCCTGGGAGCGCCTTGGGATCCCCCAGTCAGAGCTGGTTGATGTGGGGAAGGGACGCTTGGGGCTCTCTGCTGGAACTGCTACCTCCGCGACCCGACCACGGATAAGGGGAGAAGATGGATGGATGGATTAAACTCTGTATTTGATTTTTAACAATTGACAATTTCACAAAAGTGTGTAACAGCCAAACCTAATTGAATATTGTCACCCTGTATCTAGAATGGTATTTACACTATAATGCCAGAATGTGTGCCAAATATGAAGGGCTGGGTTTCGGTCGTTTCTCTTTTCTTCCAGGTATTACATTTGAAAATGTCTACGACTGTAAGGAAGAGAAAAATACTGTATTCAGCATATTTGTGTACCCACTCCAATAACAAAATGTCACAGGTGTCATCGTAGATTATGACTCAATTTAATGTGGCCTCTCAATCCACTATCATGCTTAACGTGGCCCCTAGAGGCTGAACTATGCATTGCATCGGTACAGTTTGGAGCATCGAACATAAAAAGGGTTCTCATGAATTTCAAAAATCAAATATTGAAAGTCCAAACCATCGATCAGGGGATAATATCCAGTATATTATCCACAGTTGTGAACATACGGATGGAAAGGCAGACATTGATAGGCCATGGTTTATCAATGAATCGCCAAACCTGTTTGTGGTAATCCAGCATGGTTTGAGCAGATCGTTTTTGTGCAGGTGAAACCAACACTGTAGGAATGTCCTTCTTACTGAAGACATTTCGCAACAGGATAATGATTAATGACTCCTGAATTACATGTCGCTGCTTCAATTTCACAGCACTGTCACGCTACCATGATTAACTGGGACACTAAGCTAGAATGGAGCCAGCGTTAATGTCATTAGAAACACCTGCTATTTTCCTAAGTGAAAAAACGCCTACTGTATGATGGGTTGCTTGGGAACAAAATGCTTTAAAATGGTTTCAAAATAATCCAGGTTTGGCATGGTAATAGTGTAAAATGGTATAAACATACAGTAAAGTTTTCCAGTCGATCTTTTGATTAGGAATACTTGTGTTGGCCTGTATTCCTGCATGTGTCTGTGTCGGTGAGTGTTATCTGAACAGACAGTATCCAGCAGACCTATAATATCCAGCCAAAGCAAAAAAAGTCTGGCGCAGACGGAGCACAGGGACAGATTTATACGTCGGAGATTTGGATGATTACAAACCATGAAAGTTCTCTGTGATAGGAATTGGAAAATGGACTTCACGCCAGCCAATAAATCAACTAAAAGGACACGGTAGCCAGTGCTTCTGTGACATCAGTGCCAATACAATCCCAATGCAATGTAACATCAAAGTCATCTTTTTTCAAATAAATCAAGCAAAGAAATGTCAAGATATTCAGCTGTAAGTATTGATTACATCAGTGTTCCTTAAGTTATAACTCTCTACAATATCTGCGCATAGCATCTACTGTATAATATTTGATTTGATATACTTTATTAATCTCCGTGGGGAAATTATTTCTCTGCATTTGGCCCATCCCAGTGTTAGGAGCAGTGTGGGGAACGGTGCCTTGCTCAGGGACACCTCGGTAGCACTTGGTCTTGCCGGGACTTGAACTGGTGACCTTCCAGTTGCCAAGCCGAGTCCCTATCGACTATTACCGCCCATAATATGGATTGATAGGAGCAGTCTTTTAAAGTTTGGTTAGGTTTTGGCATTGGAAATACATTTTTAAAGCTTGGGGATGATTTCAGTTATGGTTAACAAAAAAAAATTAATCGTAGGTCTGTAATGGTCAGCATACTCGGAGAAGAAAATCTACACTACACCTACATTGGCTTTAATTTAAACCTTAAACGTGCAATATGACCACAACTTCCATGTGTCCATGTTTCTCTTTATTTGAGAGAGGATGGCGCAGAGTGAGAGAGATGTACTGCTTCAGTCTCTCTCCCTGTATATTTCTTTCTCTGGTCTCAAGGTCCACATTCTTATTCTGCATACAAAAAACCTGATGAGCCTGATTGCTTCAACTTCTTTAATTGGCACAACACCAGTTGGAAAGCTTCAATTCTGAGGCCTGAAACCAGAGCATGTTGGCATTTCATTTCTTGTTTTTCAAAAGAAGAAATGGTGAAGCAATGCGAGGCAGACAGGCACCATGCTGCCTCAGATATGTTCAGACAACAGATGGATCGATTACCCGGTACTACCATGGAACTTCTTAGCATTTCTGAAAAAAGCTTCCATGAGAATAAGTTGCAAAACATTCGACCATAACTACAAGTGTGATACACAAACTGAAAGTGCGGACAATGTTCTACTATATAAACTGCTTTGCAATCGAAGCAACCATGAAGTTCAATATATTACAATGCATGTTCCACTCTACATGATACCTTTCTCGATGTACATTGATTGCAAACAAGCTGTTATTGTCCCTGCTTTTTGCATGAGCTGCGTCTATACTTATATATTTCCCTCAGTTGAAGTATTGTGCATTGTTCCATCATAAACACAGTTCCGTGTCATTACACAATGTTCGCCATCTGAATCTCAACTTACACCAGTGGAGGGTAGTCGTCTCAATATATCGTGTATGCATTGTTTATAAGTCTGTACATCTCAAACGTATTATTTATGATTTCTTTGTCATCTATTTTTTTTTCCTTGTCTTTTTTTCTCTTCTTAATTCTCTGTCAAAGCGTCTTTGAGTTTCATGAAAAGCTCTATAAAAGTCCCATGTATTATTATTATTATTATTATTATTATTATTATTATTATTATTATTATTATTATTATTATTATTATTATGATTCAGGTGTCAGTGGTTCTTCCCTGTGTGTCTGTGTAACTCGTCGAGGAGGCCGATTGTCTCCTCTGGTCTGAGTCCTGAGAAGTGATCCTGGAGACCCGACTGGCCCCCCTTGTGTGTGCATGTGTGTACAGGCGGAAGACTTTTCTCTTTGTCGCTGCTTTTAATTGAACTATTCACATCTTAAACTGCGCTGTAACTTTTATCCATGAATTTTTTCTTTTAATGTTTATTTTATTAGCTTTTCTTTTTTAATGCTTAATGTCTTTCATTTTTTGTAAAGCACTTTGAATTGCCTTGTGTTGAAAAGTGCTATATAAATAAACTTGCCTCGCCTTGCCTTGCCTCGCCTCGCCTCGCCTTGCCTCGCCTTGCCTCGCCTCGTCTCGCCTTGCCTTGCCTCGCCTTGCCTCGTCTCGCCTTGCCTCGCCTCGCCTTGCCTCGCCTCGCCTCGCCTTGCCTTGCCTGCTCGCCTCGCCTTGCCTCGCCTCGCCTTGCCGTGCCTTGCCTTGCCTTGCCTCGTCTCGCCTTGCCTCGCCTCGCCTCGCCTTGCCTCGTCTCGCCTTGCCTTGCCGTGCCTTGCCTTGCCTCGCCTTCCTGAGTAGCATTGCTGCTTGTTATCTCTTCTCACTGGAAGCAGCCTGCTATGTTATGAATCTTCCTCTCTGGGGGTGCATGTTTGTGTCTGATTGCATCTCTCTAAGACTAGTTTCTTGGTTGCTTTCATCTTACCATTGGCACACACACACTTCAACACACACACACCCAGATAGTAGAAGTAGAGCTATAAAGTGCCAAGCCAGTGCTTTCTGAAAAGAGAGAAAACATCCAGTAATGCTGATGATTTCTCATCCCATAATGAGAGATGCTTGACTAAAAGATATAACCAGGTCAATGCCAACCACAGCACAATAGGTCGGGCGACGCCAAGCTACAGGGATCATTGGAATATAACACATATTGTGATGAATTCGACCCAGGAATATACGTGATCCCGACAAGCGGTTTCCACGGAAGTAGCTAACTGAATCCAGTGCATGTTCCCGGCCACGAGCAGCACACGGTCGGCCTGCAGGAATCTTGTACCAAACGACATGTTTAATTGTCCAACACTGTACTGTATGCCACATGCCATAATGCTTTGGCACACAGCTCAAATCCCCTGGTCTCTTTACACGGCACCCTACGGCCGCGGTCATGCCTTGAGGGCGTTTTATGATGCATGGGAAAAATGCAGCCTTGGCAGCACACCCACCACACTCCAGACAGTTCAGTTACAACATGGTGGCACACACTGCACAGAGCTTGTTATACCGGTTTATCGAACTTATGAATGTTAAAGAAAAGCCGGTGTGTTGAGATTTAAGTTCCCAGCATCTTCAAACAAAAAACCAACAACATTAACAGCATGTTGGTGTCAATAAGACAAACAAACGTTAAAGTGCTCAGGTTAGCTTAATATTAACTTCAGCTAATATAAGCTAGACGTTCAACCCAGTCTCACGGCATTTCGTGTTCACCATCACGATTTCCCCCTTTTTGTCGTGTTGCACAGCACGATTTTAAAAGCAATGTATTTCTACTGGTAACGTGTTTCGTGCCTGCAGGCTGCAGCACGTCTTTTTCTCCGGTCGGGTCGTGGAAGACCGGAAGCTGTGTGGTTCATAAAAACATGTTCTTACTCAATATCAAGCCACAGTTATTGCTTTTATTTTAAATCGTATCATTTCGGACTTTTGTTGTCGTCTGTGAGGAAAATAAATGGGGCTCAGAGCCTCAGGATACTGAAATCTGTATTTTTAAATATTTATTTCCTTCTAAATTGTTATTCTTTTCAAAATAACACACTGTTATTTACTCACCAATAACACACAATTATCCTTGCTTTTATTTATTGGTTTAATTCCATAATCTCGGGCTTTTTTGGCGTCCGTCAGGAACTGAATTTCAAAATAAAAAGAACCGGAAACAGACGTAGGCCTCTAGGAGTTGAGGATGGCCGAAGACACTACACTACCCATAATCCCCAGCTATCGTTTAGGACTACAGTCCCCGTGATTAATCTTCAGGCTCTGGGATTGGATGTTGGAGTGGCAGTGCGCCAAGGTTACGCTGAGCGTCAAACAGCTGTTTGAAATGGAACGAAACATTAACTGAAACTGGAGGTGTGTGGTGCAGTGGGATGTGCGTTGGTGTTGGGGTCACAGGTTCAAACCCCACTGCGGTCAGCATGTCGTTGTGTCCCTGAGACTCTTCACCCCAAATTGCTCGTGTGGGGATTGTCCACAGTATCGAGTATGTAAGTCACTTTGGATAAAAGCGTCTAACAAGTGACATGTAATGTAATTAAGTTCTCGTTAGCTATACATAATTAATAAAATTGACTTTACCAGCAGTAGCTGTTAAAATAATATATCTCCCTGTCTACAAAGGTATTCAAAGAGTGTGAATAGAGAACAGCCATACTTGTTCTATTGGAGTAATTGTACCCTCCTACCTCTCCACCTACAGCCATTGTGAGGGTGCACTGCAGTCAGGCATTACAGCTGTTTGTATTTCGAGATGCATGGCAGAGATTCATTGGCATGTAAGTGGCAGACAAGTGTACACACACACACACACACACCACACACACACACACACACACACACACACACACACAGACAGACGAGGTTACAGTGTTACGTTGCCCTGACATCAGCTGTCACAGTGTTAAGCGCTAATTAGCAGTTAGTCGGTAACATGGCAGGAACATCAGGGCGTTAGCATTGACAATGTGAGCCTGTTAGCATGCCAGTTTTAGCATTTAGCTACTATTTGGGCTTCACAGAGCTGCCATTGGTAGACTATTTTTTTTGTGTGTTCAAAAAGTGTGTAAGTTCGAACATGTGAGAGGTTTAGTGGCATTCACTGACTGCCAAAATAAAGGAAAAGTGTGACATTTGCTTTCTCAAAGAGGCAATTATTTGTTCCATATATTGTGTGAGAAGATTTAACCAATGATTGACATTTATGGTGCTATTTCAGTTTCTGATGGATGACTTTCTTGGCGATACCAGCAGGGGGTTTTGTGTGTTTTGGTTAAAGCCTTGTTTTTTTGTATTAAGAATGTGTTTATTGGTATTAGCCGTCTTCTTGGAAGCATTTTATATTGCTTTTGCCCAGGACAATTAAATCGCGAGAAGTAACACTTACAACATTGTGTCTTGTATGGATTGATTATGACATGGGCATCTGTGAAAATCAAATCCCTAAAGTCCCATTTAAACGTTAAGCATTGCAGTCAAGCCCTTTTTAAAAGAGCTTAGCCAACATGGACTTTTATTCTTCCAATTATTTATATTTCCATATGTCCATGTACCCAGTTTCACATAGATATTGTAATGCATTCCAACTATTGAAACCTTTGTTTAGTGCAGTGAAGCACTTTGGAAAAAATAGTAGGTAGGTAGGTAGGTAGGTAGGTAGGTAGGTAGGTAGGTAGGTAGGTAGGTAGGTAGGTAGGTAGGTAGGTAGGTAGGTAGGTGGGTAGGTGGGTAGGTGGGTAGGTGGGTACATGGGCGGCGCCAGGATTTTTTTGCTGCAGTAGCTTAGCAGTTGCTATATGACAGCACAGCGTTGCTAGTTAATTTTCAAAATAAACAAACAATACCAGTGGTTCAAGCACGAGCCTGGTCATGTAGCGTTTACCGCTATTCAAGATCACTCAAGCCTTCAATGTCAAAAACGTTCTCTTTATTTACAGAACCAATCAATAGTTTAACACTCATGACTTTCACGTGACACACACCGGAAAACTTTTCCTCCTCTCTGGCCGCCTCCTCCTCCTCCTCCTCCTCCTCCTCCTCCTCCTCCTCCTCCTCCTCCTCCTCCTCCTCCTCCTCCTCCTCCTCCACAATTCCCCGTGTTAGATCTCACGCCTCGAACAATGCGCCATGTCGGAAAATACAACACATTCTTGATTCATTTAAAATGGCCATTTGTAAGTGACTGCTCATTTCTGCCGAGATGCTCAAAGGGTGAGACGCTGTGTCTGAGAATCACTGACTAGCAGAATGTGTATATTCTGGAGTGGAGCTCTGCAGAGAGCAGGGTGGAGGAAATGAGGGCAGTGGATCATCACGGTGCGGGGAGGAGCAGCGCTAGTTCCACTGCAGCTAGCTGGTAGCAGCTAGCTGGTCCTGCTGCTGGGGGTGCAGCGGGTCAGTTGGCGGGGGCACCTGTTCTTCGTGGTCCCAATCCTCCCGGTTTTGATAGTGCACATCGGGATCCTTGTGGATAGCAGGGTTGTCCGTTGGAGAACGCCGTCGTTTACGCTGACTTTTGACTGTGAGAAATGTATCCATTTTCGATCTACTGAGAATTAGCCAAGTAACAGTTCACAGTAAATTCCCATGTATTATTATTATTATTTGTATTATTATTATTATTATTATTATTATTATTATTATGATTCAGGTGTCAGTGGTTCTTCCCTGTGTGTGTGTAACTCGTCGAGGAGGCCGATTGTCTCCTCTGGTCTGAGTCCTGAGTGATCCTGGAGACCCGACTGGCCCCCCTATGTGTGTGCAACGACCCGCCCCTGATAGATCCCGCGAAAATGTATCATATTTATACACATTCTCGCGGGCTGCGAGAATGTGTATAAATATGATACATTTTCATATCAAAACAATGGGGTTGCTAAGCCGTTGCTAGGCCAATTGTTGGAGTTGCTATAGCAACTGCCATGTTGGCTAGTTTTGGCACAGTTCCGTTGTACAGACCGACGTTAACAGCAGCCCTGTCTGTGCACACGGAGACCGACTCTGTCGTCCGGGGATCTAACCGCCTTCTGGAAAAGCTTCACAAGTACGTCGGTACGCAAATGCGCTTTGTGACACAAGTGACGGTACGCATTTCAGATTACGCCATACCCTGCGTACCAGTTATGTGCACCCCTGTACCAGAGCCATATTATTACTATTATATGGCTCTGCCCTGAACTACAGCAAGAGTATTCTCCGTCGGGACTTCCTGCAACAACACCACGCCGTTATCAAAGATGTTCTATTGAGAAGACGATCACTACGTGACAAAAGTTTTCAAAACCGTGGCTACTGAAATCAATCTGACTAACTGCTGTCTGTGCAATTTACTCTGCGCGAGTTGGCAGACTTTATTTTGCTTACTTTAACATCATTTTTCATGGTGGGGCTAAGCCATTTCTTGGTATGGGTGTAGCCTACCCCAGCCATACCCTGGCGCTGCCACTGGTGGGATGTATGGGGCGGGCCATTCTGCACATGCGTTAAATGCGTTTTAATTATTTTAATTTAATTAATTCAAAAAATGTATTACCGCCGTTAACGCGATAATTTTGACAGCACTACTTAAAATACTTTAAAAAGTAGAAAATAGAATTAACAATTACAAATAAACACAAACTGTGTACGTTGTAGTTACAGTCATTGTCAGGATTCAAACCAGAAGTGAAGCACTTTGGAAAAAAGAGTGCAACTTGTTATGTGGTTATGATTTCTGAATCATCGACAGAGCAAACCAAATCCACTGTTGACACATTTATCTGTTTCCTACATCTGTCCGTACGAGAACAATGACTCATAAGTCCCTGTAGTGTTTAGTAGCTCATCCACATCACCAGGAACGGCAACAGAAGGGAGGGTTGAGTGACGGGGTTACATTATGTCATCCATCGCACATCCAAAGAAATAACATTGTCTGTGATTATTTACCAGACTTTGTTACCAAGCAGGCGTTTTATTGTTTCTGGTCCCTCATAGGTAACCGTTTCCGTTTCATGATATCATAGTCT
Organism: Champsocephalus esox; assembly: GCA_036324585.1. Classification (NCBI taxonomy): domain Eukaryota; kingdom Metazoa; phylum Chordata; class Actinopteri; order Perciformes; family Channichthyidae; genus Champsocephalus; species Champsocephalus esox. Next base: position 4,516,817 of record CM070485.1, on the reverse strand, counting down.
GAGAGTTCACAGACCGATAAGCATTTTGAGTTAAAGAGGTGAACGTGTGTGTGAGAACAAAAGTAAACATTGGGATTCGTTGTGTGACGTTAAAGGTCCTATTATACTCGTTTTCATCAGATATATACAGAGCCTGTCTCTGATTGGCTGAAACACCAAACAGATCATTGCAGCATTACCCATAATCCCCTCTGTTTCAGCCCTGTTTCCAAAGTGCTGATTCTCTGTCTGTTACTTTAGATGAAGACAAGGAGCCCCTTCCCCACGCCCCTCTGAGAGACATCTGGTTACAAAGAACTCAATGGAGCTCTAGAGGAGATTCAGGTGATAGGGGGGGGGGAGGGGGGGGTTACCTTGTTGCTGATTGGCTAACGGTTACTCAAGACAACACATCGTTATGACATCATAAAGTGGCCAACATCTGATCAGCTCATTTTCAGACACGTTTTTATAGAAATGGATCAAAAAGAGAGAGAATCTTTGTTCCTGAAACTTTCAGAGTCTCTTTCCACAGAGGGGACACATGTTGATGTAGAAGAGACATGAAGAAGAGGGGACACATGTTGATGTAGAAGAGACATGAAGAAGAGGGGACACATGTTGATGTAGAAGAGACATGGAGAAGAGGGGACACATGTTGATGTAGAAGAGACATGAAGAAGAGGGGACACATGTTGATGTAGAAGAGAAATGAAGAAGAGGGGACACATGTTGATGTAGAAGAGACATGAAGAAGAGGGGACACATGTTGATGTAGAAGAGACATGGAGAAGAGGGGACACATGTTGATGTAGAAGAGACATGAAGAAGAGGGGACACATGTTGATGTAGAAGAGACATGGAGAAGAGGGGACACATGTTGATGTAGAAGAGACATGAAGAAGAGGGGACACATATTGATGCAGAAGAGACATGAAGAAGAGGGGACACATGTTGATGTAGAAGAGACACGGAGAAGAGGGGACACATGTTGATGTAGAAGAGGGGACACATGTTGATGTAGAAGAGGGGACACATGTTGATGTAGAAGAGGGGACACATGTTGATGTAGAAGAGGGGACACATGTTGATGTAGAAGAGGGGACACATGTTGATGTAGAAGAGACATGAAGACGTGGATTTTGCAGAATAGGTGAACTTTAAAACAGTTAGATTTGGTTGTAAAAATAATAGCAAGCATTTGTAAATGATGAAAAGAGGGTTAATGGACCACACACTCTCTTACATAAATGTTCACATCGTGATAAATCTCCAAGGATGAAGGGTAACGGCACCGTTCAGGGGAAGTCAGGGGTTTTATAAGGAAACTGGCCTGAAATCAAATAATTGTTTGAGAAAACAGCCAAAAATATGCCTTAATCGTACCTATAATTCATACGAAGCAAACCCAGATCCAGCTCCATGCCAGGCTGTGGTTACAATGATTTGGATTTCTTCCTAGCTTTCCTGCATATGTATACTACTTTAAACAAACCTAAGTGTGTTTGTTTAAAGCAGCATATGCAGTCTATATAGAAGGATAGATAGATAGATATATAGATAGATAGATAGATAGAGTAGGTAGGTAGGTAGGTAGGTAGGTAGGGAGGGAGGGAGGTAGGTAGGTAGGTAGGTAGGTAGGTAGGTAGGTAGGTAGGTTGGTAGGTAGATAGGTAGGTAGGTAGGTAGGTAGATAGGTAGGTAGGTAGGTAGGTAGGTAGGTAGGTAGGTAGGGAGGTAGGTAGGTAGGTAGGTAGGAAGGTAGGTAGGTAGGTAGGTAGGTAGGTAGGTAGGTAGGTAGGTAGGTAGGTAGGTAGGTAGGTAGGTAGGTAGGTAGGTAGGTAGGTAGGTAGCTAGGTAGCTAGGTAGCTAGCTAGGTAGGTAGGTATGTAGGTAGGTAGGTAGGTAGGTAGGTAGGTAGGTAGGTAGGGAGGTAGAAGAAGCTCCTGTGTTTTGAACACATTTTACTTTCTCGCTCCCACCGCAGACAGCCCTGACCTAGTTAAGGTGTTCACGTGGCTGATGATTGAATATTTCTCTGTGAAATAGCAAATTAAACCAAGGGGAAAACAAATTGGAGCTTATGAACTCCTCAACGGATTTGGGCTACAGAAATAAACTGTAAGTGTGAAAATACTGTCAGTGAGTCGTTAAGGCAGCAGAAACCTGTCTGCGGTGCCGGGGATTTCCTCTCAGACATGTACGGCAAACATTAACCAATGATGTCATTCCGTGTGTTTCTTTCATGAGTGGAGACAGACAAAGTTCAGCCTCTTTAAGGACAGAGTGGGCATCCTGTCTGGCATAAACCTGCATCCTCGTGAGGTGATCGGTGACGCTGACCTTTCTTGCCAAAAAAGGAGATTGCAGACGTGACTGATAACACGAGTATTGGATTAACAGTTTTAGGGTGGTGCCATTATGCATGCCTGCTCACTGGGACACTTGAATGGCTTGGAGCCATCAGGAAGTGACATAAATCTCCATCTTGGAGCAGTTCCAACATGTTACCGACACAATAACTTCACACAAACATTTCCTCTTGTAAATGCGCAGAAGTATTTCACCTTAAAAAACGTTAACAACAAGCACAGGCGCGACAGCTCCCATCACTCTTACCCACAGCTGGATGACCTTTGCATGATCTCAAGGTGAAAGGTCACCCTCCCGGGGTCGAGTCGTACATTAATGTTCCTCTTGACACACACTCACAAGCAGAGAAACACTCCCTCTGAAGCATGCACTGACACAAGTACACACTCTCCGGAGGGTCCAGGTGAACTGTGATCCTAAACATCGCTCCCCCGAGACCGGCATTGACCCCACACGTCTTTGTTTTCCTGCTCGTTCTCCTCCTCCTGAAGTCTCGTTCCCGATGTCTCACCATCTGAAACGTGAGACTCTTCTAACAAGATTGCGAGTTTGTTTACGTCTTTTTCCATTTATGCCATTTGTGGCGCCCCCCTACTTTAACGTCAGTGTAAACAATGGGTTTGAACCCCAAACTTTCTTTTCTTTCTTTGTTCAGCGGTGGAAGAAGTATTCGAGTCCTTTGCTTCATTGCAGCCACAGAAAGAAAGAATGAAGTTCATTGCCAAGAAAATATTCACTTACAACGAATGATCCCTGGTTCTTGTTGCACACACTTAAAGGCTCCGTGTCGCGGCTATTTCTACTGACCATGATTCCATCGTTGAGGTCGACTAGAATAGATTCACATTGTTCAATGTTCCCAACTCTCATTGGTTTCTCTCAGCATCTCTGTATAGTCTGTGTCTTCACTCTCTGTCCTACACGGCTTGTTGGAGCTCCTCCCCCTTCCCGTGAGCCCACTGTACTCTGATTGGTCGGGACGTTGAGGCTCGCTGCTCATTGAGCTGGTTTACTGCTGTGGTTTCCGGTCGGCGATACAGGAGAACAAGCGGAACTCATCCTGAGCACACACACACTCACAGCCGAAGTCAAAACAATAAGTGTGGCTTGATATCGAGTAAAAGGTTTATAACGCTGTGAGAATTCTGCGGAGAGCATTTCTCCGCCATCCCAATTCGTCTATTACCAACCAGGGAGCTCTATGCAAGTCAATGGGACTCCCTGTTAGTTAGACGAGGGGTCCTGGTGTGGGAGGGGCTCCGCGGATTGGTCCATTTGGGCCAATCCGGTCATTTGTTGTTGATGTGGGCGTTCACACGTCACTGAACCCAGGAAGTAAACAATGGAGAAAGAGAAATGTCCCACCGAGGCGTTCTGGGGCAGCAGACAGGTCTCTCTGAGTTAGAGCTTTACTCGCTACAGGGTGCACTCTGAGGGTTTGAGACTGCAGACCGTTCGCATGCAGAACAACCTTCATAACACGAGGGGACAGGTGATAACCCGTTCAAATCTGCGTACTCACTGTAGTGCTCCCCATTATATGTTTCATTTGTGTCCTCTTGACTGTCTCCTCCATGATTTCCTGTTTGTGTTTTTATCTTGTTCTGTTGCCTCTTATTTTTATTTTTTTAAATTGTATGGTGTCCTTGGGTGTCATGAAAGGCGCCTACAAATAAAATGTATTATTATTATTATTATTATTATTATTATTATAAGCATAAAAGCATGACACAGGGCCTCTAACGTATATATTTGTAATTAAAAAGGTAGGAAAAGTTAAATATAGAAAAGAAAAATCACCATTATATTCACGATAGAAGGAAAATGAAACGTGTTTGATTGAAAAACTACTTTAAAAAGTGTACAATAAGATGTTCTCTGTGCAGAAACCTTATTTTTCAACTAGAAGTGTCAGATAACTGAAAAGTATCTCAAATGCCTTGACTAAATATAATTACATGTATGCCACTAATGGACATTTTTCTTAGTATTTAACCACAACGTAACGTTTCCCCCACATTTACTCATGCGAATGTTGTGTTTAGTAAGTTAGTTAGTTTTAGACAGACGGCAGAGTAAAGCCTCGACCAAGGACTGTCCAAGGACCGTCTCTGCGTGGACAGATATTGGGAAATGGTGCTTATTTAGCGTTTGCATATCGGTTTCACAACAGATCCCACTGTATCGCCTCTGTGTATATTTGATAATTCAACGAGAACGAGCCAAGCGTCTGTGGCTCGGCTGGATGCAAAACTCAAAACATTGAGGTTTGGGAATAAGACGAGACTCAAAATTCAAGACAAAGAGAGAGGAAATTGGGCAGAAGAAGTAGACAAGGAAATAGGACACAGGCCCAGTGTCTCACTATTCTTCTGTTTCTCCTGAGTTAACAACAATGCATCGCTGATTTCATCTGGCCTGGGACCTAATAATAGTTTGAGGAGGAGGAGGAGGAGGAGGAGGAGGAGGAGGAGGAGGAGGAGGAGGAGGGAGTGGAAAGGGTGGGGGAAACTTCTGAAGCAAGTGGAGTCAGGACTCAGAGACGCACGAGGAGAGCTGGAGCTCTGATGGCGAACACTGACGGTTCATTTGGAGCTTCGGCCGGAGAATTCACACGACGTGTCACGGGCCACGGTCTGACCACACGGTTGAGCTCCAGGTTTTAAGTTCAGAGTGTAAAAAATGAATCAACATTCTTCAATAGGTAGACTGAACAGCTGAGGACACTGAATCACATTTCTTGTCGCTTACGGCTCGGGGTAATCTACACCCCGAGAAGGAAGTGTTCCAGGTGTCCCACAGCAATGACTATCTGACAGAGAGCTGCCCGGTCACACACTGGTCACAACAACAACATGCTAGGGCAGCCCCTCCTTATGATAAAGCTTATAGTTAGGGCTGATTAGATTCAGCCCCTAGTTTTGCTGATATAGGCTTAGTTTGTCGGGGGACATCTTACTTCTTCCTTCTCTCTGTCTGTACCTGTGTCCTCTCATGTTCCGATGAACCCAGCTTCCCCACATTTCTTTTTGGTGTCTATATACGCCGGGATCCTGAGGTGTGGCTGAACCTGAGTCCTGAGTCCTGGATCCTCTATCCTGAGTCCTGATCTGAGTCCTGGACTTCGAGTCGTGGCTGAACCTGTCTCTGCGGTCCTGCCCTGGGTCTCGTCATGCTGCTTCCCTCGTGGATTCATCTTCTCATTACAGACACATGCATTTCCTAAAATTCGGTCTATATGCTGCAAATGTATTATCTCTTGGATTTCCACACGGCATCTATTGCACGCCTGTCCGTCCTGGGAGAGGGATCCTCCTCTGCTGCTCTCCCTGAGGTTTCTCCCATGTTCCCTTAAACTGTGGGTTCTCTCTGGAAGTGTTTACTTGTACGATGTGAGGGTCTAAGGACAGAGGGTCTGAGGACAGAGGGTCTGAGGACAGAGGGTCTGAGGACAGAGGGTCTAGGGACAGAGGGTCTAAGGACAGAGGGGCTAAGGACAGAGGGTCTAGGGACAGAGGGTCTAAGGACAGAGGGTCTGAGGACAGAGGGTCTAAGGACAGAGGGTCTGAGGACAGAGGGTCTGAGGACAGAGGGTCTAAGGACAGAGGGTCTAAGGACAGAGGGTCTGAGGACAGAAGGTCTAAGGACAGAGGGTGTCGTATTGTCAGACTGATATTCTGTACTAACTGTGAAGTCCACTGAGACGAATGTAACATGTGTGATATTGGGCTATAAATAAACATTGATTGATTGTGGGCGATGACGGCTGTTCAAGGTTGCTCAGCTGCGTCAGAGGGTGAAGGAGGACATGCAGGAAGAACGAGCAGGATGTAACGTGTTGTTCTTCTTCTTCTTAATGCTCCTGTGGATCTGTATCTCTGGTTCTATGAGCTCCTCCGGCTCGGCAGCCGACAGTCGAGCTGCTTCTCTCAGCTGGCGCTCATCGCCCCCTGACTCTGAAGCTAATTACAAATAAATCCCTGTTTCTTCTTTATCACAAACAGGGTCAGCGCCCTGGGACAAAGTGTGTGTGTGTGTTAAACATCCACACTTCCTTATACATGTAAATACTTAATGATTGTATTCCTTGCTACTTTATAAATCCTACTTTGTCCTATTATATTGCTCGTTGTTTTATTCTAAATACTTGTTTGTGTGAAAGGGGCTTCAACTGCAATTCTGTATAACTCTGAACCTTTTCTATCCTTAAAGCTCTTGGTAAACACAATGCAATATTAATATTATTATGATAGTATTATTTATGTTTTAATACCTCATCGGTGATTTTTCTATTATTATTGAAGTATTATTTTGACGGATCCACAGGACACTTAACATCGGCTAATGCACCCAGAGATATTGTGTTGTTATTTGAACCAAGTGTGACTCCATGCATGTTGTATGTATGTAGATGAGATAGATTCCTCTCGCTGCTAAGGATGCAAAAGGTCATTTAACGAGCCTATATCTAATCTGAGAGAGGGCAGAACAGCTCGGTGTCGTTGTGCAGCACAGCTCAGAGATTATTGGTTTTAACCTTCCGCCCGCAGAACTTAAGAAACAAGAAACCCGACACCTGATCCCGACCTGCAGACAGATCATGGCACCATGCGAGACGGGGGAAACAGTGGAAAATTAGCAAGAGAAACATCTCCCATACGAGCATCTGATAATCCCACACATGTGCTGCAACCAGATCGTCATCAGAAGAGGGGGAGAAGGGAAAGTAAGACATGAAGGAAAGTTAAGAAAGAGGGAATAAAATAAAAAGCTAAATAAATAAATTCAAAGAAACACAGATTTTATATTAGTGTAGATGTGTGTGTGCTTAGGATCTATCGCTCTGAATGTATTTAAGGAATACTTCGAAACAAGTAACACATTACACATACACATCATGATGTGGTTTGATCCTCTATTCAAGTTTTTAATCAACCCTCCTGTTGTCTTCGTCCCCCCTCCTCACTTCGGTGCTCGCGGTCAAATTTGACCGGTCCTGTTTTAACTGATATTACATTAATCCCTTTCAAACTGTACATATTGTATCAGAGTACTGGTACACATGAAACACTGCAGTATTATTCCCCAACAGAAAAGCCACATTCTGGAAAAAAGTCAAATTCTGAGAAAAAATGAATATTTTGAAGAAAAAATGTAAAACTCTGAGAAAAAAGTCAAATTTGAGATGCATTGTGGGACATGTAGTTTATGGGTAATGTGCTTCTGTAAAGTGGCATGTAACCGATTAATAAACATATTATATTCTTTGCAAGCTCTTGTGGGGCCACATGAAGTGAAGTCACGGGCCGAATTTGGCCCCCGGGCCTTGAGTTTGACACCCCTGATGTATTCTGTCTGAGTCGAACAACATGTTGCTGTTTCAGGAAAACTGGAAGTCAAGTCTTTTGTATACAGGAGTTGTATTGGTTGGAAATGGTCACACTCACATGAATACACTTCCTACAGTCCAATTGATATCTTCTTTGACAATGTGACCTAATACAAGTAAAGTGGCACGTTTCAAACCATTGGGGTGTCAAACTCAAGGCCCGGGGGCCAAATCCGGCCCGCGACTTCATTTCATGCGGCCCCGCAAGAGATTGCAAAGAATATAATACGTTTATTATACGGTTACATGACGATTTACAGAAGCAGGTTGCTCATAAACTACATGTCCCACAATGCATCACCTTTTGTGAAAGAGACTTGCAATTATTTGCCCTGGACTTCTGCTTTCAGATGTAGTTAATTACAAAGTTATTATCCTCTCCGACAATAATCCAAATCAGAGGCAATAATGTAATATATTTAGAGCCGGGAGTCGATTACAAAAAATAATCTAATTAATTAGAGGCTTTGTAATTAATTAATCGAAATTAATCGCATTTTTATCAAATATACATATCTGACCTGAGAACAGTGAGAAGCCATTTCCACATGGATGTGACTCCAAGTGGTCGACAGTCGAGTGCAGTCCAGTGAGCCAGGGAGCTGGTTCTTCTCTCAGACATGGACTGACTGATCCTGGCCCTGAAACCAGTCGTCTGGTTGAGTGTGGGTTGGGTCAGGGTGTGGTTCCTTGCACTCGGAGTCGGGCTAACGTCCACGCTAGCTGCTCCACGCTAGCTGCTCCACGCTACCTGCTACATGCTAGCTGCTACATGCTAGCTGCTACATGCTTTGCCTTTAGGTGATACTTTAGGCTTGATGTGCTGCGGTGATATTCAAATTCTTTTTTGCATAATTTGCACACAACCGTGCTCTTATCGACGCTTCCATCCGTCCGTTTTTTAAAACAAAATGTCCCATCCACGGGAGCCGACCAAAGCGGTCTCATCAGCTTGTTCGTTCATGTTTGACTATTGTTCACCGTGGTTTGTTGTTGTTTGAAGTCCCATGCTGAAGTCAGGAACGTTAGTTGGTGCTCCAGTATAATCGGTACGCCTGAAACTCATCCAGTGAGAAACGTTCCGCTGTGCAAAAATAAGTGCGATTAAAGTGCGATTAAAATGCGTTAATTTTTTTAACATGTTAATTTTTGTGTAATTAATTAATCTTAATTAACGCGTTAAAGTCCCGGCCCTAAATATAATACATTATTTTATATATATATATTATATATTTATATAGTTAGAACCGGCCCTTTGAGTGCAACCTTTATGCGAATGTGACCCGCGATGAAATGGAGTTTGACACCCCTGCATGGTTTGTGTCTAATATATGAAAGCCATAATACTCAAGGTCTTGGCAGTTCACCTACAGTTACTGTTTCCATTGGGACTGTGCTCGCCTGCGACCTGCCTCTGCAAACAAACAAGCTCTCCTCTAATCTGAGCATCTGGTGGGAAGTCACAGAGAGTCAATATTAGTCCGTCTGGCAGGCTGTGATCAATACGGTCGGATGCTTTCACACAGATGATAAGAAGCCCAGTTAAATGTGAGAACTTAGAGGAGTACATATTGCATCTCTGACTTGATACAAAAGCTATTTCCGTGGACAGCATCGATTGGCTGCTACCTCCAGAAAATGGTTAATTCACCACCATCGTCATCGACCTTATTAGGTTAAATTAATCACGACTGCAACTTCTTCTCAATCTGCACATTTCCTTGGATGCTTTGCCATATTATGAGCCAATAAAAACCAATGAGCAGGGAGTGGAAGTGCTGTTCGTGTGCTACGATAGTTGATGTCTGTCAGAAGACTCTCCGTATAAATCGTGTGGGCGATTGCGTCACTCTTAATGGTCCCTGAGGAGTTCAGTTCATCTCATTTGGCTGAGTTAGTCGCTCCACTGAAATATGCTAATACAAATCCACGTTCCTGACTCGCATGTCATCATAATATACTTGCTTTAAATCTGGTCCAAATCCAGATAACTAACACGGCAATATTGTCATCTGAACGTTATGTGTACCAGGTTTCATTGTCGTTCATGTGTTGTGTTGCCATGTAGGACATGCTAAATATCAGTTGTCAACAGAGAGTTAAAGCAGACCGAACGATACATACACATGAAAATACAGCTCTGATGTGGTTTTGAAACTTTGCTTTAACCCGTGTTGTCACGATCACGATCGGAGCCCTTCATTATTTTAAATTGTGTTTGCATGCTATGCAAATGTGTGTTTCATCAAATGACCATCTGGGACCACGAAGTTGTATTCATGCGTAGAAGAACTGCCGTGATGGCGGGTCCCGTGTGACGTCTGGTGGGTGCACAGTCAGGAGGACGTTACAGACGAAATGGTGCGATCTGTCTTTGTGAGAAGTAGATCCTTGGTCCACTGAAAGTAAGAAATGCTAATAGCTATTTCGACATACTTATAATTATGCCAATACACAAACATTGCGATGACATAAATACAGATTTAAAGAAAGCAGGTCAAAAAGTAAACAAGGATTTGCACTGGCTTGTAATACTAGTTGAGCATTACATTCTTATATTTGTATGTGTTTTTTATTTATTTATTTTTTATATGTTTCTAGTTATTGTGCTTTTTATTATGTTTTTAATTATTGCTTTTATTATCGTACTCCCATTGGGTTATTCACTATTGTAGCTACTGCCTGCCCTGTACGGCACTTTGGTCAACCGAAAGTTCTTTTAAACGTGCTATATATCGGGGCGACTGTGGCTACGAGGGAGTGCGGTCGTCTTTCAACCAGAAGGTTGTGGGTTCGATCCCAGCCCATGCAGTCAACATGTCGATGTATCCTTGAGCAAGATACTTAACCCTGAGTTGCTCCCGATGGCATGGCCAACGGTGTGTGAATGTGTGTGTATGTTAGTGCATGTCCTAACATACACTGCTCAGTATGAATGGGTGAACGACATGTAGTATGTAAAGCACTTTGAGGGGTCTTAAAGACTGGATAAAGTGCTATATAAGTACAGTCCATTTACCAAATAAAGATTGAAGGATTTGGACAACTCTTGTAAACGACTAACATACAAAACACAATTGATTTGCTGTCCTCAAAACTTCATTCGCAGAAACACTTCGAAACCGCCTTAATTATAACGTCCACTATTTCAACTATTACTAACTCTGATTGGTCCAAAATAAACCCTTAATTCACAAAGGTAGATGTGAGAATATGCCGACTCTGAGAGAAGATTGGGCACATCTTGGCAGATGAGAAGCGCTATATAAATTAAATAAATATATTTTTATTATTAATTCAGATGCCGAGTTCGGGCCTCAAATGCGTTCACACACACATTTCTGTGGACCGCTGAGGTGAGGTGACTGAAAGTCTACGAGCTCATCTTCGTTGTTTCCAAATCAGCGACAGCATATGCATTTGGTGCATGGCATTGTGGGTATTTTAGGAGCACTCAGGATTAAGATAATTGCAAATCCTCTGAACGAAGAACTGAGTCTCCAGAAGAATTTGAAAGAACCTCAGAACTGAGCAGACTTCGGTTATGACGTAACGTCCTTAAAAGCCAGCCGTCGAATGATACATCCTTAGCTTTGAGAAACACCACAGTCTAATTGATGTCATGAAAGCGGTACAGGAACCAAAAGGTCCACGTCATGTTGGATCTGGCCTGCTGCAAGTCTTTTGGCTTTGGGAGGAATCAAGTGAACCTGAAGAAAAACCACAAAGTCACAGAGAGAGCAAACTCCACCCAGAGAAACACCCAGGACTTATTGCTGCGAGGCGACACTGCTAACCGCTACGTCGACGTCACGTTCAAAGCTTCACTGATGTCACCTTCAGGGACTTGTGGGTACGACAGTTTCCTCGTACTGCCATTTGGTCTTCACAGTAGAGAACAGATAAACAGTAACCAGGAACCAGGAACATTTACAACCCTCGTCCTGCTTCTGTTCGCCCAGACGCACACTCCCATTAATACACATACATCTCGTAAAAGGTCAAACCACAAATCTCTGTGTTGAGTCATCACCAAAAATGGAAACCTTTCACTCAATGCGGAAAACAAACTGAGAGAAAACAGCTTAAAAACCGGGGCCGTTTGTCATCATTTCCCGCTGCCGGTAGCTGTGGACAGAATGAGAAAGTGGTGGCGGAAGCTTGGGACGTGACGGTGTATCTTAAACAGGGCGAAATACACCCAGAAGGGAGGGGACGTGTGGCAGCGACACAGCCCCAAAACAGTGCACCATTCTGGGACTCGGGGGTGGACTGAGGAGGCCCCCTGATCTGAAACGTAGCGTGGAGGTGGAGGTAACAGATGGAGCTGGAGGCAGGATATCTGGGTAGTGTTGAGCGGTGTGTGTGTGTGTGTGTGTGTGTGTGTGTGTGTGTGTGTGTGTGTGTGTGTGTGTGGACTGCAGGACACAAGCCATTCGTTACACAAGAGACAGTTACAAACCAGGCTAAATGAGGCTTATCCGAATTCTGGATGAAGGTGTGTGTGTGTGTGTGTGTGTGTGTGTGTGTGTGTGTGTGTGTGTGTGTGGCCTAGCATTACTATACTTGTGGGGACCTAAATCTGTGTACATAGTCACGTGTGGGGACTGGCTTCCCTTATGGGGACAAATTGGAGGTCCCCATGAGGGGGGTCATTAATTTTAGGGTGAAGACTTGGTTAGGGTTAGGGTAAGGGTAGGGTAAGGGTTAGGGTTAGGCATGTGTTGGTTATGGTTAAGGTTAGGATAAGTCTCCAGGAAATAGATGAAAGTCAATGTAATGTCCCCTGAAGTGATGTATACATGGTGTGTGTGTGTGTGTGTTGTGTGTGTTTTTTAAAAAGTGTTTGTGTATGTGACGCAATGACACACAAGAGCGTGTGTTTCTCCGTCATCACACTGACAAAAGCCTACGCGACAGACGACAATCTCAAAAGTCGTGCGGCCCAGAAAAGAAAAATAAATCTGAATTGAGCTCGTTACTTTTTCCACAACGACAAAATTATTTGTCCGACTCCTTATTCTAACTATATGCACGGCCTGCTTTTATTTGGAGATGTCCCTGGCCTTCTTCTTCTTCTTCTTCTCTTCTTCTTCTTCTTCTTCTTCTTCCTTCTTCTTCTTCTTCTTCTTCTTCTTCTTCTTCTTCTTCTTCTTCTTCTTCTTCTCTTCTTCTTCTTCTTCTTCTTCTCTTCTTCTTCTTCTTCTTCTTCTTTCTTCTTCTCTTCTTCTTCTTCTTCTCTCTTCTTCGCCTCCTCGTCTCCCTTTTTGTGAGCTTCATTTTCCAGAAAGGGCAATACGTTGGACATCATTGAGTACACACAGGATAAGCAGATTAATTAAAGCTCCGAGCTCAACACAAACACTGTCGAATGAGCTTTCTTTTGGAGCAACAAGAGTAATGACGTCTGGGCGGAACTTTATTCAAACACAATAATCTCCTAAACACGGCGTTACAGTCGGTTTTTTAAACAAACAAATTAACTTCTTGCTGTGGATTCACTCACACAAATATCAGTTTTCTTTCTTCTGCGTCCAGCCTTTCTCTCAGTATTTAATTTAGTAAAATTGTTATTGACTGATGAAAGACTCAGACTGTAGCGTATCCAGTGACGCTGGACTTAAAGGTGGGGTCGGTCATTTTGGAGAAACCGGCTCGAGTGCGCTAGAATTTGAAAATACACAACCGGAGAAAATCTGCCTCTTCCTCACAGAGCCCCTCCCCCAACACACACGAACGCGCACATGACCAATGAGGGCACCAGATAAGTCTGTGCCCAGATGGAAGGCTGACAGGCAGGTAGGCCATCCAGTTACTTTAGCCGGCTCAGATGATTGGTCGTACTTTTTACAGTATTATGGCTTCTACAGATGATATTTCTTTATGGATTTGTTGTCAAAGCACTTCAGATATTCATTGCTATCGGGATGTTGAGAGCATTCCATCGAATATAACAAAAAGTGTATCTCGAGCCGGTTTCTGAAACTTACCTACCCCACCTTTAACACTCATATTCACACTTTGAGATCTGCCAATTCAACCGCAGTCGACCACTGGGACCCCCCACTGGTGGAAGATTTGTTGTTGTTTTGTTCTGCAGAAACGTTCGCAGCCAGTGTCAGAAAATAACAACTGACCCTCGATCACAGGCCAAACTGAGACCACAACTAAAGAAGTAGCTTGTAATAAAACTCTTCGTATAAGCAGTGTTTAACAGATACTGTCCAGCAGATTACAGACCGGATCGTCCACTTTGAGGGATTCCTACATGAGATTAAAGGCCAATCACTCACCATTAGCGTTGCCTTGCTGCGTGACGTTGCAAATGTCTGTAGCTGTCTTACTAAAATTAATAATAATAATAATTAATGCTTTTATTCACACAGTGCTAACGCCAACTACTTTCAAGGCCTGAAGCTTGGCCGATTCTTTCGTCTTGCACATGAAATCTGAACACATGTGTAACAATGAAAGGCCCAAAATTGGCTTACATACTTTTATCAGCAAGCCTGAAACCACAAGCGACATCTCACACAGATACTTTTCTGTGAGAAGTAAGCTCAAGAGAAATGTGTGCTTCTACTGGCTTGTCAACACCGATCCAGCTTCTCGAAAGGCCTGCTCTCTGGTGGATTGCAGAAGGCCAACGCACACAACGAGGGGGACAAACCCTTGACAGGTCAGATTAGCATTTCTAATTTTCTTTTATTACTTGGCAATCAGATTTTGGATCAACACATGTTTTCCAAAAGCTGTTAAGATGTTTTTTTTCTGGAGCAGCTGCTTCAACACAATGACTACGCCGGACACATGATTGCATTCGTGCTTTTGCCCCCCGTTAGCAGCTCTCCTGTGTTTTTAATACCTACGGTGGCCTACAGGTGCCAACGGCCCACAACATTTCGTTTTTAAAGTCGTCAACTGTACGTTTTCTCAGCTTATTTTAAAACATGTTTCATCACGTTATTCATTCCAATGTTCTGGCCAGCTCTTGAATCCCTGAACGTCTCCAGGCTCTCTGGTCCTAGCTGTGTGCGTCACTTTTGTGTGTCCCCTGGTTTCCGTTGTGGTTTGAGCTTCTTGAAGGGTTGTGTTTATGCAATGCTTTTAGTCACGTTGCTGAACATGCGTATTCATTTCCATGTGCTTTGTCGCATTTGTGTTTTTATATTTGCGTTGTTTCTGAAGCTGCAGCGTGTGTCTCTTAATGGAAAGGTTTTGGGCCGTTGTAACACTATTGCACCTCCGTAAATAACCTTCCACTGGGCCTATTGTTTTATTGTAAGTGACAGACTATACTTGTAAATACTTGTTTACATTTCTAAATGCAAAATAACAGCAGCAGGACAGACGTCTTACCAGGAAAGACACAAATGAGGGACAACAGCTGGAGCGCCTGTTCGGGAAAATAGGGCGATAGAGAGAAGCAGATTTAACCGCTATATTCCCGCAGTTGTCATGGGAAACGTGAGATTGCTGGCAAACAATGGGGATTAATAAAGGTTTGTGTTATCTTATCTTGTTTTAAATGCTTGAAGGAGGATCAATATTAAGTCTAAAGCTTGAACAACTCGCTTCTGTTTCTCTCTGACCTCTGAACCCTTATTCGTCTCAACGCTGTAATGCACTCCATCTCTCCGCCTCCTCGATCCCTCCCTCCTTCCTTCCATTCCTCCACTCGTTCTCCCTGTTCCTCCATAATGAGGTTAATAAAGTGAGCAGAATGGATTCTCCAGATTCCCATGGCAGGCTGCCTGGCCTCCGCTCCGTCTCTCGCTCTCTGTGTGCTAGAGGGAATCATTCACTTAGCCTTATCGCTTTACACCCACGCTATCTGTGCACACACACACACACACACACACACACACAGGCCATGCAAACACGCTGATACCGATGAGAGGCGTGTTTACATGGAGGTGGGAAATGCAGAGATTGCAGGCCAGGTTTGCGAGACGGAGATCTAACAGAACATCCTTTCCAAATGTTCGAAAAATGAGACACCGACGAGCAGGAAAAAAAAGTCCGTATTCCCACCGTCGCTCGTGGTGCGCTTGCTCTAGCAAAGGTCTCGAATCTAATATCACGTAACGAGGCCGATCACTCCGTCAGACAGTGAGCAGGGAACATGCTGTAGTTCCATCAGGGGTGATGAGAGAGAACTGGGCAGATGGGAGGGGGGCGGAGGGCCGGCTGTAAGTCCAATTTGTATCCAGTTTTAATAAGTGAAGCCTCTAAATACCACAGGATTCTTCGTGGTCCCGTGTTGAACATTACATCGTTATATAAGAAGAGACGTGAGGAAGAACATAGCGAGTAAGAAGTATTCACTTTAGCAGGGTTGATTTACATTCGCTGACCACGATGCGCCTCTCCCCTGCCATGGATGGGAGAATTAATCTGGGTCAGCACTTTAAAACTGCTGATGAAAACCAGGCCAGTGCTGCGTCTTAATGGGAGCGATGGGGCACATCTGGAGGTCATCAGAGGAACAGGTAGTGTTCCCAGACCAAATGTGAAGATGCCCTTTAACCACGATGTGTGCTGAGGAGCAGTGGAATGTAACTTATGATAAAGTGTATTTACATTCGCACTTAGTATGAGGTTTATTATAATCCTTTTAATGAGGGTCAACGGTCTTGTAGTCAGTCAAATGCTTACGTATGCGTCATAGAAGCAGAATCGATGCCTCACTTAAAGCAGAGGTGGGAAGTAGTGGAGTACAGATACTTTGTTACGTTACTTAAAGGTGGGGTAGGTAAGTTTGAGAAACCGGCTCGAGTGCGCTAGAATTTGAAAATACACAACCGGAGAAAATGTGCCACTTCCTCACAGAGCCCCTCCCCCACACACGAACGCGCACATGACCAATGAGGGCACGAGGTAAGTTTGTGCCCCGATGGAAGGCTGACAGGCAGGTAGGCCATCCAGATTGGTTGTACTTTTTACAGTATTACGGCTTCTACAGATGACATTTTTTTATGGATTTGTTGTCTAATAATTCTGTCTTATACAATTTAGTCCCATAAACGCTTATTTTTTAAAGAAATGTTACTTATTTACTCAGTTCATATTAACTTGTTAACAGATGACATAAACACAAATTGTATCACAATAAGACATTGTTTATCATCATTCAAACTATTCATAGTAATCATTTAACCCTAACCCTAACCCTAACTAAAGCCTTACCGGCATAACCAGGTGTGTTTTCAGAAAACAAGAGACATTAACAACATTTTAAAAGTATTGCTTTTTCTCCAAACAACTCCCACGTTGTCAAGAGGAAGGAGATGATATCATAGTTTTTGATTGGGATTTAAACCATGTTTTTAGGGCTTAAATGATCAATTAAAGGTAGAATTCTTAGTTGACGTTAATGTGTTTACAGTGTGATTCAGTTACATTCACACAAGGGTTTGAATACTTCCTTCACCGCCGGCTGGCAGACAGTCTCTTGAAAGTGTTAAAAGACGAATGAAGTTGGTGTCTAAACTCAAACGCCTCCCAACCAAACTACGCCACGAAATACGTTGTTGGTGAAGTCAAAGCGCTGCCGGAGTTCAGCCAATGAAGCACATGTGCTTTTCTGCCTTGGCTGCATCAGCAGAAGATCTTGAATAATGAACACAATGGAAGAAGCCGGGTGAAACTGGGAGCAGAAGGGAAATAAACGAGATGGAGACTGTACCTGCGAATGAATAACCACATTGCAATCCCTTAATACAGTTAGCCAATTAGCGGAGAGGCGTGTCGTGCCAGCTGCAAAGATTCGTTCCGGCCTCAATCGAGTCATTCCCATTCATACAAACTGGCATTGAACGCGGTATCAAAATGGAAAGTGCCTGATTGAGTTTAGAGAGGAGTAGCTCTTGAGGAATTAGGGAATAGGAATACTCTCTTTACGGTGGTAGCGGTACAACACTTGGATGTGAGACTGGTTTTTTGGAGACCAATCGGCATTACGCAGCGACCAATCGGATTCGAGCATGATTCCATCACCCTTTCTCCAACAATTACACTTTGTTAAATCCTTCTCTCATCTTTCAGACATAGTCTATACATCCGTGCATGGTTTTTCCATTAGTCAGCCACTCTATACATCTCTCGGAATATCTTCATCTCTTATCTCTGTCCTCATCCCCACCATCCCACTCTTCGGGCAAACTTAATTTGGAGTCATAATTTCTGTCAGCCGTCGTATGGGAAGTGGCGGGATAGCTTTTTAAAGGGGCCCTATTATGCTTTTCGGGAGTTTCTCATTTCATGTAGTGTGTTGGGAAATGTTTGCGTTGCAGCAGCATAAAAAAACAACGCATTTCTACTCTTAATAAGTAATTAAGAGTAGAAATAAACAATACTAGAATTTAAACATCTCAACATAGAATTAAAGCAGCATTAAAAATGAGAGGACTCTTTAAAGTAGAGACACTACATACTGATATACACCTGAACATCAGCAGGAGAGGACTCTTTAAAGTAGAGACACTACATACTGATATACACCTGAACATCAGCAGGAGAGGACTCTTTAAAGTAGAGACACTACATACTGATATACACCTGAACATCAGCAGGAGAGGACTCTTTAAAGTAGAGACACTACATACTGATATACACCTGAACATCAGCAGGAGAGGACTCTTTAAAGTAGAGACACTACATACTGATATACACCTGAACATCAGCAGGAGAGGACTCTTTAAAGTAGAGACACTACATACTGATATACACCTGAACATCAGCAGGAGAGGACTCTTTAAAGTAGAGACACTACATACTGATATACACCTGAACATCAGCAGGAGAGGACTCTTTAAAGTAGAGACACTACATACTGATATACACCTGAACATCAGCAGGAGAGGACTCTTTAAAGTAGAGACACTACATACTGATATACACCTGAACATCAGCAGGAGAGGACTCTTTAAAGTAGAGACACTACATACTGATATAAACCTGAACACCAGCAGGAGAGGACTCTTTAAAGTAGAGACACTACATACTGATATACACCTGAACATCAGCAGGAGAGGACTCTTTAAAGTAGAGACACTACATACTGGTATACACCTGAACATCAGCAGGAGAGGACTCTTTAAAGTAGAGACACTACATACTGATATACACCTGAACATCAGCAGGAGAGGACTCTTTAAAGTAGAGACACTACATACTGATATACACCTGAACATCAGCAGGAGAGGACTCTTTAAAGTAGAGACACTACATACTGATATACACCTGAACATCAGCAGGAGAGGACTCTTTAAAGTAGAGACACTACATACTGATATACACCTGAACATCAGCAGGAGAGGACTCTTTAAAGTAGAGACACTACATACTGATATACACCTGAACATCAGCAGGAGAGGACTCTTTAAAGTAGAGACACTACATACTGATATACACCTGAACATCAGCAGGAGAGGACTCTTTAAAGTAGAGACACTACATACTGATATACACCTGAACATCAGCAGGAGAGGACTCTTTAAAGTAGAGACACTACATACTGATATACACCTGAACATCAGCAGGAGAGGACTCTTTAAAGTAGAGACACTACATACTGATATACACCTGAACATCAGCAGGAGAGGACTCTTTAAAGTAGAGACACTACATACTGATATACACCTGAACATCAGCAGGAGAGGACTCTTTAAAGTAGAGACACTACATACTGATATACACCTGAACACCAGCAGGAGAGGACTCTTTAAAGTAGAGACACTAAATACTGGTATACACCTGAACATCAGCAGGAGAGGACTCTTTAAAGTAGAGACACTACATACTGATATACACCTGAACATCAGCAGGAGAGGACTCTTTAAAGTAGAGACACTACATACTGATATACACCTGAACATCAGCAGGAGAGGACTCTTTAAAGTAGAGACACTACATACTGATATACACCTGAACATCAGCAGGAGAGGACTCATTAAAGTAGAGACACTACATACTGATATACACCTGAACATCAGCAGGAGAGGACTCTTTAAAGTAGAGACACTACGTACTGATATACACCTGAACATCAGCAGGAGAGGACTCTTTAAAGTAGAGACACTACATACTGATATACACCTGAACATCAGCAGGAGAGGACTCTTTAAAGTAGAGACACTACATACTGATATACACCTGAACATCAGCAGGAGAGGACTCTTTAAAGTAGAGACACTACATACTGATATACACCTGAACATCAGCAGGAGAGGACTCTTTAAAGTAGAGACACTACATACTGATATACACCTGAACATCAGCAGGAGAGGACTCTTTAAAGTAGAGACACTACATACTGATATACACCTGAACATCAGCAGGAGAGGACTCTTTAAAGTAGAGACACTACATACTGATATACACCTGAACATCAGCAGGAGAGGACTCTTTAAAGTAGAGACACTACATACTGATATACACCTGAACATCAGCAGGAGAGGACTCTTTAAAGTAGAGACACTACATACTGATATACACCTGAACATCAGCAGGAGAGGACTCTTTAAAGTAGAGACACTGCATACTGATATACACCTGAACATCAGCAGGAGAGGACTCTTTTAAAGTAGAGACACTACATACTGATATACACCTGAACATCAGCAGGAGAGGACTCTTTAAAGTAGAGACACTACTGATATACACCTGAACATCAGCAGCAGAGGACTCCTTCAAAACCACTCAGATGTTCCTATTTTTCAACCTTTCTCATCGTCATTTTTCTTTTTTGTCCCCACTTCTTTCTCTAAATATCTTTGCCCTCCTCCCTCTCGAGATGCCGCCTCACCCCTGCCTCCCCTCACCCTAATTAATTCTGCTGTGATTTAATCACCAAGGGGGAATCTTCCCAGAACAGAAAAGAAAGAGGGGGTGAGGGAATGTGGGGGTTTAGGGAGGGGATCTGCATTAATCACCGCTCCATTTCTCAGCAAGAGGCCACGGAATGAAAGAACAACACAACAAAAACACGACGAACAAAATTGTTTACTTCGCCCTCACCTCCGCCGCTGAAACCCCGCGGGGGTGTGATTAGGAAAACAGAGCTCTTTCTCCCCCTCTTTTATTCTCCTTTCTTTGTTTTGTTTTTTATCTCCTGCCCCCCCTTGCTCCGATCGTTCCTCTTTGATGAAGTTGTGTAGAGTTCAGTGGGAAGCGGGATGGCGGCGGAACACAAAGCACCATGGGAAGAGCAAACTTTGGGGGAATGGGCCGGGTGGAGAGAGTGTGTGTGTGTGTGTTTGTGTGTGTGTGTGTGTGTATGTGTGTGTGTGTGTGTGTGTGTGTGGTCTAGCATTACTATACTTGTGGGGACCTAAATCTGTCTACACAGTCAGAAGGGGGGACTCGCCTCCCTTATGGGGACAAATTGGAGGTCCCCATGAGAAGAATCATTAATGTTAGGGTGAAGACTTGGTTAGGGTTAGGGTTAGGGTTAGCATGTGTTGGTTATGGTTAAGGTTAGGATAAGTCTCCAGGAAATGCATGTAAGTCAATGTAATGTCCCCTGAAGTGATGTATACATGGTATGTGTGTGTGTGTGTGTGTGTATGTGTGTGTGTGTGTGTGGTATCGGAACATGCTTATCCTCAGGAGTTCTCTCATCCCCAGCTGAATGTAACTTCCAAAGTGCGAGCGGTTCACCGATGTGTTACAGATCTCCGCGTCCTGTCCCTTCCCCTCCGAATGCTAATCACAATGTTTGTTTTCCACACAAAAAACACACACACACACACAAAAAGGCTTGTCAAACTTCAGCGGGCCCGACTTAGCAGTGACTCAATCCTGGTTATGCACGCGTTGCCGGGGTAACCCAGACTCCCAGGACGGGTGACAACAACGAGGGGATGTGATGTCAGGAAGCTGCGACCTGATTGGACGACGCGGTCTGTGTCAAACAATATTTTCTACGTCTCGGACCTTTTGAATCTCAGCTTGGGTGGGATGCAAAATGATTGAAAGAGAAGGATGAAAGGAATATAAAAAGTATAATTTCACTGGAAGACTTAATATCTTTCATTTTTGTAAAGCACTTTGAATTGCCTTGTGTTGAAAAGTGCGATATCAGTAAACTTGCCTTGCCTTGGGTGAGACGGAGGACATGTGGCTCCCCCACATGGGTGGCATGGCAGCACAGTCTGTGTTGTGTGATCAGGGTGGGAGGGGTTTGATAGTCACACTAACAATGGAGATGTCATCGTACTAATCTCCCCTCCCTACAGATACTTGACAAACCCACCCAGCCCAAACACACACGTCTTCACACTCTCCACATCACGTCAGATCATCGACACCATAGCTGCTCCCATGCAATAAAAGGGGGATTTAAATCCTAAACCGAGGAGGGGTCGTTGTCAAAGGGATGAAACCTGTCTGTGGAGGTATTTTGACGGATGCTACGTGAAAACAACCCCACACTCTCGCTATTGTACTTAAAGGTCTCTTATTATTCTGTCTTTCATCAATATATCACAGGTCTCAGATATATCCAGAGCCTGTCTCTGATTGGCTGGAAACACCAAACAGATCATTGCAGCATTACCCATAATCCCCTCTGTTTCAGCCCTGTTTCCAAAGTGCTGATTCTCTGTCTGTTACTTTAGATGAAAGCAAGGAGCCCCTCCCCACGTCCCCTCTGAGAGACATCTGGTTACAAAGAACTCAACGGAGCTCTAGAGGAGATTCAGGTGATAAGGGGGTTACCTTGGTTGCTGATTGGCTAATGGTTACACAAGACAAAAGATCGTTATGACATCATAAAGTAGCCAAAATCTGATCAGCTCATTTTCAGGCTCCGCATGCCGCCCATGGAGCCGCTGTGGCAGCGCACCTCCAACCGCGGCTGGCTTCGGCACCGAGCAGGAACCCCACGCTACCGGCAAAGGCAGACCGCTTCTAGTCAGCAATGACCGAACAAGCCTATAAAGCCGCCGCTTTGTCCGCCAGGGCGCTCAACGTCTCCTCGCTGCTGACCGCCTACCAGGCGGAGCTCTGCGAGGACATGACGATCAAACCTGAGCCTACCGTGTAGGGACGAAATCGCAGCGATCACGGACATTTGCCTCTGTGTGCAGCGCTGTGCAGTCCAAGCCACGGGCAAAGCACTGGGGATAGTGGTGGTACAGGAGAGAGCCAGGTGGCTTACCCTGACGAACCTTCCAGACCGGGAAAAAGAGGACGTCTTGGACATGCCTATTGTTCCCGAGGGCATATTTGGCTCCGCTCTAGCTTCGATGCAGCAGCGGTGTGAATCCAAAAAGAAGGAGGATGAGGCTCTCCAGCTTTGTCTTCCCCGAAGGGTCCAGTCGCCGCCTTCAACGGCCCCGCGGCAGTCCTTCGCTCAGGCTGCCTTACGTCCTGCCCAGTTTAAAGATTCCGAAACAGCAGAGGCCACAGCCCGCCCCGGGTCTCCAGCCCAGACACGAGGCGAAGACGAGCTGGCCAAGAAAGTCTCCGGTTCCGGCAGCAGCCGCTCAGGCACAGCCGGTCCAGACTTTCAGCCACCAGACGAGGAAGAAGAAAAGGGCGGCCTGACAGCCTCCTCTCCTCTCCTCGATAAAGGAGCTAGAAGTTCCCTGTTCCCCAGCTCCAGAACACGTTCCAGTGTTAGATGCTCATGTGTTTCCGGGGTGCCACCATGCCCCCATCTTCCCGCCGCCTCGAGTGATGTCAGAACGTCATCCTCAAGTTCGCGCCATGAGGGAAATGGACTTAACATCAAAGACAGCAAGCTCCGCTGCTCGTTTAAGTCACACAAACACATGTCATCACTGTTTGTTTCTTAATAAATCATGTTCCACTGTCGTTTCCAGGCTTAAAGCCAAGGGCGCAGTCAATACAAATGAAAAGAAAACAATAAAAACAATAAACAGTCTGACGTCTACCCCCCTTCTAAGCGTGGCTGCTACCTCTCTCAGAAGGCGGGCGATGGACGGGGCTGTGAAGGCATCACCGCCACGCGCAAGCGCAGTGTCGACCGGGGTTGTCAACCTGGGGTACCACCATGTTCAGACACTAGAGGGCCGCATAACACAACAAATAAAGACACAGAGGGCAGACGGCAGGGATGTGACACCTCCACTCGCTTTGAGAAGTGAAAAGTGGAGGATGCTCACAGATTCTGCTTGGGTTTTCAAGACAATAACACGGGTTACAGACTCCAATTCGCCGTCACCCCGCCTCACTTTTCGGGCATTCTGCATTCACAAGCCCGGGGAGAGTCGGCCCATATTCTGGAGCAAGAGATCCTCTCGCTACTAGACAAGAAGGCTATATCTATAATACCCTCCGAACAGAGTCAGAGCGGCTTTTATTCCAAGTATTTCCTCGTTCCCCAACGGGGAGGGAACGGGATTCGGCCTATACTAGATTTGAGGGCTCTGGACAAATATCTCAAAAGATACAAATTCAGAATGCTCACTCACACATCTCTGTTGCGTCTCGTGCGCCAAAATGATTGGCTCCTTCTCGCACAGTCGGAGCAAGAGGTTATTACGCAGACGAATGTCCTCGTAAAACACCTGCTCGACCTGGGTTTCGTAACAAACACAGAAAAGAGCATGTTGTCCCCAGCCTACGCCTGAATTCGGTGCCCTTCACAGCCCGCCTGTCAGCAGAGAGAGTGAAAGCCTTCAGGGATTGCCTCGCTCATTTCCAGCCACGCAAATATGTTCTCTTCAGGTCATGTCTGCGGTTGCTGGGGCTCAGGGCGTCAGCCATCCTGGTGATACGACTGGGACGCTTACACATGAGGGAGTTTCAGTGCTGGGTAGCTGCCCTCAGACTGGACCCCGTTCGTCATGCCGCGCGGAGAGTGATGGTCACTATGAAATGCATAATGGCTCTGCGCCACTGGCTGCAACTAACTTTTCTAG
The DNA here is from genome assembly GCA_036324585.1 of Champsocephalus esox. NCBI lineage: Eukaryota > Metazoa > Chordata > Actinopteri > Perciformes > Channichthyidae > Champsocephalus > Champsocephalus esox. The sequence goes on along the minus strand of CM070485.1, from coordinate 4,492,184 downwards.
TTCGGAGCGTGCCTATGGGTGCTGTCCTATCGCGGAAGGTGGTCCCCACAGACGCATGTCTGACGGGCTGGGGGGGTATATACGAAGGTCGACCTGTGAGGGGTCTCTGGAGCAGAGACCTCCAACGGTCACACATAAATTACCTGGAGCTTTTAGCGGTGTTCCTCACCCTGAAACGCTTTCTGCCTTCTCTCAGAGGACATCATGTCCTTGTGAGGACAGACAACACAACCACAATATCGTATATAAACCGCCAAGGGCGTTTGTGTTCTCTCCAGTTACACATGCTGGCACGCAAACTGATCTTATGGAGCTGCGGATGTCTCCTCTCTCTGAGAGCGACGCACGTACCAGGAGTGATGAACCTCGGGGCGGATCTGCTGTCCAGAGGTGCACCACTATATGCAGACTGGACTCTACATCCAATGATTGTGAGTCAGCTGTGGGTGCGTTACGGCCGGGCCGCGGCGGATCTGTTCGCATCAAAAGAAAACGCTCAATGTCAGCTGTTCTTTTCAATGCACGATTTGAACGCGCCGTGGACGTGCTCGAGCACCCTTGGCCTCCGGGCCTTCTGTACGCGTTCCCACCCCTGGCTCTGATACCCCCAACTCTGGCCAGAGTGAGGGAACAACGCCACACACTGATCCTAATAGCTCCACACTGGCCTGCAATGTACTGGCTGGCGGAGATTTATCAGCTGCTGTGCGGGCAGCCGTGGCAGCGTCCACTACGCAGGGACATACTGTCTCAGGTGGTGGGGGCGATCTTTCACCCACACCCAGAGCACTATGGGCCTGGCTCGTGAGTGGTACAATATGAATACTGTGGGACTCCCTCAGAAGGTGATAAACACTATTCAGAGTACGAGAGCTTCCTCCACCAGGTCTCTCTATGACTGTAAGTGGAGGGTGTTTGAGGAGTGGTGCCTTCAAAAAGGACACATCTCTTTTCAATGTCCTGTCGGGGTGATTTATCATTTCTACAGGACCTGATCGATAAACACAGAGCTTTCTCTACGATCAAAGTGTACCTGGCTGCTATTGCTGCATGCTATTGAGACATCTCACTTCATGTTACTCTGAAGCGGGGGTTACGTAAGTAACCTATAGTTTTGTCACGTAATAGTTGTGGGGTTAAAAGCACAATATTTGCCTCCAAAATGTAGTGGAGTAGAAGTTTGAAGATTCATATAAATACTCCAGTAAAGTCCAAATTGTACTTACGAACAGTATTTAAGTAAATGTACAGTATTACATTCCAAGTCATGTGATTGCAAACCTGTTTCCAACAAAATAATGTGCCCACAAAACTAATCTACAATCTGTTTTTGTATTTTTTATTTTGCGTGGTTAATTCTGTAAATGCGACATGAAAACAACCTCTCCATAAAGAGAATATATTATGCACATTTTCATGGTTCATATTTGTATGTTGTGCTTCTACTGTGACATGTTTCCAATGGAGGCGTTTCAGGCAGGTCTGGTAGAGGTTTGTCTCTAACACAATGATGTTCCCACACAACGTGTTTTGTGTATTTGGTTAATAATGTAAATTGAGAGCGAAGAGTACTTAGGGTGAGAAACACATCATATCAACATGTATTGATTTGTTTAATGCATGCAGTCCTGAGGGTTTTATACACAGTTCTGTACTCAGAAGAACAAACAAATACATGATGCTGAGCAGTTAAAAAAATCCCATTTCTGATCTTGCGCAGCGATAAAACAAAGCTGCGTCTTTGGCAATCAAGTGAATTTGAAAGCAATGATTGTATAATACCACATAGAGCGTGAACCCTCGACTACATCCAGTGAACCAACAGATCTGGAGTCAGACGGAGAGAGGGTGACTCAGGCTCTCCTCTCTTCCCGTCCCTCTCCATCTGGTTTGTGTTTGTGTGGAGGTCTCCCATCCTGCACCGACCAACCCCAAATGCTGCTGGTGCCAAATCCAGAGCGAGAGAGTGGAGGTTCCCTGGACATAGAAACATGTTCCCTTACTGAGATATGGTGGACTGGAAGGAGCTTTGGCATGAAGGGGAAACGCATTACATGCAGAGGTGAGAAGTAGTGGAGTACAAATACTTCGTTACTGTAAGTACATTTTTCTGGTACCAGTACTTTACTCCACTACTTATTTTTCTGACGACTTTTTACTTTGACTTCTGACATTTTGAACACAAATACCTGTACTTTCTACTTCTTCCATGTTGAACTCAAATACCTGTACTTTATACTTCTTACATGTTGAACTCAAATACCTGTACTTTCTACTTCTTCCATGTTGAACTCAAATACCTGTACTTTCTACTTCTTCCATGTTGAACTCAAATACCTGTACTTTCTACTTCTCACATGTTGAACTCAAATACCTGTACTTTCTACTTCTTACATGTTGAACCCAAATACCTGTACTTTCTACTTCTTACATGTTGAACTCAAATACCTGTACTTTCTACTTCTTCCATGTTGAACTCAAATACCTGTACTTTATACTTCTCACATGTTGAACTCAAATACCTGTACTTTCTACTTCTCTCATGTTGAACTCAAATACCTGTACTTTCTACTTCTTCCATGTTGAACTCAAATACCTGTACTTTCTACTTCTTACATGTTGAACTCAAATACCTGTACTTTCTACTTCTCACATGTTGAACTCAAATACCTGTACTTTCTACTTCTTACATGTTGAACCCAAATACCTGTACTTTCTACTTCTTACATGTTGAACTCAAATACCTGTACTTTCTACTTCTCTCATGTTGAACTCAAATACCTGTACTTTCTACTTCTTACATGTTGAACTCAAATACCTGTACTTTCTACTTCTCTCATTTCCCAAACAGCTGGTTCCTTTAGTCTGAATGTGTGTTTGGTGCGTGATCATTATTCTTTAGAGTCACTGCGTGCCTATTGGTTGGAACACGATCCGTGTATCCATCACTTCCTGGTCTTCTCTAAAGAAGAGGGAATGGAAACGTTGTCATGTTGCCGTTGGTCACCATGGAAACATTCATTAGCTAACAATGACATTATTGTTGTATTGATATAAAGGGAGGTCAGGTACTCTTTAAAGCAGCTGCTATTTATGGGTACTTTTTACTGAAGTACACTTCAAAGCCTCTTTACTTTGACTTGAGTAAAGAAGTTTAGTCAGTACTTCTACATTCACCAGAGTATCTTTAAACACCAGTATCTGTACTTCTACTTGAGTACAGGATGTGTGTACTTTTGCCTCTCTGTTTCTTTGCGGCCTTGGTTGGGATAACAGCTGGCAGATCGTGGATTAGGTCAGGGGGAAAATATACCACCCTCTAACTTGGGCACTGATCCTTTAGTCCGGGGGAAAGTCTGGCTGGATAAGCGATGCCTCCCATTGCCATTGGATGTCAGGCAGCTTGGCATGTGGACGGTTTTTGCGGAGTAACGCAGAAGCTCATCGATCATCCCGACTTTCCAAAAGCTGTCGATATGCATCGGTGTGAGGAGGACGGCAGCCCAGACTGAGTTCAGGAGTTGAAGTGACCTCGGTAGACACCACAGAAAGCGTCACTGCGGGTGATGGAGTGTGTCCTACATGACGGATGGCGACAGTATGAGAAATGTGTGGTCTTGGGCGATTAAGTAACTGTAGGTTGAGCAAAGCTAACGTCCTGGACGGTCTCCCTTTTTCAGCTTCGTCCCTTTATGTTTGACACCTGATTGATGCTTTTTGTGTCCAGTATTGAACATCTTCCTCTAAAAATATGTTTTCAGCCAGAAAGTGAAGCACGTTTCTGCGCCAATTTGACAGCCATATGTGTGTGTATTCCCCCCTATTGACAATTTAATCAGATAGATGTCTATAGGTTGAGTTCTTCCTATCACAGAAGAACTCACACATAGTCCGTTATTTGCTCCAGACTCTCTTCTGTTTCTCCTTATCTCTGTACACCTCTCAGACAAATTGAACCTTGAAATAAGCATACATTATTTGCTTAAAGGTGGGGTAGGTCATTTTGGAGAAACCAGCTCGAGTGCGCTAGAATTTGAAAATACACTTCCTCACAGAGCCCCTCCCCCAACACACACGACCAATGAGCGCACAAGATAAGTTTGTGCCCAGATGGAAGGCTGACAGGCAGGTAGGCCATCCAGTTACTTTAGCCGGCTCAGATGATTGGTCGTGCTTTTTACAGCGCCACAGCTTCCACAGATGATATTTTTTAATGGATTTTTTGACAAAGCACTTCAGATATGCATTGCTATCGGGATGTTAAAAAAAGTGTCGGTCGAAACTCGAGCCGGTTTCTCAAACTTACATTTAAGTTGAAAGATTCTCAACTTCTCACCTTATCCCGAAGGGAGACACCAGCCACCCTGCGGAGAAAACCCATCTCGGCCGCTTGTATCCCCGATCTCGTTCTTTTCGGTCACGACCCATCCTTCATGACCATAAGGTGAGAGGTTCGGTCATCAGGGAGGGACTCGGAGTTGAGCCGCTCCTCCTTCGCGTCGAAAGGAGCCAGTTGAGGTGGTTCGGTCTCCTAGTTAGGATGCCACCTGGGCGCCTCCCTAGGGAGGTGTTCCAGGCACGTCCAGCTGGGAGGAGACCGAGGGGTAGACCTAGGACCAGGTGGAGGGACTATATCTCTTCGCTGGCCTGGGAGCGCCTTGGGACCCCCCAGTCAGAGCTGGTTGATGAGGGGAAAGGAACGTTTGGGGCTCTCTGCTGGAACTGCTACCCCGAGACCCGACCACGGGTAAGCGGAGAAGATAGATGGATTCTCAACTTCCTCAAACTGGAGTTGGAAACACTTACTTTTCCCATAAAATATGTATGTTTGATGTCCACTAAATGTCTCCTAATAACTGCTGTACAGTCCTGTCTTCACAATAGTGTAATGTCTACTTATTCCTTCCATATTAAAGGTGTTTAAATTGGTACTGTTGGATAGGTAATCTGTACATTGAGATGCAATTAGGAGCCACTACAGTATTGCAATAAATACACAGGGCATTGGTCACTGACTCCATTACACTTCTGTTTGCATGAGCAAAGGCATGACAAGGGTTGAGCGCCAAAACATATGTTTATCCCACATGGATTTAAGAAACACAATCAGACCGACCAAATGTTTTGCTCTTATTTCTCGGTTTGACACTATGAGTCAGTTTTACTCGTTTGTTTTATGCTTGGATTACTGGCATGAGACAAATCTAAACAGTTTCAAATCAGGTCGGGACAGTTTAAGGTCGAAGAAAGTCTCCTTTAAAAGCCCTCACAAGCCAAATGACTGCCTATCTGAAGGTGGAAACATAACATCAGGCCAACCTGTCTACGTGCTGAGAAGTCCATACGCATGGACATACAGTATAGGGAGTAAACTCCAAACTAAAACAGCAACGGGTTATTGAAGAGTGTAAGACATGATTTGGTTTTAATCCCCACTTGTGCCGCCGTTGGTCATCGTGCACCATTGTTGATGATTTGATGTTCAGGCGCGCACCAACATGTATCCCTCTCACTCTCATGGTAAGACATGATCACCCTATTTTAAGCCGGCTGGAGCACAACATTTACCAGAAGTTATGTAACACATCTTTTATTCCCATACAGTTTCATTTACTGTAAATCACTGGCAACATCTGGCATGTTTTCCCCACAAAAACACATCAAACCCCTTTTCTTTTTGCACCGTAATTATCTCGTGGTTTTGCTTCTGTTATATCACTACATGTGCCACTTATTTTGTCTCCGTGTCAGTGAATTGAACAAGCTTACAGTTTAGAATAAAAGGTGTCTGGTTTGGTAAAAGTTCCATATGGGAAAGCCACATTAGAGCTAAGGAGGTTTGGAGTACTTGTACTAGCATTCACCCCATTAGTATGTTTCATTTGGCAAGGTGAGCATGAGGCCATCTGTATGAATATTACTGCAGCATCAAGTTAGGGTAGAACACTTACATCGTTATGTTTTGAATGTTCTGACAGCATGCCCAATGTAGCCCGACGCTCACACTGGCATATGTCAACATTTCCGTGAAAAAATGATCTTACGTCATCCTCCAGAGACAGATGTATAAGTTTAACAGATAATGCACAGAGGATTTCAAGTCCAAGACATATTTGAAAGAAAGACAGATCTGACATGTTTTATTATTGTCTCATTACTTACACGCAGGGGCGGACTGGCCATCTGGAGAATCTGGAGAACCACAGAACGGCCGGCCCTTTAGGTTTAACGTCATCATTTAAGTTGCGCTGACGGCCGACAGAGGGCGACAGCGGCCGCTAATGCAGTTGTGTGGTTCTTATCTGTCAAATAATCACACACGAAGAAGAAAATAGATTGCACTCTGTTGCGAGAGTAGGCCAGCCGAAATTGGCTTCCCTTGGTGAAAACAAATCGAGGGATTGACCAATCAGATGAGGCTCACGTCATGCCACACAATCCAATCAAATCGCATCAACTTCAGTTCGTACTGTAGCTGTCATCACAGCCCTTAGAAAGTAGCAAGCTACTGAAGCAAGTGCAATAATGGAGGGTGGAGATTTGGAGTATTTCATCAAAAATAATTGTACTAAACTTCCGCTATAGCAGCAACTAAAAATGAAATCTGATGGCAGGCCGATGCCCAAACTGGAGCTGTGTACAGCGAGGGGAAAAGGAGCGAATCGGACGTAAAACTTTAAATAATAAACAGCGGATTTCTAACATTTGACATTTCATGAGGCCGGACTGGGTCAGTTTCCAGGGCTGAATGTTAGTCCCAGTCCGCCCCTGCTTACACGTTGGTATTGACTTTTAGTTTGTGTTTTAAAGAGCTGTGTAGAATCCCCTTCACGTTTAGCCACAGTTTTCCGTCAGGTTTTCAGTTCTTTCTCTACCCGGTAGCTACTGAACACAATCACAGTTTTTTTGTCCGTCACACCCTCTTCAATCCTCAATCTATCAGCACACAGACCATACATTTCACCTCAGGGCAAGAAATACAAGCGACAGACTGTAACAAAACAGAAAAAGTGAAAAATAACCAGAAACATGACAGCTCTGATGTCATACGCCATTAGAACCCATTAGCGGTTTTGTGAGCGTTCCATTGAGTGTTTTCTTGTAGGTGAAAGCCATGTTGAGATCTTGCTATCACCCCATAAGTAACTGCACACCCTCTCGTGTGGATGTTTAGTGGTAAACTGGGAGTAATGAAGCCGAAGTGGGCTCACAGTAGCTCTTTGAATGGCTTCCACTGCACTCGTGAACAATTACACAACTTTTGAAAGCTTACGGAGGCAGGCCGTTTCTCCGTCACCAGCTGGCAGCGTGATGTCATCGCTAAGTGCTGTTCAGCCCCGGGCGGCGTCTGTCAGGCTGAGGTGCCGCTGACCTGAGGACAGAGAGATGAAAGAGAGAGGGATGAGGAGAGCTGTGGAAGAACACACACACACACACACAACACACACACATTCCCATTTTGGCAGCTGGAATCAAAGCCTTTTTTTTAATTAAAATGACTAATGTGCTTAGTCAAAAGTTTGGACACACCTTCTCATTCATTGGTTTTTGTTTATTTAAATTGTGTTCTACTTTGTAGAGTACTCCTGAAGACATCAAAACTATGAAAGAACAAATCATATTCTGGATTTTTTAACACTTTTTTGTTTACTAGATAATTCCATATGTGTTATTTTATAGTGTTCATGCCTTCAGTATAAATCTACTATGTAGAAAAAATTATATTCAATAAAAAACTTCGAATGAGAAGGTGTGTCCAAACTTCTGACTGGTAGTGTAAATAGAAAAATCAATTATCCAAATAGTTGGTATTTACGTATACATTCATCATGCATGCCTACTTTGAACTGAATCGATGTTGATCGGTTTAATTTCATTAATGAATGTAGTGGCTGTGTTTTCCACACACATTGCTGCTTAGTTATTTCCACTTCTGGAATTCTGAATTCAAAAGTGTTTGTAAAATCTGAGCTGCAACGTCTCTGAGTCTTTCTGTCGTCGTTTCTGACAATCACAGCGGTCTCCATGGACCACTTGAGTTGTGGAGAGGACACCAAATCCATCTCGGCTTGCACAATAGTAAGAAACAGTCGGAGAGCGTGGCTTGATTTTCCAAAAGTCATGACAGAAACAGCGTTCATGCACATTGGTGTTCAAGCACCTTGTGTTTTAATGACGTCTTTGTGGGAAAGGATAACGTAACAATCCAGGTATCCAAACTATACCAGCAGCTCCAGTCCAAATGCCAACGAACAAAACCATCCATGTTACTTTTATTGTTCAACATAAGGTAAGATAAGATGGAACTTTATTCGTCCCCTTGGGGAAATCCAGGCGTTTTATGGCAGCAACGGGGTCGGAATGAAAAACAGGATTCACGCAAGGTAAAAATAAAGATAAAATACACAACTGGAAATAATAATACAGCAAAATAAAGAGATAAAGTAACTATCGAAACGATATCACAGTAAAAAGTTGAGCTGATGTTAAATATATTTACATAAGTGTGCATACATACGTCTTTAACCAAACACTACTTAAAGGTCTCTTATCATGCTATGTGTAGGCATGGCTCTCAGATATATACAAGTATATAAAAGAACATTATGATGTGTTTTGCTCAAAATACCAAACAGATCCTAGTTCTGACACAGTACGGAGCTCAAACTCTATTTCTCTCTCTAACCACGAGGTGAGCTCCTTTTTTATTACCTGCTTTCTGCAGTACAGGTTAGCTCTGAGTGTTACATTACATGTCTCTTGTTAGACGCTTTTATCCAAAGCAGTGCTTCTCAAAGTGTGGTCCGCGGACCACTGGTGGTCCCGTGAGCGCCCCCTAGTGGTCCGTGAGTATATTGGTAATATTTCACATTTTAAATAAATACATTTATTTAAGTTTTTCGCACTCTCGCGGGAATATCTCCGAAATGGAACGAGCTTAAGTTTCACTTTCGATTGCATGATATAGCCCAGATAAGCACCTTCATCACACATATTGCCATTGTTTGTACAGTTTTCAGGCGATTTGTAAAAAACGATGTGCTTTTGGATATTTGTGGAGTTAGGTGGTCGCGAGTGTTTTTTTATTGGCTAAGTGGTCCTTGGTATGAAAAAGTTTGAGAAACACTGATCCAAAGCGACTTCCAAACTCAATACTGTGAGCCATTTGGGGTGAAGCGTCTTGCCCAGGGACACAACGACATGCTGACTGCAGTGGGGTTTGAACCCGTGATCCTCTGATCCGAACACCAACGCACAACCCACTGCGCCACACGCCTCCCTGTTAGCGATGCTTGCTCATGTAAACACAGAGGGTGACACTTTGTGAGTCTACTGACACATATGTATGTATACAAGACATCAACAAGTGCATGTCGCAGGCCCCCTTTAAAAGCAGCTGGTTATAATATCCAGCAGAGGGAGGATGGGGGAGTTTCCTACCCCTCTGTGAGCGGAGGATCCAAAACCTCATGTCAGTAAATGTCAGAGTGTGGAAGCAGAATCCAACACTGAGATCTCCTCCAAGATACCAAGCTGTCGACTGCGATGGAACTGAGATCTTTATCGAACTATAGGACGATGCGATGCCAGAACTGCACCGTCCCATACAGTGGCAGCAATTGTTCATCCATTTACATTTTATAGTATTGGAACTAATCCCTTCTTAAACACAGTTAATTTGTGCCTATATTGTGAAACAGAACTCTTGTGTTTCCAGTTAAAAGACCGACTTTAAGCCCAAGAATAAGACTATAACTCAATATTTGTAATCTCCTGTATATCTTACTTGGATTTATTGACTTTTTGTTGGCATACTAATGGCTGTCTGTCTCCAAACCGCGACACTGTGTTCACGGTCAATGGACTCCCAGACTCTCGGAGATAACGTTACTTACTGTAAGACATATACCGTTTGAGCGCTTCTTGCAATAACGTGACGCATGTGCATATGGCGAACACGAGAAGTGACTCAATAAAGGCAATGAGAACATTTGCAAATGTTGTTACTGTTTTGGATGCTGCAGGTCACGTCTCAGGGCAGCGATGTGCCGCTCAGTGGAAATGTCTCCGCAGAGCTTCTGGTTCTCGTTACTCTCCGCTGAGGGCCCTGCTCCGCTGGAAGTTTAGCACTGTTTGTGAAACCTGAGCTTTAAGATCTAGACGGATCAGAGGCAGACAGGTAAATATGATCTGAAATCAAATATAGATTCACGTTGGAGGTCAACACTTCAGAGCAACAGTAAATGGGAGGAGCTTATACAGAATGTTTGTACAACCTGATTTAAACGTAACCCTGAAATACGTCTTTTTGTTTTTTCGCCTTAGGAAAAACACAAAGAAATGAACACAGCATTGATTTGTTTTTTACTTTTGTTGGCGAATCTGTTAGCCGACAGTTGCTTATGTTCGCAACCCAACCAGTGTTTTTTAACCCTGCAGCATTTGAGTAAAACCAGAGAAGAAGAAATGTAGTAAACCAGGTCTGCGCAGTATCCATTGTATTTGTTGCAGTGATTCTGCTGGGGATCAGCTGGATATAATAACATGACATGATGGTTTCCTAATAAGAAACACACTTTAGAAAGTCCACGCTGTGCATGATACTACAAGATATCAAAGTAGAACTGAAGTTAAGTGGTAATTAGAAGCAGAAGAAACCACAAAGCGGGCAAAACAATCCTCGGAAAATATATAAAAGTGATTTTTGATGGCAAACCTTAATCCTTTGTTTTGATTGTTGACAAAATGGGAGTGCCTGTTTATATGAAGGGTAATATGTTTACAAATGTCCCAGTCACATAACCTCATTTTAAAAATCAATATTGATTACGCTCTGCTGAAAACAAGATGACAACTTTTGTATTATTCCTTTAATTTCTGCTGTGCGGGGTTTTCACGTTGACCTAAACTGTTTACTGAGCTAATATCAGATCATTGTTGTGTACTTGTTTTCTGTTTGCCTGAATAGAGTGGGGGTAATGGGGATGTGTGCAACTACTGGACAGCATCGTTTTAAGAGTGTTTGCTTCAAGATTAGAGCGTCACCGACCAGACTTGCATCATGTATTTGTGCATTTGACATTGTAATGCATAATGCAACAATGTTGATATGGGGAATACGCACAATTAACTACGACTACCAATGTTGGATTTGATAAGAAACATCCAATCACAGCTCTTAAGCCCCACAGACCCTTCGGCGGGTCCGAAACCACAACATCTGCAAGCAACAGTGTCTGAGGGCTTCTTAAGATTCAATAAACTATGAATGTTTCATATCCATGTAACGCAGTGCTTCTCAAAGTGTGGTCCGCGGACCACTGGTGGTCCGTGAGCGCACCCTTGTGGTCCTCGAGTATATTGGTAACATTTCACATATTAAATACATAAATACATTTAAGTTTTCCACACTCTCGCGGGAATATGTCTGCCATGGAGCGAGCTAAAGTTTCACTTTCAATTGCATGATAAAGCCCAGTACAACACCTTCATCGCACATGTTGCCACTTGTTTGTACCATTTTCAAGTGATTTGTAATCTGTTCTAGAAAAATGATGCGATTTTGGATATTTGTGGAGTTAGGTGGTCCGCGAGTGTTTTTTTATTGGTTAAGTGGTCCTTGGTATGAAAAAGTTTGAGAAACACTGATGTAACGGGAAGAGACTCAGCTAACTTTTTAGCAAAAAAAAACACAAGGCTAACGCTGAGCCTCTGAATTAGCCCTGAGCGAAAAAATCTTAACGCCATTAGCACAGAACTCTAGCTATACCGATCTATATAGTTATCGGATCTGCACAAACAAGCTTAGCTAACATCATGAGAGTCCACAGATTATAGAAATATAAGTATCATCACTGAGCGATCAGAACTCGCAACAGGGGAAGCAAATACAGACAACACACGACGTAGCTTTAGGTAGCAAAACACGGAGATACGCTCACCTTAGCTGTTATTCTGATCAAAAGTCGTGTTCAATGGCATTAAAACGAGAAAAACGTGCCTGAACGTTAATCCATAGGTTAATCCAATGTGTCTGTCACTTTGAAAAAATTCTTGATAATCCCTAATTCACAGTAGCGAGCCGTGACTTTTATACCTAGGCCTTCTGACCCCTTCCCTCGAGAAAAAAAGAGAAGAGATATTACGCCACAGCGTATACTTCAGCGGAATATTTATATAAACACCTATCATGACAGGGCACCCACAGCCAAGTAACAATTACAAATGAATGAAGTCGGCACGGCGCCCACATTGAAAATGACTTTGGCCTACCTTTGAAGATAAATCACTGAAACACAGTCCATCCTCCTGTCCTTTTGGATGAAGCACGTGCGGGTCATTCAGCTGATCCTTTGCCACTCCAGTTTATCATTGGAACTCAATCTTGAAAATGACTCTGTTCATAATTTCGCAACGATGTCATCATCACTATCACTGAAGTGAGCCGTCATGAACGAACTTATGCTAATTATAAATCTATCGATCATAAATCTATCGTTTAGATTTATGATTCGAAAATAATAAAAGTAGGGTAGACATGTGGATATTATCCGGCTGAACAAAACGTGCATTTATCTAACAGGTTCGTTTTCCACAGACCTTATTTCCAGCTATCTTCCAAAATCCTATGGAGAAATCCCGTTGCTTTCTGTCGAGGGAATCCGAGCACAGCTTACTTCCGGGTTTAGGACGCGTCACTGCACCACTTGCATAGACCTCACAGCGGGCGGAACTTGTCACAAAGTCCGCGAAAATAAAGCCCGCCCATTTAGAGGGAAGATATGATTGGTCAATTCTACTGTCATGTGACATTACTCTCTCGTTGAGTTACTATAGCGGGCCCTCTGAATGTAGAGAGGGACCAACAAGCTCTCCCGTCTTCACAGAACTCGCAGAGACGGCATTTGACCTTTCACATTCCAACAGAAACTGAACAGGCAGATTCGAAGGATTTATTTCTTTAAAATATTATTTTAAATCCAATTAAATCAAGTTATTTTGGTAAAACTAATGAAACACCAATTTTTTTTTAAAAAAAAACGTTTTAATGTTTTCAAATATAATTTTTTGGAATACCTTCGGCCCTCACAGAGGACCCTGACGGCTCTCTACTGCTAATTGAATTGATATGCAAAAATCGGAGACTAAAAATGTGCTGCTAATGGTAGCCACCAGTGTGTCGCAACTCCGGTTTTGGCTACGCGTCTCTCTCACTCCTTATTTGGTAACGTGTGTGTGTGTGTGGAACTTTCCTTCGATTCCATCAGCTCCAGCGGTGAGAAAGAGATGTCAATTATCAAAATCGACCAAGGGGGGCTAGAGACAGGTCAAATCCACCCAAATGACCCCAGAAGGGTTTTTTTTGCTAAACTTCTCTAAAAAGGTCAAATGTCACTTGTTTTGCATCAATCCTGAAACAGGGTACTTATTATATGTTGTACTTTGGATTCCTAAAGCTTTTAGTCTACCTTACCATCATCCAAGGTTTTGTTTTACTTCGTTTCATTTCATTTCAAACCTTTATTTAGACAGATAGGTCCCTTGAGATCATGGATCTCTTTTACAAGGGAGACCTGCATCAATTTAGTTCCACATGAAACATAAAAACAAACAATAGAGGACATCATATTTACATATTCACCAACACTTACAAACACCCATAGTGCCAGAAAGCATCTCGTGCAGACGTGCCTTAAAAACATTCAGAGAAATAAAATTGCTCAATTTCAATTTGGACTGTTGGCTGTTCCAAGCAAGTGGAGCTGTGCACATAACAGCCGTCTTACCTCAGACAGTCCTCCCTCTCGGCACATCTAACAAGACCACATCCTGCGATCTCAGACAATAGCTGCCCGCAACTTTCTGCTTTACCAGAGAACAGATGTAATACGGGAGTTTACCCAACATAGCTTTATAAATAAAAGTGTACCTGTGACTGAGCCTCCGTACAGAGAGTGATGGTAAACCTGCCTTGGCATACAGGGTACAGTGATGCGTAAGCACTTTACAGTTTGTGACAAATCTCAGAGCACTGTGATACGCAGCATCCAATTTGCTCAGGTAATTGGCCGGTGCATTCATATAGACCAGATCCCCATAGTCCAGCACAGGTCAAAGGTCACAGAGCCTCTTCCTGGCCTCAAGCGAGAAACAGGACTTGTTTCTGAAAAAGAAACCTAGCCTAACCCTCAGATTTGTAAGCAGGTTATTGACATGAAGTTTAAAAGAGAGACAATCATCAAGCCAGATACCCAGGTGTTTATAACAGGCAACAACTTCAAGTTTTGTTCCTTGCGTAGTTACAATATCTAAAACAGACTCTGGTGTCTGTTCAGCTTTAGAAAGAGCATCACCTTGGTTTGATCCACATTTAGAAGAAGCTTTAGTTCAGAGAGCTGAGTCTGAATAGTGTTAAAAACAGCCTGTAATTTAACAACAGCCTCCTGAATGGAGGGACCTGCACAATACGTCACGGTATCATCCGCATAGAAATGTAAAGTAGCTTCATCCACATTATCACCTACGCTGTTAATATATATGGAGAATAAAAGTGGTCCTAAAACCGAACCTTGTGGAACACCATTAGAAATGTGAAATGTACTATAAGCAAAAAAGAATTTTTGGACGGACACTATAATTTACAGTATTTTACTGTGTTCAATCTGAATTTTCTTTAAAGTAAAAACATCTATATTGATTCTGACTTTTCTACATCCAACTCACAGGTTTATCATTACTTTGAGAAAAAAGATTATTAATTGAACTCTTTTAGAAGTGAAGATATGGTCATTTGTTCTGGGAATGTCCTTTTCGAGCCTGAGACCTGAAAAACAGGCTTGGGGCTTAACAGGTTAAAAACTCATGTCTAGTGATCTACCGATGCAGAGCAGAAGTTAAAGATCATGCTCTGAAAAGAAATGGCTCTTTAATGAATAACTTTCCATTATTTGTCGCGTTGCAATGGAATTGAAGGGTACAGCGACATATTGCGTGGCAAACATCCACGGAAAAGTGTTTTGGATATGTTTCAGCTCTAATTAGCTAGGATTTCCCAATTATCAAAGACATACTTAATACTACATGATCAATTAAAAGGGGCCGTTAGGTTCATCCCGAGTTGAGTAACAGCTCGATTGCAGATGTTTGTCCTCTTCAGTGTTGCAATACAGAGAGCAGCCAAATACTCCGGTGCTAATGGACTTGTTGTCCAGGGTTTCATTTGTGTATTGCAACAGTAGTGGTTTAAAGATGTAGCCTAATATGTGGCACTTAACAAATAATAAGGGATCGTTTACATAAGCAAATTAGTGTATCACTGACACACACACACACACACACACACACACACACACACACACACACAACACACACACACACTCATGTATATTTTGGCTGATGGCTCACGTGGTTAAATTGGCCGGCGTTTATATCACCCCCAGCATGTGTGTGTGTGTGTGTGTGTGTGTGTGTGTGTGTGTGTGTGTGTGTGTTAAACAGCCTCCAGCACATCCATCCTCCCTGGAACAAGCCAAGATCCAATCACAACAAACCGGAGACAGACTCTAAGTGGGGTTTCAACACACTGCATGTTTTGGACCTCACTCCTCCTGGAGATGCTCAGCTTTCTCCCAGAGGTAAAACAGAGTTACATAGACCATCTGCTGCCGTGGCTACATCGCCATTTCATCCAAAGCGACTTACATACTCAACACTGTGGGCAATACCCACAGGAGCCATTTGGGTCGAAGTGTCTCAGGGACAGAACGACATGCTGACTGCAGTGGGGTTTGAACCTGTGACCCCCTGGTCCAACATCTACACACAACCCACTGCGCCACACGCCTCCTGGTTAGATTATGTAGCCAATAAAAGTGAAACCCACGTGAAACGAAACTCAGCCAAAGGATGACGATTCAATTGCTGAGTGTGTGTGTGTGTGTGCGTGTGTGTGTGTGTGTGTGTGTGTGTGTGTGTGTGTGTATGTGTGTGTGTCAGAGAGAGAAAGCGATTTATCGTCAGCAAAGATGAAAGAAATGCTTAGGTCTTTTGGTTGAGTACCAATATTAAATTGTCTCACTCAGCTAAGTAAAAATCCTGCATTCAAAATCTTACTTCAGTTATATTAAAAAGGTAATGGTATGAAGTTATACAAATAGTTTGTTAACAGGCTGTCCCTCTCATCATGCTATAATAGTCCGTAGCTTATTGTTTGCGAAGGTTCATCAAACTCATTTTAAGCTAGAAGCATCAAGCATGTTGGTGAGTGTGTGTGTGTGTGTGTGTGTGTGCATGTGTGTGTGTGTGTGTATGCATGTGTGTGTGTGCGTGTGTGTGTGTGTGTGTGTGTGTGTGTGTGTATGTGTGTGTGTGTGCGTGTGTGTGTGTGTTGTGTGTGTGTGTGTGTGTGCGTGTGTGTGTGTGTTGTGTGTGTGTGTGTCCTAGCATTACTATACTTGTGGGGACCTACATCTGTTTACATAGTCACATGTGGGGACTCGCCTCCCTTATGGGGACACATTGGAGGTCCCCATAAGGGGAATCATTCATTTTAGGGTGAAGACTTGGTTAGGTTAAGGGTTAGGGTTAAGGTTAAGGGTAAGGGTAAGGGTAAGGGTTAGGGTTAGGGTTAGGGTTAGGCATGTGTTGGTTATGGTTAAGGTTAGGATAAGTCTTCAGGAAATGCATGAAAGTCAATGTAATGTCCCCTGAAGTGATGTATACATGGTATGTGTGTGTGTGTGCGTGTGTGTGTGTGTGTGTGTGCGTGTGTTTGTGTGCGTGTGTGTGAGAGAGAGCGTAAGTGTGCTTGAGTGTGTGTCATCGTAAATGTATTTATCGTTTGAAAACATTTTATATTCAGAAAGTCAAGACTTCAACTAAAACCCCCAAATAACAGTAAATAACGTCAAATCGACACGATTATCTCTGAATGCATCTCAGCGACATCAGACAGCGGGTCACATACAGTATATTACATTACTGGATTATGATACCTCTAAATGGTACTTTAGTCGAGTAAATGTTCCTCCCTGATTATCAGTCACCGTGGTAATGTGCTTCCTTTGTCTCTCACTGGGGAGATTTGTGGTCAGTTCAGTAGCTGCCAGAAGAAAACGAAGTGCATGACACATAAACAAACATACACACTCACAGCGAAGTTTATTATCCCACTTAGAAGCACTCCAAACCTCCCTCTACATCGTGTTGACGGAAGACTTCTTCTCATTTGGCTCAATCCATCCCATCTTTTTTTAGATGTTTCTTCTCGTCTTGCCATCTGGCGACCTCTGCGAGACTGAGAGCTTGTCACCACCTTCACTGAGAAAGACCTTTAATCTAGAGTTGGCCTCGGACCCCACCTTCGAAACAAAACTTTCCCTCTGTGACTCGTTCTTTGTGAAGTCGGTTATGTGAGATAATCCGTGGTGAAACACACAATCAAACCTCTGGCTCCGGGTTAGGCAATTATCTGCAGAGTGGAACGCTGCTTTTGTTCCTCCTCTTCCCTTCAATCCCAGAGATGCAGAAGACAAGGACAATACGTGAAACAATGCTTTAAAAAAGTTAAGTTTTGTTGTAAAGTCTATTCATGTCAATCAAGTAAATCCACAAGAACCCCTTTCAGCCTTTAAGTCAATTTCGCCCATTTTTCTTTTGTTGAATCGGCTTCTCAAAAGAGCCGAGCTGTCAGATGGAAATTTGCTATTGGCTAAAATCCGGCATCTTCAATGTCTTCTCTTTTTGAGATCCATGAATGTTGTGAATGGTCCTTGTTTTTGTTTTGAGAAAGTAATGAATCGAGAGTCCAACGTAGACGTGCTGTGACGGCCGTCGCCTCTCCGGTCCTGGTAATTCTGTGTTGCTGTTCCACATGTAAATGAGCTGTGCAGTTGCCCCAACGCCATTGGCTACCATTTCCTGGTCCGCCTCCGAAGACACCGATTGGAGCACGCGGGGCCCAACGCACTCCAATCGCCGTGCAGCCCCAGCGCGCACCTTCCGGAGATGACTACAAAGTCTGGGGACAGCTACCACTCGGGAGGCTCTGCTTCGATCAGACGCCTCACGCATTTATGCTGCTGTGTCGTGGACTTTCAGACTCGAGCCATTAGACTCTCCGTGTTTAGTGTTCGGTGTTTATATGTGTTTAGAGTAGCGTGTTGTGCTTCCCTTTGTCCGCTGTGTTTCCCTGCCGCCCTTTCCATTAGTGTTGATTGGTAGGGATTACAGGTGGGCTCACTTTTAGAGTCCTCTTTCTGTTATTAGCAGTAGATCTGCACTAGGGCTGCTCAATTAATCGTATTTTAATCGTATTTTAATCGTATTTTAATCGTATTTTAATCGTATTTTAATCGCGATTACGATCATGGCTTGCAACGATTACGAAAACAACGTAATCGAAATAAAACGATAATTTTTTCATCACCTTTTCTTTTCTTTGTTTTTGGTTTTTCAGTTGAATTATACTTAAATGTAACGAAACTGTTTGTTCTCCAATAAATGGATGTTTTCAAAGTCAATGAAAAATCGCATTTACAATTATTGACCCAAATAATCGAGATTATGATTTTTGCCCTAATCTGCACCCCTTTTGGCTTCTTTGTTTGGCTTCCCTTTGCTCTCGTTTTGTTGTACACCTTTGTTGTTATCTCATTAAACCTTATTATAATTATGTACCAACACCATCTGGTGTGTGTTACCTTCCTCGTCCCTAGTGGGTTCGTAATAGTGTTAATTTTGTCAGTTATTTTTTAATTTAGTTTTAGTCTTAGTCCTGTTTTAAATGTCCTTTTTAGTTTTAGTCATATTTAGTCACCTTAATCCTGTTTCTATTTAGTTAAGATTTAGTCGACTAAAAGTCTGAGCATTTTCGTCTTATTTTAGTAAAAGAAAACTAATTATTTTAGTCTACTTTTTGTCTTTTTTAGTCATCAGATTATATAGGACATTTCAGTCAAACTAGCCAAAACCAATAATTTGTAATTTTAGTATATATAAATAAATAGGATTATATCTTGTCCTTATTTGATGAAAAACACAGGTTGAATGATTGAGCATCTGGTTTGTGGTGTTTTTACCAGCTGTGTTTTTACCAGCTGTGTTTTTACCAGCTGTGCTTCCCTTCTGATAAAACAATGCATTCGCTTTTTTTCTCCGCCTCATTGTAGCGAAAATGGGCCCAAATATCACATCGTTTCTTTCTCCCAAGCAGTGGTGGCTTTAGACTTTTTCGTTGTCAGTCATTTTGACGGACAGGATCGTAACATTTCCGTCATAATCCATTAATATCCGTCGAGTGCACAATTTATCACTCACTCGTGCTGACGGGGGGGTATTCGGTTAACGCGAGTGCGACCACTGCTCCTAAGCCCTGTTGTTGCCATTTTATTTTCTGTTGAATAAGGTTAGTTAGACCATGAGATAGACCCGAGTCTTTCACATTAACATATTGTGCCGTGTAATTCAAATCTACCGCCGCGCGCACCACAGACACACACAGCTGCTGCTCTGCCGCAGCACCGGAAATGGAACTGCTGGGAGAAAAACTGACTATCAGAGATGTAACGTTATCTTTGATAATATTTCGTCTTCTAATTTTTTCGTCAACGAAAGTAAAGAGAGATGTTGGCATAGTTTTTATTTAGTAAACTACATTTTCGTCTCGTCACTTTTTGTCAACGATATTGCATGATGATTTCGTTGCAGTTGTTGTTTACTGCCGTCGGTGCTGTCTCATCATCGTCTCGTTTTCGTCATTGAAAAAAATGAACATATTTTGTCATAGTTTTAGTCAACGAAATTAACACTAGTTCGTAACACGTGCCTAATGAAAAAAGATTAGCACCATAGCTCCTGAGTTGACGAGCTAGCTCAAATAGCTTTTTTCTATTGAATGATACTTTGTACAATCCTGAGAACACAACAAAACGTTTAAGAATAACACGTATAGGGAAACCATTAACAATCTTCACCTCCTACTTGATTTTTTCCATGTTTTGAAATCGCCAAAATCTACTCGAATATATATTATTTCTGTTTGCACAATGGCTCAAGGATTCACCAAGCATTCTTCTGTAAATATGACCTGCTTCAAATGGATCTACAGTCCGACATATTTCAAAACATCATTTACTAGAACCAACTCACATAGTGTTACATCAACAAAACATGAACACAATCCTTGTGTAACTGTCAAAAGGCAGCGTTAGAAATCTCATATTGTGTTGCCCTATTAGAAAAACGTGTTCTTTCCAAAACTTGACACTCAAATGTTGCTTCAATTGTAAACCGAGTCAACCTTTCTCAGATTATAATTTTGAAAGCATGTTTTTCCTGGCCCCGCCGGAGAGTTTTCAGACAAACAAAATTGGTGCCTTGAATGAAATGTATATTAGATTCAGAGGTTTAGGAACATGACCTCGCTCAACAGAGGTCGCTCTCGGTCCAGCCGTGTGAAAAAGTCCAACATGTGGTTCGAAAGTGGTATTGGTCCTAATTACGTTAAGTGAAATGCAGCTTTCTCTGACCGCAGCAGCAAAGGTTTACAGGGCTCCATTATACACTTAGCTTCTACTGTAAACCAGGAAAAGAGGAGCCAGTGAGCTGCTGCTCCAAAACCACACAACTTTCTAGTGCGTACAAAAAAAACACTTTGTTCCCTTCCTTTGTTGTCCCCTGCGATCACTGTCAAAAATCAAATGACCGTTTTCGTTTTTTGCCAACTGGCACACATGCACAATTACAACTGTGTAGTAATACTGTAAACTCTATTTGCAGTTGTTTTTTATTCAGTTTGATGTCTTGCGGATGCTTAAGTTATACGATACCTTAGTTATTTCCAATTCCACTCATTCTTTTATTTATAATGGAAACAGCTGTCTTATGATCTAGGATTTATGTTCCAACTTGCACATAAAAAAAAATCGCAGCTATGCATTAGTTTTATGTAGATTAGCAACACAAAGGCAAATGCAACTTAGTTTTTAATGTGTTCATTATCTGTGTTACAGACAAACAATCCTCTCGGACTGCTCAGTATTATGTCAAAGGGTTGGTTCTGACAAAGGAACACATTCCAGCTAAATACATATTGGACCATTATTCCTATTGGACCTGGATGATGTGGTAAAACATGCAATTTAGGGTTACGGTACGTCCACACAGCAGCTTTTCAAAAATCTTGAACATCTTGGAGCTGGGCGTGTCTGACAGCTTGGGGATTTTTTGCGAGCAATGCGACCAACAACCCGCCCCCGACATACAAAGCAAAAAACCCCGGGGATTTAATGCGAGCAATATATATATAAACTCCCTAAACAGGCGAAAACCTACCAGTTTCCCCCACTGTCTCTGCCACCTCCCTCCATGCTGGTTCCTCCGGTTTGTATCCCGTTAATAGTTCTGGTCGTAAAGAACCGGGTGATTTGCTACCGTAATTTCTCGTTTGGAATATGAGGAAATGAACTGCGGTCTGGTTCTCCCAGCTTACACGCGGTTTGATTGGCTAGCGCTTCTACTGTCAGATTTGCATACACGTGTTTGATTGGCTGACGCTTCCAGCTCAGCTTCAAAAGTTGAACATTGCTCAACTTTGGAATCCTGGAAATCCTGGAAATCCTGGAAATCTTCGCTTCGCTCCCCCACAATGCAGTTCAGCGAAAAGCGAGGCAAAGTGACGTCATCCTCATTCAAAGTCAATGGGCAGAGAAGCGTTGGAAGCGGTGGAAGATTCTTCTGAAGCCGCTGTGTGGACGTACCGTTAGGGTTAGATTGGGAATGTAACCCCCAACCATGCCATTTTCGGGACGCTTTGTGTGTGCATTTACTCGAGCAAAATTCCTGAAAGACTTGACTTACGTATAAGTTATTACAGATTCCACGTGTCCGAATATACAGCTGTGTATCAGGATCAAACCACTTTGATACCACAAAGATTCAAAGGTTTTATTGTCATATGCACATCAGCTACGGTGTAGAAATGACAATGAAACGATCCAACGATGCAACATATGTAATAAAATGAAAACATATAAATAAAAAATAATGCAAGAAGTCTATATACACGTAAATAGAATATGATATATAAAAGAACAGAAATCCACTGATAAAGAGTGAGTAAAAAGGTTAGCAGAATCAAACTGGCAGATCACAGAGCCAAGGTCTAGGAGAATTAGAGGGTATTTGAGAGCAGCTCAGGTTAAGCCAAGAGCATTGTGCATACTGCTGGAGATTATAACCCGGCCTGCAGTCCTGTTTCCAGCCCCTTTCTGCAAAAGATCATAGTCTGTTGGCTGTATACCGCTACGCTAAGTGCCATGGAGAGAGAGTCGCACACAGCCAAGTCCACTGGTCCACTGGCAACAGAGGCTGGCAGCAGAAAGGCTCGGCTCCATACTTTAAACAGCCAACAGTGGATGATTGGTCTGGCAAAACAGACCCACTCTGCCTAGCAAAACACATGGCAGTGCTTATGATCTTAACCCTTACTGTGGTCCTACACTATAGCATCGCTTCAAGTTATAGCAGCGACGAAAGATGGCAATGACAACGGTCCCCTTATGTCAATGAAGTTCATGTTGGTTGCTTTTTAATGCTTGTCAGTAGAAGATGACAGGTGCATTAAGTAGGCCTTTAATACAACATATGGTCAACATATGATTTGGGAAAATAGGAATCAGAAAATGTGCTGCTACTTCCCAGCTACAAGTTGTTCTTCATGCGGGCGTCACACAGTCCCGAAATTGACACCAGATGGACACACGAATATGGAATTGTGAGTTTTGCACGAAGATGGAGCCGAACTTGGTCAACGGCCAAGCAACAGCCGAAGCAAGTACGATGCCTACAGATGGCCACACGATGGCGCCCGAACCACACACCAAGGCAACATTTACATTACATTTAAGACATACAACTGCAACGAAAGTAACAATTATGTTAAAGTACTATGGGACTTTACATTTTGGAAACTTGAGATTGTATATAATAAAAATTGTCAATGATATTTTCAGACTTTGTTCTTTACTTTCTCCGTCTTTATATGTAGAAAATATTAAGCTTTCTCTGTCATGTTGTTTCCATAGCAACAGCAACTTCCTGTCAACAGCTTAAACTCACCTTCAAAATAAAAGCATCTAAATAAAACAGGAAGTTAAGCTACATTACATTTAAGACATACAACTGCAACGAAAGTAACAAAAGCAATGTAATATCCTTTTCGGTTTCACAGAACACAAATTGCGTTATTTACATAATATGTTTACATTATTTTGTTGTGCAATAAAACAACCAGAGAAGCGATCTGCAAGGAAACATTGCACACCGCGGTCCCATCTCGATGTCATCGTACTATAATACGATGGCTACACAACGGCATTGCGAGGGCTTCACGTAGTCGTGTTGCCTTCCTAAGACAATCGGGAAGCTTCTTGTTCCCTTCGTATTGTCTTCGTGAGGCGAAAAATGAAGATGACACGATTTGACAAGACGCCCTCACGATGGCCTTACGAAGGGCAAAATGGACACACGAATTCAACACGAAAACGAACCTTCACAAGGTCCTTCGACAATTTGTTGGCATGCCAAAGATTTTGCCACTGCTCACGAAGTTGACAACGGCCCCTTACTGTCAATGAAGTTCATTATGGTTTATTTTAATGTGGGTCTTTAGAAGATGACAGGTGCATTATGTAGACATTGAATCAAGCAGATGATCAAAATATGATGTGGGAAAATAGAATCAGAAGATGTGCTGCTAGCGCCCAGCTACAAGCTTTTCTTAAAGGGGAACTATTGTGCAAAATGTACGTTTTTATGTCTTTTATACATACATATGTGTCCCCCATATGTTTTATATATATTTTTATATATATAACTGAGAACCATAATATATGCCAAAAAATAGCATACTAGTAGACCTTTAAGCAAAGCACAGAACTCCAATGGAGCTAATTAATGGTAAGTGAATGTTCGGATCTGTTTAAAGGAACATTAAAGTATCAGCATTAACACAATCATTGGTCGAATACAAATAATCTCAAATTGAAAACATGGCGTACAAATTGGCGTATCCATCCATGTTGAAGCAGCAGCATGTAATCTAATGATAGCACGAGTGCAGGTTGAATTTATAAAAGCCCCTCCTTACACTGGAGATTTACTAAAGCTTATGTGGTTGTGTGCCAATCTTAAAAAGGAAATCAAGTTCAGAAATCCGATTTGCTGCCTTTTTAGCTGCTGGAAATATAAGTAATGGTAAATTACACTCTCATGGATTATGAAAATGAACAATTGTTATGCTTCTTACATTCAACAAGGAATCACCTGCAGCATGTATGCATGGTGTGCATGGATCAAGTATATCTATTTGCTGTTAATCTACTGAACTGTATTCACTGAAAACATTAAGATATGATGGACCCAAGTTCCCATCAGCTAAAACACGTGGGTTTGCTATCCTGGCTCCAAAATGGTGGAATGAGCTCCCCATTGAAATCAGGACCGCAGAAAGCTTACACACCTTCCGGCGCAGACTGAAAACTCATCTCTTTCGACTCCACTTTCGAGCGATAGAATGACTAACAAAGAACTGCTTACAGAGCACTTATATACTAATAAAGGACTGGCTTATCTACAGCCAGTTGAGTAGCACTTGAAACGATTGCCTCTTTGAAACCTGATGTTCTTATATGATTCTGTTTTCTTCAAGGTGGTGTCTTCCTGGTCGAATGTACTTATTGTAAGTCGCTTTGGATAAAAGCGTCAGCTAAATGCAATGTAATGTAATGTAATGTAATGTATGTGATGTCTTGGTTCTGGAGGGAAGTGTTAAAGCTGGGATTGATCGCCCACCACCAAACCATTAAACAGAGATTTGAGTTGGTTAACTTTGCATTTCCCTTAAAGGGGAACATGACAAAAGAAACTACCGGAAACTGTGAGGATATCCGAGCCTCTATCTCTTAGTCTTCCCTTTGTTTGCCAGATGATTTAATCCAATCAACTCTACACTTGGCATGCGTGTGGTTTAAGACCAGAGAAAGTTAATTTGAGGTCTTGAAATCTACAGGACTTATTCATAAGAAGTATATAATTAAAACACTGCGTTGTTGTTTAAGATAGGATCCTGTCGTTCTTGCTGTTTACCAAAGGACAGTGACGATGACTTATGTATCTTAACATTGTAATGCATACCTCGACATATCCTTTTATGCTGCTGCACACTTCCTTGTAAACTTCCTAGACATCCATATATTAATGAAGTATTGCCTCTTAGATGAAATTGTGTTCAGAATCAACATCCCAACAACATCCTAGAGAACAGGGGGAAAAGTTGAGTTTATGAAAACCCAATGAGTATTAGAATAAACCAAACGCATGAATGCAATCGATCTGTAATCTTATATGGAATCAACAGTGAGCAACGCATTAACACAACAACTGAAATGTTCCAGAGTTCTTTCAACAGCGGAGGACTCTTCCAACAACCACCCACACGCAAGCAACTCCACACCTCTGACTAAACACGCTAATAACAGAAGTTCAACAATGCACACACACTTTCAGAAACACATATGTCTCCGTAAAACCTCAAGCCCTGAGGGAGTGCTTGAGTGCCTGACAGTAAGAGATAGAGACTGACAGGAAGGGAAACAAGACTACCACCCTAACGCCTAAAGCTTATTGTTGCACAGAAGGAAGAGAAATGTCCGAGGCGAGGTTTAAGAATAGATATCTGTGACTCTCTCAGCCTGTTTCGGTGTGTTTCTGGTGGTGGAGTGTTGGGCGGATCAGATTGCAGTGCTAAACTCCGCCAGACAGATTTCTTGGAGCGTTCGGCGTTACGTTCTGCCAGGATTGTGTTAATAATCTGAGGCGGTGACTCCTTCCACCCCCACACACACACACACACACACACACACACACACACACACACACACACACACACACACACACACACACACACATACACACACACAGGAAGTAGTGGAGTACAAATACGTCGTTAATGTACTCAAGTACTACGACTTTCAACTTGTACTTCTCACATGTTGAACAGAAATACCTGTACTTTCTACTTCTCACATGTTGAACTCAAATACCTGTACTTTCTACTTCTTACATGTTGAACTCAAATACCTGTACTTTCTACTTCTCACATGTTGAACCCAAATACCTGTACTTTCTACTTCTCACATGTTGAACTCAAATACCTGTACTTTCTACTTCTCACATGTTGAACTCAAATACCTGTACTTTCTACTTCTTACATGTTGAACACAAATACCTGTACTTTCTACTTCTTACATGTTGAACTCAAATACCTGTACTTTCTACTTCTCACATGTTGAACTCAAATACCTGTACTTTCTACTTCTCACATGTTGAACTCAAATACCTGTACTTTCTACTTCTTACATGTTGAACACAAATACCTGTACTTTCTACTTCTCACATGTTGAACACAAATACCTGTACTTTCTACTTCTTACATGTTGAACTCAAATACCTGTACTTTCTACTTCTTACATGTTGAACTCAAATACCTGTACTTTCTACTTCTTACATGTTGAACACAAATACCTGTACTTTCTACTTCTTACATGTTGAACTCAAATACCTGTACTTTCTACTTCTCACATGTTCAACTCAAATACCTGTACTTTCTACTTCTCACATGTTGAACTCAAATACCTGTACTTTCTACTTCTCTCATGTTGAACTCAAATACCTGTACTTTCTACTTCTCACATGTTGAACCCAAATACCTATACTTTCTACTTCTTGTTGAACTCAAATACCTGTACTTTCTACTTCTCACATGTTGAACTCAAATACCTGTACTTTCTACTTCTCACATGTTGAACTCAAATACCTGTACTTTCTACTTCTTACATGTTGAACTCAAATACCTGTACTTTCTACTTCTCTCATTTCCCAAACAGCTGGTTCCTTTAGTCTGAATGTGTGTTGGTGCGTGATCATTATTCTTTAGAGTCACTGCGTGCCTATTGATTGGAACACGATCCGTGTATCCATCACTTCCTGGTCTTCTCTAAAGAAGAGGGACCAATGGAAACGTTGTCATGTTGCCGTTGGTCACCATGGAAACATTCATTAGCTAACAATGACATTATTGTTCTATTGATATAAAGGGAGGTCAGGTACTCTTTAAAGCAGCTGCTAGCTATGGGTACTTTTTACTGAAGTACACTTCAAAGCCTCTTTACTTTGACTTGAGTAAAGAAGTTTAGTCAGTACTTCTACTTTCACCAGAGTACTTTTAAACACCAGTATATGTACTTCTACTTGAGTAAAGGATGTGTGTACTTTTGCCATCTCTGACCACACAATGCAAAATAGCACAAGTACATGGAGAGGCAGACTCGTTCACACCCAGTTGCATGTTTCTGCTATCATTTAGGCATTTACTTGAGAATGCAGAAACACATGCTGCTCCGTCTCGATGTCACTTCCTTTTGAGAGAAAAGTTAAACTCACTAACATGCATGGAACACATGTGGCTCCTAATTCAATGCTTAATCTTTTGGTGGAAGATTTGGCGTTGATGAGATTGCGCAGATGTAGTCATAGAAAATGATTGTCGGTTGCGTATGTGTTTATATAATCCCCCATTTACGCCGTTCGTATTTATATCCTGTTTGTCTTTGATGTATCCCATTACTTCAAGCTGCCACAATAACCATATTCCTCAAAGGAGATCATTAAAGTTTCATCTAATCTCATCTCATCAAATTTAAAAGCCCCACTTTTACCCGACGCTGCACATCGACTCCTCGTCCAAGTGTGGATTTGTTTTAAAAACGTTGAATTCTCTTAAAGCTGCCAGAAGTTACAAGCAATGGTCTGGTTGGAGGAGATACTGAAACGGTTTCATGTAACAATATACTAATCTGATCAGCTTTATCATATTCAAACCGTCTGCAGTAGTTATGAAAGAATGATGCTAAGATAATGCTTGAATGGAAACTGATTCAATAATACACATTTGGTGTTTTGATATGCAACTCTAGGAGGGATGGATACTCATGTACAGGTGGACAGTGTAACGGTACAGCGTGTGAATTCATAGATACTGTTAGATTGGATTAGATCCACTGAGAGGCTAATTCTAGATCCTGAGAATTCTCCCACACCCAGCTTCTCTCTTCTGCAGAAAACTAAAACTAAAGGCCGCAGACAAATCTGGTCCAAAAACGTACTGGTGGGAGAGGAAATGGTGCCTAAAGATAATCTCTATTTGTACTTCTCCCTCCATCTCATGTCTCTTTTCTTTCTCTGAACTGTCTTCACACTCATTCAGTGTTCAGGCAAATGTTTCCGCTTCTCTTCAAAGCTTTCAGAGTGCATTAGTCTCTGTTTTTCTTTAAGTAGAACCTACAGAAAAAGTCAAACTTAATCAACAGGAAAAACAAAGACGGACAGAACTGACCAGCGGTGCGTCTCACTTCGGTTATTTTTACTGTCCTCGCTCCTCGGGCTCGGTCTCACCGGAAGTTGATTTGTCTGCACCATCTTGAGTAGCTTTGAGGATTGAGGAGCGATAATCGAGGAACCACCAGACCATCTTCTGGTGAAACCCTCAGACACTCGACCCGCCCCCTTACTGTGTATCGCTCACTGATTGGACGATGCAGGGCATGCACCGATCTGGCTGCTGTCAGACGATCAGCTGTGCGGCGTCATCACAAACGGACGTGGCTTCACGAGACACTCCGGAGGAAAGGACGTCCCATTGCTCTTAAAACTAATTTCCCTGCTTCTCGTGGTTTCCTTGCGTCTCTCCTTGCTTCCTTGGTGGGAGAGACGCAGGGAAACGACGCAAGTGAGGGACGCAAGGAATCCATTTAACCGAAGTGAGGAAACTCTAGGAACATCGATGGATTACTGAACCCCCCCGCCTTCACCTAAGAAAGACCACTCAATGAGAGAAGTACCAAGCACTCAAAATGACCACCAACACAACAATGACTAGCAAAGAATTAACACGATTACAAAGGCACCAAAACAACTTCAAACAGATGCTGAACAGCTTCAAATTGATGACTCCAAAACAACCAGAACGGGACAAAAAGGTTTGTGAGAAAGCAACTTTAAGGAATACAAGACAACTACAAGAATTAGCAGGACGTAAATAAACTAAAAGTTACTATAAAAGACAATATATTTTAAAAAGACACGGAAAATAACCACAAAAGGACCTCATAGAAAAACGTCTGTATTTCCAAAACGGTATATTCTCACTTTCAACATGACGCTTCCTCTATTTGGTTGTCGTTGCCTGTTTGTACTGTAACTTATACACATATTAAACAGCTTTTAAAGTAATGCGTTAAATGTTGCTGTTTTAGGAAGAAAGCTCGTCAGCTCTATTGGATATGTTGAGAGTTGATAAACACAATATTTAATCCATTCTTTACATATTTTCTCTGCTTTTGGTTTGAATATGGCACAGTATTGGTCTTACTACAGTAACAGAACACCGCTCAACGTGGAAATCCAAATATTTTCGTTCTAAGCTATTATTGAACAATTGCTGTTTTGAAATAGGGATTTAACCAATTACCAATAAGAGTGAGGACAAAGATAATCTCAAAAACGATCTATTCAGTCGACTTTAAACCCAGTTGTACACGCTTCTTAGTCTCTGTGTATCTCTACTGTCTAAACTGTGAAAGGATATAATGTTGGGAAATACACAAACAGAGGATAAAATGGTAACAAGCTGAAGTAGTTATGATTCATCCTTGCCGAGACATCTGGATCAAGGCAGAGATGGGGTGTCGGGCGGGGACACAGACCCCTGGCCTGCTGTCAGGTCCTCGCAAAGGGACGGGAAGTCACATGTAGCCCCAGGTCATGTGCACACATCCCCTCTGCGATCTATTATCTCTACTGTAGGGAGGGTGGGGTGTCGCAGTTGAAGACAAAGTCCAAGGGAGAGACGTTTAAAACACGTCTATGAAAATTAACAAGTAAGTTGGTCTTAAGAGATGTGTTTTGGTGTAATTAGAGGCAAAGTTGTGGCCAATTAATTGAGATAATATCTTTCTTGTTTCCAAAGCACGTTTAAATTAAATCTCAACAATGTTTAAACAAAACATGTCAAAGCAAAAGAGATAAAGGCACCCAACAGAATAACAATCTGGCACATAATCAAGGAAATTCTTGAACAAATTACAACATCTTAACCCCATATGCAATTGTTTAAATTAAATTGACTTGTTTGTGTTGTTTTAAGATACATACGATGTGATCTTGATGGTTCGTTTGTAATGTAAAAGCACCGCACTCTGAACAGCTCGAGCAGACGGAGAGCAGAGACCGTCATCCAAACCTCAACCCCCAGACCTCGCTGACACTCGGCTTTCGATCTTCATACCGCTATAATAGCAGCGTGGCGTGGAAGTGGAGGATAGAATGTGAAGACAGTAAAGTTACAGAAGAGTTTAGAGTCACAGCAAACGGAAATAAAGGTGGAAATGGAAAGCTAAACACTGCTGGACACTTGAAACATGCCAATGCCATTCAAAAGACGAGTCAAGATTTTAAAGGTCACGTGTCACGGCCATTTCCACTGATCATAATTCCATTGTTGAGGTCTACTAGAATAGATTTAGACTGTACAATGTTCCAAACTCACATTGGTTTCGCATACAGCATCTCTGTGAAATATGTGTTTTCACTCTCTCCACTAAACGGCTCGTTGCAGCTCTTGCCCCCCCCCCTCCCTGTGAGCCCAGTGTGCTCCGATTGGTCGGGACCAGTCGGGACGTTGTGAATCGCGCTGAGCTCCGTGGAAGTGTTGTTTCCTTGTTTAGCGATACACAGCGAAACACAGCCAAACTCACCCTGAGCACACACAAAGTCACAGCCGAAGTAAAAACAATAAGTGTGGCTTGATATCGAGTAAGAAAAAGGTTGATAGACGCTGTGAGAATGGGTCTGCAGAGAGAATGTCGCCGCGATCCCAACTGTCTGTTATCAGCCTGCAGCCAGGGAGGAGACATCAGCTGATCTGCCTGCACTGAGTGTGTGAGGAAGTCCGTGGATTGGTCAATTTGGACCAATCAGCGGGGGCTTAACGCAACGGCTCCGCGGACGTAACGTAACGGCTCCACGGATTGGTCCATTTCGTTCCGGGGATGACATGACATCATGATGTCCCCGGAAGAATCAAATGGACGGTGACGTATCTCCAACGAGACGTTTTGGGGAGGTATTTTCTGTGTTAGAGTTTTACTCCCTACAGGGTGTACTTTGAGGGTTTTGACTCTGCAGACCGTTTACATGCATAAAAACCTTCATAACACACAAGGGGACGGGTGATAACCGGAAAAGCATGACATGTCACCTTTAAGACGGGACCAGGCTAATATCTGGATTTGCACGTTGCAGAATATTCCCAACTTTACACCAGCCCACGGACCCTTTACATGTTTCAATACCAGCTGCAGTTCTTGTCCCATTGTTGTATCATTCTTGCGAAGTGAAACTGTGAATGAGAGGTGATAATGAACCGGTACAGACCTATACTTGGCTGATAAATGACAATCCCTATCCGAGGTTGGCTATCACTTGGACTTTTGGAGCACCGATAAGAACATCTCCTTCTTGTTCGGAACATTTGAGCAGAAAAGTAAGCGAACGCTTCAGAAGAAAGGGAAATAAATGTGATGATTCATTTCCTTGTTTTATTTTGTCCTGTCAAGATCTGTCTTTGGTTTCCTGTTTTATTTTGAAAAGCGTTCACCCCCCCGTTACTTCCTATCTCTGTGTTTCCCTTCTGTTTAATTGCCCCAGTGTTTCTCTTCCCTCCCCACCTGGGTCTTGTTTTTGTGATTAGTCTTGAGTGCGTTTAAGTTCTGGTTTTTGTTCCAGTCTTCGTCAGAGTCTTGATGTTGTTGAACGGATTTTGTTCTGAGTATGTTTTGTTTTGCCTCGTTTGCCCAGTTCTGCAAATGAAGGATTTTGATTTCAACAAACGGTCTTCTTCACTTGGGTCCTACAGTATGTACCGTGCCCTCCAGCCGTGACAATAAAGCGGGAATGCAAACTCAAACATTACTTGACACTTGATTTGGACCAATGCCATTCAAAAACAAGAGACAAGTAATTAATAAATGACCACGCTGATACCAAAACCAGCTGCCTTACTCTGTGTATGAGAGGTGTCGTAGGTTAGCTTGTCTTTTGACTTTGGAGCGACAAATACAAACCCTTCTCCTTGGGAAGACATTTCAGCCATTTCATTGAACGCCTGGAAACGACCTATCTTCAAGAAACAAAGCCAAAGCCACAAGAATGTTGCCTCCCGTCACTCTGGACCACAGGAAGACAACGTGTGAATGCAAACATTAGACTTCCCGCTATCTACCGACAGGCAAGGCTGTATTCACTCAACCACGACCATGTTTCCCCGATTCAAGTCATTTTATATCCAAACACAACCAAACCCTAACTGCAGTGGTGTTACATCAAGAAAGAGTTATGATATGTTCCCAAGGTCGATTACAGATGACGTATTTCATCATTTTGTTTGAAGTTTTGGAAAGAAACCCACGCACACCCGCAGAGAAAATGGAGCATTCCTACAACGATTGCCATAGCAACACTTTTGACAAATATGTTCAACTGTCAGAGTGGTCGAATGTGACCGATATAACTACAAATCACCAGTAAATACACTCTCGAAATAGTATGTATCATGACACAGCAGCAGTGATTCAATAAATCCGGCTTTTAGGAAAACTGATTCAGTATAAAGAACACGTATAAAATATGTGGAAAGAAAGCACTTTTTTCAGCACTCAATGAGATCTGCTTTCGCACTTCTCATGGCCCCTACACACGGCGGCGTGCGTTGCCGCTTGGCGGTTGGCATGTCTTGAGCTTCGGGGAGTCAACGCGAGCAGCCCGACCAACAACCAACCACATGTATGTCCCGCCCCGGACATACAAAGCAAAGCATTCATGCTACATCCATGCTGGCAAAATATACTGTCTGTGCTTGCTAGCTGTCCATTCAAACGAAGTACACTGGATATAAACTCCCCAAACAAGCGAAAACCTACCAGTTTCCCCCTCTGTCTCTGCCACCTCCCCCCATGCCTGGCTCCTCCGGTTTGTATCCCTGTATGTTCCCTACCGCCACGATCATTTTCTCCTCCTTTTGTTGACATATGGGAAATTACTGCGGTCTGGCTCTCCCAACATACACCTGGTTTGATTGGCTACTGCTTGTACTGTCAGATTTACATACGAGGGATTTGATTGACTGACGCCTCCGTGGCAAAAGTAGAACATTGCTCTACTTTTGCAGCGAGCACCTCAAGAGAAGCTACGCTTTGCTCCCACAATGCAGTTCGGCGAATCGTGACGTCACCCCGTTCAAAGTGAATGGGCAGAAGCGTTGAAGCGGAAACGCACGCCGCCGTGTGTAGGAACCGTCAGAGTCCGACATCCAAGCACTACTTTTTGCAATCTGAGACAAAAATCATTGCAGGTTAAACAAAATGTAATAGTGTTTTGAGGAATCCAACATAGAATCCTTAAACATTGCAATAACCAAGTGTATGAGATTTTCTTTCACTCCTACTACTAATATGTAGCTATTGAGTTACGGAGAGCCGACGAGAGTAATCCATGTGTGCGTTAAATGGAGTCAGGCTGAAGTTGATACAGTGTGCGAAAAAGTACACGTCCTACCGTCTGGAACGTGTTATTTACAATATCGGACAAGTAGATCTTTCAATTGACTTGTCCGGCGGGCAAGTGACGTTTTTCGCCCTGATTTATTGACAAATTATTGATAAATTCAGTTGAAAAAAGGCAGAACTCATTTGCAAATTGTCCGTGTCCGCCATTGTTCGTTTAGAAATGTAGTTTTCGGTTCTGCTTGTCGATTCCTAAGGAAATGCATCTCGCCGTTTTCTGTACAGACGGGGGCGGGGCGGAGCGGAGCGGGAAGTGTAGCACAGGCAGGGTTGGGAAGCAAAACTCGGTTCCGAGTAGGAACAAATAACAATTGTCCGGTACCGGGATTAATAAGAGTTGTGAGGACAGGAAGCGAGCCGAGCCCCGAGCCCCGCAGACTGCAGCTCTCTCTCTCTCTCTGCTCCGTATCAGCTGATTGCTGAACGGTGCAGCTCTGCCTCTCTCTCTCTCTCTCTCTCTCTCTCTCTCTCTCTCTCTCTCTCTCTCTCTCTCTCTCTCTCTCTCTCTCTCTCTCTCTCTCTCTCTACACACAGCGGATCTGCTGCCCGTTTAACAGCCTCATCTTTGTCAAACTTTCTTATGTTCTTCCTCTAACACGTAATGAAGGTTATTAAGCGTGTTAGCTCCTGTGTTGTTAATATTGACCGCCATTTCCTTTATGAAGTAAAGCAGCCTCCCTGTCTGTGTCCTCGCGCTGTCCTCACATCCCCGGACCCCCAGACTCGGAGGAGCACAGGGATGTCAGTATTGTTTATGAAGCAGGGTAAAGAAAGTACATTATTGAAATGAAAATTATATTTATTTACTTTTACAAACAGTGAGCAGCTGCTCACTGTTTGTATGAATGAATGCGTGCAAGCGTCTTTGAGTTGTAGAAAAGCGCTAGGCCTGTAGGCTATAAATATAATGTATTATTATTATTAGGTTATGTATGTCCTATGTGTTGGACATGTGTGGTTGGACTGTGTCTCACAGGCAGGTTGCAGTGTAACATCAGAGGACACTGGGCCAGTTGTACATTCTCAAACGGCACCACTTAGAACTAACTAAACCATGCAGAGATTATTTTTATATAATTGTATTCAATAACTGTAAGAAATTAAATAGTATGAAGTGATTTCTAAATAGGAATACAGATTTGACTTAATGTTTTCATAAATATATTTTTCTCCCAGTTTGTCACAGGACTTATTTTGACCCTCTCAAAGAACTGGAACCGAGAACCGAAAATAACCGGAATCGAAAAGCAGAACCGGAATCGTTAAAATCCAAACGATACCCAACCCTTTGTGTGATGCAGTAAAATCTTACCGCTCACTTACGTTGAGCGGTGTCATAAAAACCGTGGGAAAATGTAAAAAACGATGGTGAAGAAGAAGATTCCAGTGGCCCCAATTGTTGTCCATTCTGGACAAGTGAAGAATGTATTCGGACAAGTAAATTGCCAAACTCACTTGTCCATGGACAAGTACTCTCTAAAAACTTTTTCTCACACTGTGATACCTTGCTGATTACTTATTCTCATCAAGTACAAGCAAGTTATATCCCTAGTTTCTCACAAAGGGTTGATATTCTAGTATAAGTCCTAGTTTATTGACTCGATTCCCATCCACATCCCCCAAGGGCAGCTTCCTCTCCATCTCTTCTCAAACCAAAACCACCACCTGCACTTCCACCTTAAATCCTCATTGGTATCCAGATCTAAGGTCCAGTTTCTGTGTGTATATGCTCCAGAGTATCCGAACCCCTCGACACAGACCGGGCCCGCGGGCTGTGAACATCTGGATCCAATCAAGGGTGTTTGTCGTGGGGAATTGAATCAAATTAAAAGGTTTAATATTTAATGCGACACCAGATGGAAGCGGAGAGGGGAAAGAGGCCCTGCGGTCAGTGCTAATATCCCCTTCTGAAGAGCCCAGATGCATTCCTGCAGGGAAAACCGCTGGATATACACACACACACACACACGAGCATATACACACACAGACATAATTAGTGCAACAACACTGGGACATGCACTGACAGCAATAAAGAAATACACAAAGGTACAAGAACATGGATTCTACGAGATAGCCTGTCAATCTAAATTACAGGATGATAAAGATATGGTGCAAATACTGACACACACACACACACACACACACGCAATCAGTATCTACTGCTTTTAAGTGAAAAACTAAAAGTATCACAGAATATTTTTGGCAACTTACTAAGACTTTCTTACTGTACATTCTTACGTTGTGCCTCATTTACACAAAGTATAGCACTCATCCCTCGGATCCAGCAGCTCACATGGCGTAGCTTTCTGTAAATCTGTCTTTAATCTGATGCTCAGACAGCGGTGGATTGTGGGTATACTTGTATTATGAAATCGGCACGTAAATATTTCTGACATCAGTTCAAAAACTCCCCATTATGTCTCTTGATATCAGTTTCGAACACCGTTATATTTTGGATGTGTGGTAAGAAATGCTGCGAGGATAGCGTGGCTCCAGGGATAGAGGCATAGAAGATTTTATTTACCACAATTTGTTTATTTGTTAGAGGTGGTTCGGGCACCTAGTTAGGATGCCACCTGGGCGCATCCCTAGGGAGTATATCTCCGACTACGGATAAGCGGGAGAAGATGGATGGATGGAATTTGTTTATTTGTTAGTGATGCACCTCATCATTTATGGAGTATGACCTCATCAGTGTATTTACACTGAACAAAAATATAAACACAACACTTTTGTTTTTGCTCCCATTTTTCATGAGATGAACTCAAAGATCTAAAACATTTTCTATATACACAAAATAACCATTTCTCTCAAATATTGTTCACAAATCTGAAAGAATGTGTGATAGTGAGCACTTCTCCTTTGCCGAGATAATCCATCCCACCTCACAGGTGTGGCATATCAAGATGCTGATTAGACAGCATGGTTATTGCACAGGTGTGCCTTAGGCTGGCCACAATAAAAGGCCACTCTGAAACATGCAGTTTTGCTTTATTGGGGGGGGTCTGGGGGGGGTCCGAAAACCAGTCAGCATCTGGTGTGAGGCTTAGAGTTAGGGTAATGTTGTGAATCGAGTGGCCTGTGTTCGTAGTCCATAACATACGCCTGCCCATACCATAACTCCAGCACCACCATGGGCCACTCGATTCACAACATTACCCTGACCCTACCCGTACCCCTAACCCTAACCCTAACCCTACCCCTAACCCTAACCCTAACCCTACCCCTAACCCTAACCCTACCCCTAACCCTAACCCTAACCCTACCCCTAACCCTAACCCTAACCCTAACCCTAACCCTACCCCTACCCCTAACCCTACCCCTAACCCTACCCCTACCCCTAACCCTACCCCTAGAGCTGTTATAATTCTGCAGTTTCAAACCATCATAAGATATACTGTGGGGTGCTTTTGGTCTATGCCAATTATTAGGCTTTATACAGCTAAGATTGGGGATGTTTTTGTTGTTGTTTTTGTATGTATTTGGATCTCTCTGTCTGTACACACAAACTGGAAGATTGACAATGAAGTTGACTTTGACAAAAACTAGAGTTCAAATTAAATAATTTAAGTTAAAAACAAAAGAATGCTCGGAGAAAGAAACCAGTAAGCTGCGCTCCCCTGTCACCGAGAAATAAAGTCTGTTTGGTTTAAAACAATTAAAAGACAAAACAAGAAATAAATCCGATCCATTTTCTGAGTTCCTGTGTTTACGACTTAGTAACTGGATGTTATGTTAATTGCCTGAATAGAGTTTTCTTTAAGTTTATTTGTTTCAATCATATGTGAAACAGTTGGACAAAGAGTTTGTCCAATATGAGTGTTTGTTGTTGAGACTGATGTGCACCACTACCCCATATTGTAAATAGGATTAAAGCAATCATGTGTTGGAGCATCTAACACCAGGGCAAGCAAACTGAAACACACGTGCGTTTTGATTAAATTGGCTCGTTGTGCATGTGTGTGTACGCGAGCCTGATTAATGTAACGAGGATTAATGAGAGCGGACCACCCTGAGTGAGAGGAGAGAGACCGGGCACCACCTGGAGAGCTCTCCCTCCTTCATGCACAGCAACACTTGGTTCATGGTGCAGGAATTTGCAAATCAAATCACTGTGTGTGTGTGTGTGTGTGTGTGTGTGTGTGTGTGTGTGTGTGTGTGTGTGTGTGTTTAGCCGAAGCTCAGTCCAGCTCATCAGAAACAACCCGACCCTCTGTCACCACCTGCCAACACATGAAACAAAAGCTTGTGCAAAGTCCTCTGTTGCAGTATCTCATTGTTAGGATGTGCAATATGTTTTTTCAGCACGCGCACACACACACACACACACACACACACACACACACACACACACACACACACGGCCTCGGAAACCCCATCAAGCAGCGAGGGCTAATAGGAGTGGCGTGGAAAGAGAAATCCAGCAGAAGCGATTTCCGCCCGGAGACGGTTCACCGGTGCCCGACTGCTCTCTGATCCTCTGGCGGTAACAATATTCAGCTGACATTTCGCTGGAGAAACTTAATCCCTCCTCCCCCTGCCAGCGATACCCTATTGCAGCGCTGGCATCCGAGCACACACACACGTGGATACACACACACACACACACACACACACACATGCATGTAGAAAAACTTGAAAAACACAGCAAAGCCACGGCTCATTCTCGTCCAAGTCACACTCCCCGACCACCTATATGTCCCCGCTCATGTGTGTGATATATGTTCCCGAGGTCTTATTGAGGATTTGAATGTTATGCAAGCAGAATATGAGCGTACAGCGTTACACATGCTGCGAAACAACTCACTAGAGTGTTGCAGTGTGTGTGTTTTGAACACACATATGTTGAAAGGATCATTTATAGATTATAAAATACGAAGGCATGATTATATGGTAAGCATTAGGAAGTGAGCTCACACAGACTATCCTCGACGTCTCTAAATATTGTGCAAGATGCTTGTTTGTCATGTTGGTGTTACACGTTATTACATCTTGTTGACTGGTCAGCTTCCTGTCCCCAGAGTCAGAACTAAACATAGAGAAGCAGCGTTCAGTTATTATGCTCCAAACATCTGGAACAAACTCCCAGAAACCTGCAGGTCCGCTGCAACTCTGACTACTTTCAGATCCAGCAAGAAGACTTTTCTTTTTGTCGCTACTTTTAATTGAACTATTCACATCTTAGACTGCACTGTAACTTTTATCCATGTACTTTTCCTTTTAATGTTTATTTTATTAGCTTTTCTTTTTTAATGCTTAATGTCTTTCATTTTTTGTAAAGCACTTTGAATTGCCTTGTGTTGAAAAGTGCTCTATAAATTAACTTGCCTTGCCTTTCCTATTTGTAAGGGCCGAGCCAGCATGTTGATGTTTTTGTTATTGTTCCTGTTTTCATTGTGGTTTCTCTCATTTCAGTCTCAGCTTTCCTGCCCTTCATAGAACTCCACCTGCTTCCCTTCCCTAAGTGGCCTCACCTGTGCCCCATTATCACCTCTCCCTCTGCCTCCTGAGTCTGCATCCACATTCCCTTCAGTGCCAGGTCGCCTTAGGTCTTCCTAGCGTTCCAGCAGTGTTTTTCATAGTATCTGATTCCACGTGTACTGACCCAGCTTCGTGTCCTGACCCGGTCCCTGTCTACTCCTCGTCTGTGTTGGTAGCCTTACTGACTGATCTCCTGTGTACCGAACCTTGGCGATAAAGACCTTTTTTGCATCCTAAGCCTCTGTCTCTGAGTCGTGCTATTGAGTCCTCCACTTGTGTTCATTCAGTCGTTACACTAATACTATCTTCTTATGTCACAAGGACATCAAAAGGGAAACCTGTTTGCACGTTCCTTCATTCCACTTTACCAGTTGACCTACCAAATGAACACCAGGCAAAAAACAAGACGAATCCTATGAATCCATTCAAAAACATGAAATAAAGACTTGTTCTGTGTAATTGATAACGTGGCCCTCTGGAAGGCACCCTTTTCGAACCATGTCTTCCAATGTTTTTTTATTTTTATTTGTTATCCTTTATTTATCCAGGAATGTCCCGACATTGAGATACAAGATCTCTTCTTCCAGGGAGTCCTGCCCAGCACGGCACACAACAAGTTTCAACATAAAACAAGGGCATTAAACAAAAAAACATACAATTGAAATATAAATCCAGAAGGCCATGTGTGCAGAGATCCCATCAGCAACAGCATCAGGTAGCAGCTACATGTCTCATGAAGGCTCATCGTAGCATAGCTTTAAAAGCATGTACAGCAGGAAGTGCCTCGAGACAAAGTTTCTCTTGCAGCGTATTCCATAGAAAGGAGCATAGTGGGAGAATGCAGCTTTACCGAGCTCTGACTGCATCAAAGGGACATTTAAAAGCATCCCATTGGCTGCTCGTCTGGTATTAAAACAGCAAGTATAAAAGGACACAAGTCTGGAGATATATAAGGGCAGCTTACCTGGCAATGACTTAAGGATACAAATCAACATGTGTGATTTGTATCCTTAAGTAAAACATACATACGGGTCCGATGTTATCGACAGTAGCTGGGATGATGGCAGTTATGGACGAGCCATATTCATAACACAGAAGTAGTCTTGTGACCATGAGTCAATCTGAATGAATCGCAAAGCCATAAAGCACAGTCATCTTTCCCCAGATAAATAAAGGTTAGAAGGAAAACTCAAACCAGCATGTCGATTTTCACTGCCTACACTTTGGTTGCGGATATGGTGTTTTTCCCACAGTGGGGGATTTACTGATGAAGAAGTTCCAATGTGAGGAATTGAGAATATTTAACAAGTTGAGTGGGACAGGCAACTATTAGACGAGTAGATGTGTTGTCAGCTGGTGTGTGATTCACCACCGGGTCCTGTTGGGTGTCACATTCACGTCTGTGTGTACGTTGGACTTCGGACACGGCTCTGCGGGCTTCACTGCCACTGTTACAGAAGAAGCCGTAACATAGGGTGAGTGTGTGAAAAGGGGAGAGGCATGTGTGTGTCATGTGTTTGAATTCTCCGTGTGTACATCCAGGCTGGTTGAATGTGCAGCTCACAGTGTTATTGCGCAGGCATGTGTGTGTGTGTGTGTGTGTGTGTGTGTGTGTGTGTGTGTGTGTGTGTGTGTGTGTGTGTGTGTGTGTCTGTGTAGGCGTTCGGTATGCCTGCCAGTCTGGGGTTCTCCTGGCAACCAAGGCTTCCCGCTGCAGCATCAGAGGTGACGAGGTGCGAGGGCGTACACACACACACATGGACGGACACACACACATGGATGGATACACACACACACACACACACACACACACACACACACAAAGAGGGTTTTCCTCAGTCTCGTGCCAAAGCAAGAAGAGGAAAAGACCGGTTTGAGGAAATAAGCAGCATTAAAATAGTTAGGGCTTTTTCCACTGGCACATTCCCACATACGGCGAATACACAGAAGTGACAGGTGACTAGGCCTGGCGTGACTTCTGTCTACACACTAGAAACACACAAGATCCTCAAGCATCAAAACACAAACACTAAAACACGCATGCATTGCAGAGAGCGTGTACTCGCAACAGGTGTGCATCCACGCACGGGACCCCCGAGTGCACGCACATCCCGATGTCACCCCCCCCGCGTTTATATCCATCATTAACGCGGTTAAACCCACCATGATAGAGCTGTCCTCTTGCCATGTGCTTGAGGTTTTGGCGTGAGTTTTTGTGTGAAGTGTTCCACGCCGTGAACTTGATTTATTCATTTGTTCGGAGAGGCTCTGTGGATCAAGCTGTCTTTTTACTTTCTGCTTCCATTTTTATATTCCGTGTGGTTCCCGTAAGCAATAACAGCCCATCACGTTCGTATTGCTCTCCAGTGGATAGCAAGGTCTTTTAGCTTGGCAGTTACAAGGGAACTAGTCTCTCACACACACACACACACACACACACACACACACACACACACACACACACACACATATACCGGCACATGTACCCATAGAAGACAGAAAATCATGCTACAGCTATACACATTGAGTTCAGTCAGACAACTCACGTGTTCCTTTAACATGTTTATTAGAAGCAGCATATAGTTGAGTTTGGCGACTAGGCTCGGGCATCATCACTCCATAGATATACATAGCACGATGAGTGATGATTAAATAACTAACCCCCGAGCCTACAGGTGGAAGCTGGGGTGGTGGTGGGGCAGGCAAGCAGCAGCAACATGAAACACAGCAGCACGAACATGAACGCAGCAATAGCAAATGAATGCAGCAATAGCAAAGGAACGCAGCAAGCAGCAGCGACGTAGCTGCATCAACAGCAGCAGCAAGCAATGCATGGTGAGAGATCTGGCAGGTTAAATAGAGCGGCATATTAAGGAGACTCTGTTTGGTTGGTTGTAGAGCGCCAAGGGGGCGTTATGTATGAATGCAGCATAAGTGCTCGAGTTGACTGCCTGAACTCGCCCCATTTGTTTTGCTTTAATCAAACAAAGTGATTATTAAAAAGCCTTAATATCTTATAACAAATAAATAACTCTAAATTATGACATTTTGTAAATCTACTACAGTTGCCTACAACCAGTCAACCTAATCAATTGAATTAGGCAAAAATACCAAATATTTGCGTGGTTTTATTTGCATGTAATCGCTAGAGAGTCGTCTGCATGGAAATGTAGAATGTGCGGGCAAAGAAACGTTGGTGTCAAATACTTTTGGTCTCCAGTTGCCGTCCAACTGATACCGTGTTTTATCCTCACACAAACAGGCTTTGGTTAAACCTGAGGTGTGGAGCAACAAAGGTCAAGCTGTTGAGCCCTGAGCCTGTTATTCAGGTCTCGGGCTCGGAAATGTAAATGATAGTGTCCGTCCAAAAAAAAACATTACTTATCGTGAAAACCACCCTTGAATGATGGGATCGAAGACTAAACGCTTTAGGAATCCAAACTATAACATATAATAAGCACCCTGTATCAAGATTGATGCCAAACAAGTGAAACCTTTTTAGAGAGGTTTAGAAAGAAAAACCCACTTCTTTTGGGAGCATTTTCCATATCTCTGGAACCTGTCGGTCGATTGTGATTAATTTTTTCAAAAATATTTGTATTAATTTTCTTGTTCAACACAGAAATCCAACAAATTAGCCAAAACAGTGTCACCTTGCAGTGCGTTGTGCAAACATGTAGCATTAAATAGAAAACGTGAAGACATTCAGCAAAGTTGTTACGGTAGAGCGAAGGAAGCAGGACCCAAATGCAGATTAAACTGATTACACCTTTATTTCAAGGATAACGAATAGAACTTGGACGGACAGAACACTCACCGAGGACACGCCAATACACAAGACAACCCGACAAAGAGAGACAGAAACCCCAGAACTTAAATACACCCAGGACTAATCACATAAACACGAGACAGGTGAGGAGGGAGGAGAAAACGCATAGGTA
The DNA here is from genome assembly GCA_036324585.1 of Champsocephalus esox. Lineage (NCBI taxonomy): Eukaryota > Metazoa > Chordata > Actinopteri > Perciformes > Channichthyidae > Champsocephalus > Champsocephalus esox. Next base: position 4,449,025 of record CM070485.1, on the reverse strand, counting down.
CCAGGTGAACAGGTAATCAGAGAGGGAAACCGACAGAAAGCAAACGGGGGTGAACACTTTACAAAATGAAACAGGAAATCCAAAGATAGAAAAGGACACGAAAAATACCAACACAGACATATCCTTGTATTGTGAACAAATAATTATGCCGGAGATGGCCCGTCCCGCCCCGTTCCAGTGGATGATCAAACTAATGTTATAGCACATTGTCCAGAGTAGAGAATATAATTACTATATGTTATTGTATATTAAAATGAAGTCACACTGTTTTCATGTCAAGGGCCAAGTAACCACATCAAGTTACTTTGGTCTTATTAAAGTAAGCCAAGAAGGGACCCCAGGTCTTATAGCATTTCTCATCAGAGCCTCTGATTGAGAAGTGACATCTGCTTTTAACCGTTAGAGCCAATAGAATCGAGGGGAAGTTCCTAAAATCTAAGCATTACTCATTGGTGAATAGAGTGATGCACAGTCATACTAGCTATCACAATAGCTATGAAAACTCCGTTGTTGCCATAAATATGACGATGGATTATCAGAAATAATTTCAAAGTGACACAGACACATTGGATTAACCTTCAGCAGCGTTTTTATCGTAGCGGGCGGGGCCTCCGGGTTGAACCGGTTAAAAGGTATTAACTACAAAATAAATCTTGCAACCCATCAGCAATAGAATGACGCCATGCAAAATATGCTGAATATTTTCACAAAACTGGTTATATTTTCTACTAAAACCAAGCCAAGTGATGATTAAGATGCCTTTACATCTTATAAAAACTATAACGTACATTTGTATTACACAGAGATGCAGAATCTGTAGGCAAGGGAACAATATTTAGTAAGTGTTCTGGTTTCTGTTCAAGCTTTCGTCCAAGTTGTATTGCCACGGTTAAACCATTAGATTCACTTTTTTATCCCAAATTGGGAAATTGTCCAATGTCAAAAGCAGGTAAACAATCCAGGTGGAGGTCTATTATGCTAACGGTATTAGCTCGAATGCATTCTCGAACCCCATCAGCAATCATCTGACGACAGTTCAGCTTTGTATTTGCTAAAAACCAAACGGGTCCTTCAATAACGAAGCCACTGTCCCTGAGAATGCGTGCATACGGCGCTCAGAGCCTGTATATTTTGAGTTCCTCCCTTCTCATTACCTTTCCCAATTTGCCCATTAAGTCCCACAGAGAAACACTGGGGCTCTTGTGGCTCGGCCCACTGAGGATTGACTCAAACAGTGACTTCATATCTGCCTCCGGGGAATTTGCTGCTATATAAATCCAATGTGTTTGACCTGCACAAATTACGAGAACATTTGGTGCTGATTTGCTTAGCGGAGGACATCACTCACACGTATAAAAGCAGCAGGGTACTGGCTGGTTCTGGTGATCCATCCAGAACATAAAGCCATCAGCACCAAAGCTCTTGATTCAGGGAGACTCTGCCCAGCACTGTGTGTGGAAATACAGTGAGTTAGTATATCTAAAAAAATCCCATTTTCATGTTCAACTAATCTGACAATGAGACAGTAAGACTCAGAGACCCAACAATGTGTCTTATAATAACCATGAAACAGTACTTTTGTCTGCCGTGAGTTTCCATACGGCAGAGGGAATTGGTGCATCAGGGAAACAGATGCGTTAAAAAATACCAGCTTCAGTTCATGATGAAAGTCAACAAGCATAACCTCCCTACAGAATATTACAAACAGAGATATTACTGTGTATGTATATGTTGAACCCCTAATTTTGGGGAAATATTAGACAAGGAAACAGAGACGTTTTTAGCTTGCTTCAAGGTCCAATGTATTATGCCAACCAACAAAATGGTACACATAGCACTCTGTATAATACAAAACATAGATTCTTGACATAAAATGTTAGAAATTAAAATCAATGTTGATATGGCGTAATTTGAATTAAATACACTATTTAATTTAAATCAGTTTTATTCTGAAAAACCTGAAGTTCACTAACTATTAACTTAATACTTTTATTCTGAACATGCTTCACTTCCGGTTAGCATTAGCATGTGGCGAAATGCTGCATTTTCAAACCATGAATCAACGGTGAAATTACATGTGATGTTGTACACTGAGCACACTGGGTTTAGCACTCATGTATTGCCGCTGAATAACGTTTGTTAGGGAATGTTTAAATAACCACAGAAACACAATGATGTAACAATAGAAAAAGGCAGGAATTGCATTGGACCCGCCCCCCGACGACGCCGGCCAATAGGAGAAGACCTCAGATGACAACAGGAAGAGCAAGCCAAGGATTGACCTCTTCTACCTGCTGACCTGGACTGACCGGTCGGATGAGGAGAGAGCCTTCACTCGCACATTTCATTTTGTACACCACCGCATCTTTTGTGTAATTAAATGCTGTTACTTTTATAAGCTTCCCTTGACTCTTTCCAGTCTCTCCTGCCTTCTTCGTTCTAGAATACACGAACAAAATCAACTACTAACAATGCACATACTGCAAACATATATCCAATTTAACACACAAAATGTCCTTCTTGGAGCTAAACTGCACCATCATAGCTAGCAGCGCAATAATAGCTAGCGGCGCAAGAATAGCTAACGGCGCTAACAAAGCTAGCATACACAGCTACAACAATTACAGAACCCTCCAAAAATAACCCTCTAGCAACTATCACGCCAACAGTGTGCTTTTCACATTAACATTACACACAGACAGTCTACATATATAACATTTATCACGGACGAACTCACCTAATTTTGGGGAAATATTAGACAAGGAAACAGAGACGTTTTTAGCTCGCTTCAAGGTCCAATGTATTATGCACCCGTGGCCAGCTACAAGCGCCCTCTGCTAGACAGACCCGGAAAGTCATCAACCACGACTTGTCATATCTATTACATATATATATTTCTTATTCCTGCAATCTTCAATTGTTTTTATTTTGCACAATTTTTTGTCTATTCTCTTATGTTTTTAATCTTATATTTTAGGACCTATAATAATTGCTCGGACAGGAACAGATACAGAGAAAGGTAGAGGGAAACAATGAGATCGTGATTGTTTGCACAAATGCAAGACGAGGAAAGAAGAAGCAACAAATCATTCAAATGTCCGTCTCTTTAGCTGCTCGAGGCTCCACTGTGTTCACCACATAGCCACCTGCTCTGTCTGTCTGACGTCTAGCCTAAACGGTGTAAAGTGGGTTGATCAGAACATTTTCACTGACATTGCTGCTTCCAACAATAGTGCAAAAAGAACGGAGAAAGGGATCAAAACAGTAGACGTTCTGGGGCGAACTGAAAATTCTCTAAAAAGCGCATGACTGCATACGGTAGTAATTGCATGCCTTAAGTCAACACAAAGCAAGCTACTCATGTCATTGTCAACACATGAAATGTAGCCGCTTTGCATTCACCTAATAAGGCCATAAAATCTCCATTGGTGGTTCGTGCTCTGGTGTCCAATCAGATCCCTCAGAAGAAGGAGAATAATTGGCGTGTGATGCCGAGCGGAGGGTGATAGAGCGGTGAATATGAGTCACGCTGGTTTCCCCTCGGTCATTATTCTGTCATTGAAATTTCGGTTGAAACCAAAATGCTGTCTCGAAACAATCCAGACACTCATTCACATACGAGTTAATCCATTACTAATTACGGTGTACGCCCACTCTATGGACGGCTCAAAGTCACAGACGGACTGTGACTGCAACACCATGTCCAGCAGCATCTATTGTAATCCTACTCTACACATCTACCCTGCGTCTGTTAAGTCTCGAAACATACGAGTTTCTGAAGACAGAGACTAACGCCTGGATAATTTCATTAAAGCGGCTCATGGAGGGATACTTCTGTGGATATTTAATATCTTAAAATGGTACCATTCTTATTCCAAAGTATCATGTTGTGTCCAGAGGTTCCGACTGTTCAGAGTTTCTTGGCAGGATGGAAAGCCTCTGAAACTGCCTTTATACCCACACTATAATCCCAACTGATATGAAAATAATAATACTTCATATAATAATAGTCTAGTATGCTTGTGAAGGATTTGAGTGTCACACCACAGTCAATTTAGCTAAGTGCTTCCCACGGGCTACATTCAATTTTACAGCGTGCAGTCAGCAATAGAATAAAAAAGGGTATATCTTCAGGGCACCGTCACAAATGCACTAAGGCCTGCATTCCTATTTCACTGAAGGTTCACCAAAGTTGTACGAGCAATTAAACATTTCCGTTGCAACTAGAAACATATCTTGATGTTGGGCAAATGTTAATTATGAATTATTATATCAATATGTTGCTTCACTTTTCCGGTATGCTCTTAACATGTTCATCAAAAGCAATAACAGCTGTTGTGGCTTTGGATGTTGTGGATGTTTCGCCCTCTATAGGAAGCACATGTCGATGTGATCTGGCGCATGTGCCTCGAGACATGTAAAAGCATGCAGACACTGTTATGTCTCGTAAAATCTGTTAAGTTAATGTTTTAAGTTCAGTCTTGTATCCTGTTTTATTTTGTAGTAACCTTTCCTTCTTGTTGCAGATCACCTCGCTTCCTCCCTTTGTGTGTTTTCCCTCCACTGTGATTGTCGACTCCGCCCTAAGTGTCTGCACCTGTTCCCCTGTAGCCTGCCTATATATAGATTCTGTCTCCCTTGTCTTGTTGCCGGTTCGTTTCGTCCCATGTGCCTGACTGCCAGCGTGAAGTCCATGTTATCTGCTAAGAGCTAAGACCCGAGTTTTTGGAATTGACTTTATCTTTTGACTTTTTGATGTTATCCTTTTCCTCGTAAGAGTGTTTTTTGTTATCTTAACCGGTTGCCTCTACGGAGAGCTCACAGTGACAATATTTTTCAGCAAAGACTTTCTTTTGTACTTTGTTTGTCGAGTCGTGCTTTTGAGTAGTGATGGCGAGATGAAGCTTTGAAGCTTTCCAGCCAATTGGTTCGCTAAAGGCTTTGTCTCATGAGGCTTCATCATGGGCTTCATCTGAACACAAACCCCCTGCTGGTCAAAGTGTGTACAACAGGCAGATTGGACATCTCAACAGTGTGCTGTATCTCATACCGAGTTCCCAACGAGTAAAGCCTTAGAATAACTCTAAATAACGAACATTAAATCATATTTTCATGTTAACAATATTGTTTTTATTCCAGTTGAATGATTGTGATTGAAAAGCCAAGGAGCTGGTACACATGCAGAGAGGGATTTGTATTCCTTAATAATATTCGTAAATGTAACCATGTTGTAGCCTGGGCTAAACCATATCAAAGAAACATTTATTAACTACATCATCTCATTTAGCTGTAGCTTTTATAAACAACAAAAAATACGTATTGTCCAGTCGTTGAACCAGAGACCCTGCGGTCACGAGTCAACTGCTTTCCAGCTGAGCCGCAGCACACACACTGAAGCTCCCTGAAACACTGACACATATGTATTCATGTTTTTATTCCTACATGTATTTATGCTTATATCTATTTATACTTATGACATGTTCTGACCTCTATATGAGTGAGGGCTCTGAGCTCTCTTGATTCCATCGTGTCACCGGGCCCGGGTACAGGAGGGGTAATACGGTTCTTATTATACATCCATGGGTATTATGAGCGTTGTGGTTCAACCGATCTGAAGCGCTTCGTGAAGCAGTCACGTGGTATCGACAGGCAGCGAGGCTTCGTTTGTCATCGATGACGTCACTGGCCCAAGACGATACAAGCCTCGATACAAGCTTCACAAAAAGCTTCGGGGATTACTCGACGCACGCTCCGAAGCCTCGGCGCAACACGTAACATCACTACTTTTGGGTTCATACTGGTTTGCCTAGCCGTGACAGACACTCTATCCTGAAATATAAGGAAGCATAAAAATGGCTTTCATCATTCCTGTGTCCATGTTGTTATCTCTCTCTCTGAAGAAACGATACTTGTCTGTTGGTACTTGTCAATGTCTTTGTATGTAAAAGTAACCCGGTAAATACGATGTCCGTTTGTGTTATCTGTTGCATGTAGACATGTAAACGCATGCATTCATTCCAATCTATTCTAAAGTTTACGAAAATGTTTTCAATGTTTTTAATTATTTGTATTGTTTTTGTTGTTTTGTTTCACCCTTTTTAATTTTGTAGCACTTTGAGTTTTGTTTACGCAAAAGTGCGCTTATAAATAAAATATATTATTATTATCATTATTAATAAAAATGTAATTCACTTCCACATTATCTCTTTTTTCCAAGAAACAGAAAGACCGGTTTTGTGACTTTGTATAAATATGATTTCTCTCCCTCTATCGGAAGCACTTGTCAAGATCACTCACCACCATTTTTCAAACCCAAACATACTTTATACCAAAGTCGGAATGTCAGGAATGACACTTTAGGAAGCTGTGGCCTCGCCTCTCGGGGCTGCACAGAGAAATCTGTGGCTTCAACTTCGACCTCTGCTAATATTCTGACAAGCTGTCAGTCTGTCAGGAAGCGATACGGATGAGTGTTGAAACGTGTGTTTCGTCTGCTGTTCAAAGACAGTAGCCACGCAGGGCGGTATATTTCCCAACCCCTGAAACTCAACCCTAACCCTAGATCTACATCAATGATAAGGAGGTGGAAAAGAGAAGAATGGAGAATCAGAAACGGTGACATTAAGAGACGTTTTCTCTGCAGCTTCATTGAGGAGACTTTTCTTGGAGCTCCTTCAGAAAAGCTCTCTTTTAATTTTCCTCCGAGAACTTTTCTCTAACTCCCAGTTGTTTTCTTAAAGGAGTGATCCGCCAAAATACTTCATCACGGCAATAACGGAATTACGGCTGACGTCAACGAGAATTGCACTTGAAGTGAAGCTGCTGGGGTGTCGAAAGATTTGATTCCTCAAATATAGTTTCCGTTTGGGACTCTTTTTCCCCGTACTCCACGTTAATGAAGGACATAAAAGGGGAGTGGCAGTTATTTCCGTACAGATTCATTCATTTTTGTTCTGGTTTGAATGCCTTAATGGCTCACTTAATGCTAAGACTCACTTCAACAAATCATCCTTCTGATCATCTTCGGTGCAATGGGCTTACTTTGGAACCTTAAAGTATTGGGCATTTGGGACAGAAATAGTGATCTATGAGATGATGAGTTCACGGTTCAAGCTGATTTATGTTGAGGTTTGTATATTTACTTTTACTTTTACCCAGAGCAACTAAGAATATTTTGAGCACACAGAAGAAGAATTGTACCAAAAACAAGCAAAAATCGTGGGAAAAGGTAAAGCCAAAGTTGTTCCCGATCGGTCCGGGGTTCAAACCGTGAACGTTCACTTCCTTTCTTGAACTTTTCTTATTAAAACTGCAACATCAAGTTCACGCGCCATTCAACCATTCAACAGATCTGCATCCTCAAGTTTATATGCATCCATGGCGCCTCGATTTTAAAATGACCACAAAATCCCACGCTTTGAACCTCCTCGGCCTCGGACCCAGATTACTGTGTTGCTTGGAATTACTTCATATCGCACAGTGATAAAAAAAAACAGACATCGTTAAAGAACCAGACCAGCGACATAAGTGATTTTCCCAAACTAAAGGACGTCAATAGCAGTAAAGAAAGTCTATACGAGTAATGCAATAAGTCAGTGGTATTTTCACTCCACTGCTTACTTTATTCTGTCTTTAGTCATGGTACAGAAGGACCATTTCTCATGAGTACAGAGAATGACTCCTAATGACTTTAGTGATCCCCTACTTTTCCTCTGTCACCACCATGTGGTTGACATTTGTGGTTTTGGTCAAAATCTCTCAATAAATATCAGATGGATGGCTTTAGATTTGGTACACTTGGTAGACTTGTAGTGTAGTTAACTTCTCTCCTTACTTTAATTCTCCCCCTGCCACTCTATGTATCCCTTCTCTTCTCCTCTCCATCTGCATTGTCCCAATTATTATTACCAAGCATTGGGCCATCTCAGTGGTAATACCCGCGGAGCCAGAAATGCAGAACTTTACGAGCTGCGACTCGGTCTGTCTCCATCTCAAAGGCTGTTCAAACTGATCAATGAGTGCTTTCGAATGCTGCTGCAAAGGCCACTAAACAAACTGTTTATGTTGGAGAGCAGAGAAACACAGGGAGGTGGTGGAGAAAGCTTTTGACTTTCACTCTGTCGCTGATTGCCTGCTCTTTAAAAAGCTTTCAAAGAAGTTAAAAGAAACCGGACTGAAAAGTTGGACGGCTCAGACCAGCTCATGAAACATCAATATCTATTATAGAGAGTTAAACCGACTCTGCGGTTATGAAATACAAACCTTTCTGGTCGTAGAAGTCTTAGGGTCAGAATTGTGTTTATTCTGGCAAAAAGTTGCCGGTAGGGCCTTGGGCAGAAGCTCCCCAGCCTTTTATTGTTTGTAACAATGTCTCAGCAACGTATCACGGCTGTTGTAAGACAAACGACCATCGCCAATATTTGATTTTATCATCGGTTTCTGCTACCGTATAACATTGTTTTTTCAACAATTACAATCAACCAGAAGATGCTTGCTCTCACACATTGTCTGAAGGAGCCGTAGAACAAAGAGGACGTATCCACGTAAGAAATGAAAAGGTAGCAACGTTTAGGGTCCACCAACCAATTAGCCTAAAGCAAGCAACTTCTCTGTCTTTGTGATGGTCGTCTCCGTTTGAAAGACACGGCTAAAAACAAGCTTCTCCTACTCTAAGGGCCCGTCCGCACTACAGCTTAAAAAAAAGCTTGGAGCTGGGCGTGTCTGAAGCTTGGGGATTTTATTCGAACACCGCGACCAACAACCAATCACATGAATGTCCCGCCCCGGACATACAAAGCAAAAAAAACAGGTTCTTCTCCACTATTGCTAAAATGGATGCCGGTGTTGTAGCAAGGGTAAGAAGGGCAAGAAGGGTAACACGTGTGTGTGCAAGGTTGCATAAAGTGTATACATTGTCTCGCAGGAAGCCATTTAGTGTGCGTCGCTGGGTCTGGTCATACAAAACCGGGTGATTTGCTACGGCGATAATTAGTTTCTCCTCCATCTTTTTTTGAAATATAGAAATGAACGGCGGGATGTTTGATTGGCTCGCGCTTGAGCTGTCAGATTTTCAGAAACGGGATTTGATTGGCTGGCGCTGGCTACTCCGGCGTCTCCGGAGATGGCGGAGACGGACCGCTATGCTACCCACAATTCAGTTCGGCGAAAAGCGAGGCAACGTGACGTCACCCCATTCAAAGTGAATGGGCAGATGCGTTGGAAACCGTTTTTGAAGCTGTCGAAGCTGTAGTGTGGACGGCCCGTAAGGGACGTCACTTTTCTGAAAAGCTGAGATATTTCCAACTTAGGTGTAACGGAATAAAAGATGCTAGGTGCAGCGCTTATTTTTAACGGTGGCCATACACAAAGGCATGCACTATTCTTCATTGTTAACAGTTGAAAAAGGACATCGGTGCTCAGCTATGTTGACACAGGAACTTAAAGGTGACCTATCATGCAAAATGCACTTTTGTACGTCTTTTATATATGAATATGTGTCCCCGGTGTTCCAGGGAACTCACCGAGTGTCAGAAAACACAACCCTCTCTATTTCCTCCATACCCAAATCTCTTAAAAAGGAGCTGCAACGGATCTGATACAGACTGATCCAGATTTGAACACTTCTATGACGTCACAGAAATGGCACTACGGCTATTGGGCCAACTCCACCAATCAGGAGGAGACAGCCACGGACATTGCCGTTCGGAAGCGCAGGAGACACTGTAGTATGTATGCCAGGCCTGTAGATGGTGCTGTTCTCACAGAATCAGCCCGTGCAAAGACAAAGTGTTAAATTGAGCGAAATGAGGAATGGCTAAAATGCATTATCTGTTTGGTATTTTGACAAATAAAAAGTATAAATATGCCATATATAGGTATGGTCCAACACTAAATTCTTCAAATATAGCATGATAGGTCCACTTTAAACTCCTGTTTTTACCTCCACACCTGAGAGTTCTTGCAAAACATTCAGCAGTCTCCTTCTTGAGATTGAAGGCCCCACTTATCTTCAAACATCACTCCTCGAAAGCTTAGTGAAACTCTCCGAAACAACAACACAAAACTCTTGGATGGACGCCAGCTGAAACGAAACTTCTCTATGACAACGGACAACAACAAACATGACATCAGGGTTGGTCCTGCAGTGGAGCAACAACAACGAACACGATGACAGATCGCTGCAAAGGGCCACCTCTTGAAATGCTTTGCTGCTGGCACCTGTCGGACAGAAGATTGATAAGAGGACAGGAGGAAGGGCTTCAGTGAAAACCTGACGAGCTTTCATTAAAGAGGCGATGACGGATAGGCTTTAGCTGACAGCTCGAACAGCAGGCCTCATGCCAACTGTCAGAGGTGTGAGGTGATGAGGAAAACAAACACATACTTACACAGAACAGAGAACAGGATGCAGTGGATAAAGGATTGTCTGTGTCTTTATGTTCAAGATTCAATGTCAAGGCTCAAGGCTTTATTTCCATGTACACAGAAGCTACAGTTTAGATATGACAATGAAACACTTAGGCTCCTCCAACAATGCAACATGAATAAATATAGGACAGAACAAATAAAACAGGTAAAATGGTGCAAGAGAATGTTAATCTGATGATATAGATGGTACCCCATGAAATACATGACCTCCCTTAAAGCCTGCGTCACACTGGCCCGAAATTGACACACGATAAAGGAAATGTTCACATTCGGCTCTGAACGTGACAACATCGGGCCTTTCGTGAGGGCATCTTAAGCCGCCGCCGGTGGAGTTTCAGGCTCCGGAAAGCAACTTCGTGAGCGGTGGCAACATCTTTGGCATGCCAACAAATTGCCGAAAGACCTTGCGAAGGTTCATTTTCCTGTTGAATTCGTGTGCCCTTCGTAAGGCCATCATGAGGGCATCTTGTCACATCGTGTCATCTTCGTCTTTACTTCGTGTGATCACCGGTGGCATCGGGCATTTTCCGCCTCACGAAGACAATACGAAAGGAAACAAGAAGCTTCTCGATTGTCTCAGGAAGGCAACACGACTACGTGAAGCCCTCGCAATGCCGTCGTGTAGCCATCGTATTATAGTACAATTTGTGTTCTGTGAAAATGAAGAGGATATGACCTTGTTTTTGTTACTTTCGTTGCAGTCGTGTGTCTCAAATGTAATTTAGGTTAACTTCCTGTTTTATTTCGATGCTTTTATTTTGAAGGCAAGTGTACGCTGTTGACAGGAAGTTGTTGTTGCTATGGAAACAACATGACGGAGTGTTCGGTTCGGGTGCCATCTTGTGGCCTTCTGTAGGCATCGTACTTGCTTCGGCTGTTGCTTGGCCGTTGACCAAGTTCGGGGCCATATTGGTGTCCGTCTGGTGTCAATCGCCTTCAGTGCTTTCAGCAGCAGTTCAGCGCAATGCATTTGACCAATTTCCCTTTCAGCTAGATTCAGCAACAAACTTACTTTCAACGATTCAAATATTCAGCATTTCTGCATTTTCAGCAACAAAGGCGTTCAGAAGGAAGGAAATGCATTTTCTAGTTATATGATTACAGTTCTTCGGTCCACTTGTTGGCATCTACTTATAATAGGATTCTGAAATGTATCACACACTAATAATTACTTTTACCTAAGTTACCTAAGGGATATGTTGACTTTTCCATGTAACAATTAAAGTGTGGGGACTGTTTGTACAGTTTCGTATTCCTCCTTAACTCGAGTATAAGGTCATATAAAATGTTCTTTACAGTCATTTGCAGATATTGGATGTTCTTTGCAATTCCAAAGACGGTGGTTTGTTTTTATTATATTTCCCGCCAAGTGTTGCTTTACCAAGTAATGGTCTCATTTAAAAACGGTTTCTAAATAAAGCAAAGCCATTCATCATCTCTGCCTGATGATTGATTTGAAAAAGTAATACAATATAACTCGAGCCAAACAAATGATAGAAACAATTTGCTTATAGTTTAGTTAATGTGGGCACATGTGAGTGTGTTTGTGTTTACATCATGCAGCTGAGTAAAGGATAGTAACACTGATTCATGTGTGTGTGTGTGTGTGTGTGTGTGTGTGTGTGTGTGTGTGTGTGTGTGTGTGTGTGTGTGTGTGTGTGTGTGTGTGTGTGTGTGTGTGTCCATGTTATTTGCATCCAGATGCAGCTGAGCGAACAGGAAATGTGGTGTGAACTGGAGTCTCCCTGCAGGTTAAATGGTGTCACAATCAAAGGAAAGGGTTAAATGGAGCCACATGGACACACACACACACACACATACACACACACACACACACACACACACACACACATGGACATTGAACACAAGACAGAAAATGCACAGGCGCTTTCTCTCACACAAGTTTTAGAACATGCTGCCGACAACCACACGCTTACACACACACACACACACACACACACACACACATGCTTGTGCCAGACTGTTAAGGAGACCCAGAATGAATATGGTGTGTGTGTGTGTGTGTGTGTGTGTGTGTGTGGTGTGTGTGTGGTGTGTGTGTGTGTGTGTGGTGTGTGTGTGTGTGTGTGTCACAGCTGAGAAGCCTCTGCGATATATTAGCGGTTTTGTCGGGGCTGTGTTTGGCGCTGTTGCCGCGGTGACAGACCCATGCAGGAAAGCTTTGGGGCTACTCTGTTAGCATTAGCGCTGGTTACGATGGCTCCGAACCAGAGGGGAGAAGGAGAGAGATAATGAGAGATATAACTAACGCTGTTTCCATCAATCTCTCATTCATACCATTGTTTTATCATTTTCTCGCTTATTTCTCGTTTTCCTCGGTCTGTATTTACCGTTTGAGTATCATTCGAAGCGTAATCTTTCTTTTTCTCTGCGGGTTCCTACTTTTCCATACTCCATGTTCATCCTCTACTTAATTGGTCTAAGGACTTGTTTCTGGGATGCCATAAAGCAACATCAGAGACTTTTATGAAGGACACCAATCATAACTTTAATACTGTAATCGAACCATCAATCAACACACAAAAAGAGCTTTTCCAGTCCATTTACCACTTTAAGGATGTCCATGTGCACTGAAGGCTTATTAGTGATATTTCCAACGACAAATGAAGGACTCAACTTCGCCTTAACTTGGACTGTGGTTTGGATTTTTATTATCATGGTGTTTTCTATGGATATTTTTCAACCCTCAAGGTCTCTTTTTAAGAAACAGCATTGCCTTCATTACGCAGTTTGGCTTTAACTCAAACCTATAGGTTATTAAAGATGTTCCTTTAGTATTAGTATTATTATTATTATTATTGAAAGGCCTGTGAAGTATTGTTAAGAAGTACAAGAAGAACAAATATAAATCCATGATTGTTTTTAATCAAGCAAAGGGACCATTTTAAGAAAGGAGAAATACTATTTAATGAACACCTACAGTATTAACTCTAAACCACATGTGTCAAACTCGAGGCCCGGGGGCCAAATCAGGCCCTTGGTGGATTTAATTTCGGCCCGCAGGATCATTTCTAATTCCTGTTAGATCTGGCCCGCCGGTATATTGCACCTTCACTCCATCCTGAGGGTCTCCTCCGCTCATAGCCGGACCCCAAACATTGATGACCTTGCCCCCGAGATGAGGCGCCAAGTATCTGAGCTAGCATCTCAGAGCAGCAACCTGAGTTCAATGGATGCTTCCTTCTGCACTCTCTCTCTCACGACAGCAGGGCATGTTTGGTTTCTCTTTAGAGGGGAATAGTTTTGTTGAAGCTGCTGTTGGCCTGTGGGGAAATGTACTCATGAGAAGTGACTCTGGAGAAGCTGCAGATAGAGCCGTGAGAAATGAATGCAGCTGATTATTTAATGTTGTTTTTATAGGCAATAATTTAAGCTTTGTTAGTTCCAGGTTTAATATGTGCAATAAGTTCATTTCAATAAGTTCTGCAGTAAACATTGAACCAGTCCGGCCCTCGACTAGCACCCATTTTTAAATGTTGGCCCACTGTGTATTTGAGTTTCTACGTCTTTAAAAATGGTCCAGGAATAACCCATTTCATTTCGAAATTGATCCGAATCAAGGGGCAGATAAATGCATTATCTCTTACTTATGAGAGGGACTGCTCGAAAGTAGGATATTTGGGATATCCGTCGTAGCCAGGGTTTACGATCAGTTTTTGGGTGATTTGTACTGAGGAACAAGTATCACAGCACCGACGGGTGAAAAATAGTGTTTTGGTAACACGGGGTGTTCAGGTAACACCTAAAGACTTTGTTATGGAACGCAAAGCAGAGCAGGGGGCTAGTACAAGCGCCTGAGGGTCCCATTGTGGATGTCATGCGAGCAAAACATGGTGAAAACAATCAGTCTAAATTAACAATCGGGACGGAAATGTTCGGATTTCCAAAGGGAGGTTCTGTGAATAAATTAAAAATCAAGAACCGAAATAATTGAACTATTCATATCTTAGACTGCACTGTAACTTTTATCTTTTAATGTTTATTAGCTTTTCTTTTTAATGACTGATTTTAAATGCCATTTTCTTAATGTCTTTCATTTTTTGTTTTTCTTTAAATATTTATTTTATTATCTTTTACTGTTTCTAAATGCCTTTGTATGAATGTCTTTCTTTTTTGTAAAGCACCTTGAATTGCCTGGTGCTGAAAGGTGCTATAGAAATAAACTTGCCTTGCCTTGCCTTGCCTCGCCTCGCCTCGCCTCGCCTCGCCTCGCCTCGCCTCGCCTCGCCTCGCCTCGCCTCGCCTCGCCTTGCCTCGCCTCGCCTTGCCTCGCCTTGCCTTGCCTTGCCTTGCCTTGCCCTGCCTCGCCTTGCCTCGGCTTGCCTTGCCTTGCCCTGCCTTGTGGAATGGCATTGGAGGCCCTTCTCGTTTGTTATATTTCTATCCATGAGTGTCATCTTTAGGAGGCACATGGTAATTTAAAGAGAGACCGGTTTAACAAAATGTGTCTTTATTCTGAAGCAGCACAAAGAGCTCTCACTTTTCTTTCCGACACAGCCAGAGAAATGAGCAAACCCTTGTTAAGTCTTACTGCTAAAGGACACACTTCAATTTGTTTATTTATATTTGGATAAACATGTCTTTTAGGAATAAATCCCCCCACTGATTCCACTGGGGAGTGTGTATTAAGTTTGGCCTCTGATTTCCATTCATTACAAGACAGATTTGTAAAAAATAAGAGATTTAGACTTTGACATAAATCACGGTAAAAATACATTTAGCTTTTTCGCACAGTCCCATGTAATGCAGTAGCAACACGAGCTCGAGCATTCAAGGACATGCTGGCTGCTAAAAAGCACCGCATTTTTATGAGCTGTTGGGACAATTTAAATAAAAAGCCTAAAAGCAGGCAAATTAGATGGAGAAAGGAGCGTGTATATGATTTGTAATAATACATTGAGTTTTGTGGCTATTTTATTAGGTGATATATTTAAAATGCAGCTTTACTTTGTCCCAGTTTGCAAAAGTTTGTGAAACTATATTGAGATGCATCAGCATATATTTAACTACCCTGGAGTATAGCATGTAATAGAACTTGACATACGCTTTGAAATACTACCTTCATTTAACATAATTCAATATTTTAAAGAGGGATTTACTTTTGAAAGATACTTTATCTTACAGTAAATGCATCAGGAATGCTTACTATATATTTGTAGCCACTGTTTGCATTGACCTGTGGTATTGTGTATTAATACGCACTTACACTCTAGATATTACATTTTAATATTTATATAGGTTGAATCTATTCTCTAATGATGAGAGACTTTTGTTTTCTTCCGTAACATAGTGACATCACTACTCACACTTCTGTTGGCTAGCGCTCCAACACATTTCTGCGTGATAGGCTAAGGGGCGGGACATCTCTAAGCGGTTGACCAATCACAACAGAGCCAGCCAGCTAACCAATCAGAGCAGACTGGGCTCTGGTTTCAGACAGAGGGTGAAAAGAGGTGCTGCAGCACATTGTTTAAAGTAGAGACACTACATACTGATATGCACCTGAACATCAGCAGGAGAGGACTCTTTAAAGTAGAGACACTACTTACTGATATGCACCTGAACATCAGCAGGAGAAGACTCTTTAAAGTAGAGACACTACATACTGATATGCACCTGAACATCAGCAGGAGAGGACTCTTTAAAGTAGAGACACTACTTACTGATATGCACCTGAACATCAGCAGGAGAAGACTCTTTAAAGTAGAGACACTACATACTAATATACACCTGAACATCAGCAGGAGAGGACTCTTTAAAGTAGAGACACTACATACTGATATACACCTGAACATCAGCAGCAGAGGACTCTTTAAAGTAGAGACACTACATATTGATATACACCTGAACATCAGCAGGAGAGGACTCTTTAAAGTAGAGACACTAGATACTGATATACACCTGAACATCAGCAGAAGAGGACTCTTTAAAGTAGAGACACTACACACTGATATACACCTGAACATCAGCAAGAGAGGACTCTTTAAAGTAGAGACACTACACACTGATATACACCTGAACATCAGCAGGAGAGGACTCTTTAAAGTAGAGACACTACACACTGATATACACCTGAACATCAGCAGGAGAGGACTCTTTAAAGTAGAGACACATACTGATATACACCTGAACATCAGCAGGAGAGGACTCTTTAAAGTAGAGACACATACTGATATACACCTGAACATCAGCAGGAGAGGACTCTTTAAAGTAGAGACACTACATACTGATATACACCTGAACATCAGCAGGAGAGGACTCTTTAAAGTAGAGACACTATACACTGATATACACCTGAACATCAGCAAGAGAGGACTCTTTAAAGTAGAGACACTACATACTGATATACACCTGAACATCAGCAGGAGAGGACTCTTTAAAGTAGAGACAATACATACTGATATACACCTGAACATCAGCAGGAGAGGACTCTTTAAAGTAGATACACTACATACTGATATACACCTGAACATCAGCAGGAGAGGACTCTTTAAAGTAGAGACACTACATACTGATATACACCTGAACATCAGCAGGAGAGGACTCTTTAAAGTAGAGACACGACAAAATATGTAAATAAATTAGCACCTGTTAGTCTTGTCACATGTGTATGTCTTGTATCCTTAGTGGGCGACTTACGGTGTACGGTACGTTTCATTCAGGACATCTTTACAGTAGTTTCATTAAGATGAATGACATTCCAGGGAAGTTGTAGGGAGTTGTGGGAAAAGTCGTTATCCGACCAGAAACAGGGGGTCTGAAGTAAGAGCAAAACCAGGGAGCGAAAACACACACAATCAGAACAAAGATAAAGTGACATATATGGACATACACATTCCCCACATGAACAAACACACAAGTCATCCTACTAATATGTGTATGCACTCAACACATTCAGTTCAAGCACATCTATGCCGTGGGATCTTCGTCTAAAACACTAACCACACTGTTTTCCCACCTACGCTCGCCTGTAGCTTGTTACCACGACTACCCCGGCGGCCATAACTCGCCTATATTGACTGAAAGGGATCATTAATCTTTTCAAGTCCCTCCCAATGGACCAGTAATGATACGTTAGTTTTCCAGCATCCTCGAACCACAGCGTCGGTGGACTATCGCCCACCAAATGAAAATATGAGGCAATGGTATGTTGGAGAACAGAGAGAGAGAGGGAGGTTTGAGAGCGGGAGGTTGCCAGTTCGATTCCCGAGGAAGCAGGGAAGTGTGATTAAGGATAAAGCGTGGGGAAAGCTCTCCCATGAGTTGGAAATGCACATATATGGGATGTAACTAAGTACATTTACTCTCCCTCCATTTTCAAATCACGTCTCAAAACATATCTCTTCACACTGGCACATCCACCCTGATCCCACGACACGTCCTCGTTTTTTTTTGAATATATTGTCGTGTTTTTGTGTTTTGTGTACAGTACTTGTACAGCGACCTTGAGAGCCTTGAAAGGCACTTGTATACATTCAATTAAATGTATTATTACATTTACTCAAGTATTGTAGTGACATTTCAAATGTATTTGGAATGCTTTTTTGCATGTGGTTTACTGAAGTTGCTGATTATTCTGATTAACTTTTGTTTAATTAAAATGCTACTTTTTATTTTAACAGATTATTATAATAGTTTCTTATTATTAGTACTTTTACTTGGCAACAGATCTGAACACTTCTTTCACTTTTTTTGAAGATTGATTTCATTGGACAGCGGATATGAAAACAGGCCTTCAGAGGATGCAGACGCTAAATTACGTTATTCAGAAATGTTGTCACAAGCATTCGCCCTGTATGGATCAATGTATTAATCATATTAGGTACATTTTATTATTTAAATCAAGACAGATAACTGTGTATACATCATACATAAGATATTGACAATGATTGGCACTGGAGACGACTGTGGTGTAGTGGTCGATATACCACAGGTATTTATATCCACTTGATAAGATTAGGACAAACAAGGGCGATGCAATCACTTGCTCCAAAAGACCAAATTCTGCTCTTTGAAATTCATCATTCTAAATACTGAAAGTAATTGAAAATGTCTTGGTTTGGATGCACACAAGATGGCAGGACACATGTTGAAAGAAGCTATATCTCAGCCTCATTCAGCTACTGATACCAAGCCTGATGCATGTGCCGTTAGCCAATAGCTAGCATCACTATGCAAAACAAATATCCTATTCTTGCATGTTCTGCAAACAGTTGTTTCTTATATCACTGAATGAAAACCCGTTAGATGGAAACAAGTTACCCTCCACTCTGTGAATAGTATCTGGAGAATATATCCAAAGAATGCTGGCTAACGATGTCGGTAAGGAATCCGTCAAGTCACTCTGGTAAACATTTCATTTCAGCGCCATAGCTCATCGCTCCGATCTTGCAACTCAAAACAAACCACTCGCAGCATATCGAACATAGCCGAGGCCTCAATCTCCGTTCCCTCGCGCCGCCCGATCGACCGCAGTGGCGTGTTTGTTTTTATTTGCACGCTCGGCTAAGGCTAAGATAAACACACATGTGGGAACGCCATGTGTTATGGGTTATTAGCGCGGCATTATATGATAGACAAATATGTCTTGTTGCAGGCCGTTGTGTAATAAGCACATATTCATCCGGCCACAATAGCTTTGGGTTGAGGGAGAAGGAGGGGCGAAGGGGAGGCAATGTGAGCAAATTAAAACCTCCAGCTTTAGTGGAAATTATTCGGTAACACTTTATTTTAAGGTACAGATATTCACCATCAACTAGTTGTATGTTAACATGCATATTAGTATATTGGCTCTTTATTAGTCGTTATAAAACTCTTATTAATGCCTTATTCGACATGACCATATTCTCCCAGCCATTAGTTAAGAGTTTTTTCTTAATAACCCTCTAATTAGTGCTTATTTATTGTAAGTAAGGACGTTGTTGAATGAGTGGGTCTTAATATGCTCAATATGGGCCTAATAAGGCGGCAGTACCACAAGGATAGTCTCCCATACAGTGGCGGTTCTAGACCAATTTGACTGGGGGGGGCCACTGGGGGCCAGTTATTTTCTGAGGCGGGCACAATAAATGCAGGACGAAAAAGAGAACTAGACAGTATGAAATAATTGCGCATAAGAAAACAATGCAATACAGTTATTGGTATTTGTTTCAGGACACTTATTTATTTCAGATATATAGTTATTACTGTTAGCTTCAGCTTAAGTTATAGTGCCATTTTTGCACTAAAACCATAGCATATTTATATAAAAATAAAGGCAATGAACAGTTACACTCTACTTTACATCTACACTTACACGGATACAATAGTTTAACTCACCTTCAATTATCGTGGTCGTCTCTCGAAACGTAGCTTTCTTGGATGCAACAGCCTCTGATTTCGCTCTAATGGGTCCTGAGTGCACCGCTCTAATGGGTCCGACTAGAATGATGAGTAACGTTAGTTCCGCCTATTCCGTCATTCAATACATCGTGTAATAAATCATATATTTTTAATTGTTTTCACTTTTTATTTTTAGGGGCAGCCACAGGGGGGTCAGAGGTCAGTGTTAGGGGGGCATTGGCCCCCTGCCCTCCCTAGAACCGCCCCTGCTCCCATAATAACACTAAACAAATATGGTCTATTCTTATGTAACAAGACATGAAACTAAAGTGTTAATTGTGTCAAAATAACTTAAAATCGGGTATTTCTCACTCAGAATATGTTCCCTATTTCAAAGTGAAGTCTTCAGTTCATAACAAACAAGCAAGTAGTTTGACTCTAATATGCATGTTGTTATGTATCATCTTTACTTGCTTGTAATGCACTTTGAGCACCAGGAAAAGCGCTATGTGTCAAGGGGTGAACTCCAGGCATGAACTCAAATGCACAACTCAGACTCAGACTCGGGTGGTTTTCAAAAATAAAGACTTTACTGGAATTTACACAGCAACAAAAACAAGAAACACAAAATCACTCTTCAGAGGAAAACTAAATGCAATAATCGTGAGCATGATAAAACGGGATACGACCATGGAGCAGGCTTGAACGTGGTCATGAATAAGAAATGAACTGGCACTAACACAACGGTGGGGACTAACACAAGATATACGCAATGTGAGGGGAACAGGTGGAAACAATCAGGGCGGGGAAACCAATCACGAACACAGGAGACACATAGGGGCGGGGACATGGAGATCTGAAACGAGAGGAGGGATACTTTTCACAATAAGACAGAGGGCTCAGAACAAAGGGGCATGACAAATCTAATATGAAGAATAGACTTTCATGATAAGTTTCCAAGACATGGCACTATGTATCTATAACACATGTATTATTATTATGATGTTAATTAACAACTAGTTGATGGTGAATAAGTGTACTTTAATATAAAGTGTTACCAATGATTCTTACATGATTATCTAAGACTACTTTATCCAATATGCTCAAAGGGGCTGATGCTGTGCAAACTGTGCTTTCCCCAAAGAGTAAGGGTTAGCAATCCCTCCTCTTTTTATAATTCTCCACTGGCTTTATCGAACACACAAAAGCCTTGTGAAATCCAATCCCAAATCTCAAACTGTGTGTGATATTGGCTGTTGCTGAGCCCATGGGGGTGTGTAATCTAAACGTCCATATGACTTCACAGGGTAGGCACTCGCTGGTTCTGCAGATCTTCACAGAGCCAATGTAAACAATGCCAGGATAAGCGGGGTGCCTGAGTGTTTATAGGCTCATATGTGTTTAAGAACCCATGTTCGGCGTGTGTACACATAGTGGGCATTTAGGTACAAACAAGTTTTAAAAGACGTACTCTCGACTGCTTAAAATAAATATCCAAAGTGACGGGTACACACAATATTTTGGAAACAGCCTTGGGGGGGGTCTTGACTCGTCCAGTTATTATATGCAGACATGCAGTGCATCTGGTTGCTTTTGTGTAACAATACAGGCTATTATATCAGCGTTGATACTGCTGTGCATGTTGAATGGAAGAAGAATATCTGTCTAGCCTTGCTACTGTCCTTGACAACTATCTGTAGGAGGTGAGTCTGATATCTTGGACTGAAGTGTATGTACGTGTGCGTGTGTGTGTGTGTGTGTGTGTGTGTGTGTGTGGTCTAGCATTACTATACTTGTGGGGACATACATCTGTTTACATAGTCACGTGTGGGGGGGCTTCCCTTATGGGGACAAATTGGAGGTCCCCATGAGGGGAATCATTAATTTTAGGGTAAAGGTTAAGGGTAGGGTTAGGGTTAGGCATGTGTTGGTTATGGTTAAGGTTAGGATAAGTCTCCAGGAAATGCATGTAAGTCAATGTAATGTCCCCTGAAGTGATGTATACATGGTATGTGGGTGTGTGTGTGTGTGTGTGTGTGTGTGTGTGTGTGTGTGTGTGTGTGTGTGTGTGTGTGTGTGTGTGAAAATCCACTTGTGACTGATCTTTGCCTTCATACACACAATACCTAAAAAGCTGACATTGCAGCTGATATTAGCTGGAATACACACTTTAGAGACAAGGCACACACACTCACTCAAACATCACAGGTTCATAACAAAACTTCCACACAGAGACAGTGTAGAGTCCTAAAACCAGGAAATGAGTCAGCCTTTACACACCAGTCTCAAAGGCAATACTTTTTTTAATGTGTTTGTAGTTAGAAGTCTGTGGTTAACGCAAGCTGCAGAGATTTCAACCTTTTGTTCTACAACATACAGCAAACGGGTCATCACGCCCAACATTAGCCACCTTTAGCTTAGTGGTGGTGATGTGGAGTCATGTGACCGTGCTGTAGTTCCTTTATAGCCCAACATTAGCCTCCTTTAGCTTAGTGGTGGTGATGTGGAGTCATGTGACCGTGCTGTAGTTCCTTTATAGCCCAACATTAGCCGCCTTTAGCTTAGCGGTGGTGACGTGAAGTCATGTGACCGTGCTGTAGTTCCTTTATAGTCCAACATTCGCCGCCTTTAGCTTAGCGGTGGTGACGTGAAGTCATGTGACCGTGCTGTAGTTCCTTTGTAGCCCAACATTAGCCGCCTTTAGCTTAGCGGTGGTGAGGTAAAGTCATGTGCCCGTGCTGTAGTTCCTTTATAGCCCAACATTCGCCTCCTTTAGCTTAGCGGTGGTGACGTGAAGTCATGTGACCGTGCTGTAGTTCCTTTATAGCCCAACATTAGCCTCCTTTAGCTTAGCGGTGGTGACGTGAAGTCATGTGACCGTGCTGTAGTTCCTTTATAGCCCAACATTAGCCACCTTTAGCTTAGCGGTGGTGAGGTGAAGTCATGTGCCCGTGCTGTAGTTCCTTTATAGCCCAACATTAGCCACCTTTAGCTTAGCGGTGGTGGCGTGAAGTCATGTGACCGTGCTGTAGTTCCTTTGTAGCCCAACATTAGCCACCTTTAGCTTAGCGGTGGTGACGTGAAGTCATGTGACCGTGCTGTAGTTCCTTTATAGCCCAACATTAGCCACCTTTAGCTTAGCGGTGGTGACGTGAAGTCATGTGACCGTGCTGTAGTTCCTTTATAGCCCAACATTAGCGGCCTTTAGCTTAGCGGTGGTGACGTGAAGTCATGTGACCGTGCTGTAGTTCCTTTATAGCCCAACATTAGCCGCCTTTAGCTTAGCGGTGGTGACGTGAAGTCATGTGACCGTGCTGTAGTTCCTTTATAGCCCAACATTAGCCGCCTTTAGCTTAGCGGTGGTGACGTGAAGTCATGTGACCGTGCTGTAGTTCCTTTACAGCCCAACATTAGCCGCCTTTAGCTTAGCGGTGGTGGCGTGAAGTCATGTGACCGTGCTGTAGTTCCTTTACAGCCCAACATTAGCCGCCTTTAGCTTAGCGGTGGTGGCGTGAAGTCATGTGACCGTGCTGTAGTTCCTTTATAGCCCAACATTAGCCACCTTTAGCTTAGCGGCGGTGACGTGAAGTCATGTGATCGTGCTGTAGTTCCTTTATAGCCCAACATTAGCCACCTTTAGCTTAGCGGTGGTGACGTGAAATCATGTGACCGTGCTGTAGTTCCTTTATAGCCCAACATTAGCCGCCTTTAGCTTAGCGGTGGTGACGTGAAGTCATGTGACCGTGCTGTAGTTCCTTTATAGCCCAACATTAGCCGCCTTTAGCTTAGCGGTGGTGACGTGAAGTCATGTGACCGTGCTGTAGTTCCTTTATAGCCCAACATTAGCCGCCTTTAGCTTAGCGGTGGTGACGTGAAGTCATGTGACCGTGCTGTAGTTCATTTACAGCCCAACGTTAGCTTTTACTTTTAAAATCATAAAGTGGTGTTAATATGTGAAGATTATCCTGCTGAACAAAACAGGTAAGTATAATAATTGGTGTTTTATACAGAGCTTATTTTGCAATATTCCAACATCCTTTGGTACAAGATGTAAAAACATTGCTGTATGTGTATGCCCTGAATGAAAGAGCCCATTGACCAGCATTTCTACATTGTCTTATATCTCCTCTCCGACCTGCCGTACGCTGTGTACAGGAAGTGAGAACTTCAAAAGACAAGAAACGAGAGGAGGGGCATTTCCAGAGCTTTCCCAGGATGCTCCCTGGGTGAGAGCTTTTTCCTTTTCATCCCAGGAACAAGAGGAGATAGCAGCTATGTGCCAGGGGAAGCTTTGAGGATTTTGCCAAGGCATACGGAGATCAGAGAGAGATGAGCTGTGGGTCAGAAGAAAGGGAAAGGAACCTCCATGGTGGGAAATGACCTGAACCTCATCACCGACTCACGTTACTTCTTGCGAAACGAAAATGCCACTGTAGCAGATGGTTTACTTCAAAGCGTGAAGAGATGAAGACAGTTCCTCTTCCTCAACCACACAGCCATGACCCCTCTCTGCACCGTAACTGTCCTAAGATTTCCAAGCATTATTACATCTACTTTGTAATTCTATATACAAATAAACCTACAAATAATTGAGTGTACACACGCTATTCCCATTTCCCTGCCTTGTTTACCGATGTAACATATGTGTCCATTAAAGACAGCTGACAAATACGACAGTCAAGAGATTTGTATTGGTTGAAATATGAGGTCAGCTCACATGATTACACACACATCAAAATAACTGAGAGACGTTTCTTCATTAAAACAGAAAATATAGCAGAAGACGCTGCTGCAGGGACTTCGTTGGCAGCGACACAGGCCACATGAATCATATAAGTGCTTTCAGATCTTCTTTACAACCAAACAAGTTTGAGGAAAAGCATGAAACCCATGTTGTTTCCCTTGCATTTGTGAGAGCATGGGTTATCTAGGAACACTGGGAGATGCAACAACAAGATATTGCATTTCAGTTTGGAATAATTCACTTGATTTTCAAAAGGATAAAATAGCAAAGACAGTTCTGCAGCTAAATATTCAAATTGGTTTGGGATAATTGTATCGACAAACTATTAAAACGTTGGAGTTGCTGACGGAAAGGTATCTTCAAAAAAAATTGATGAGTGTGTAACAATCTTTAAATCTTAATTAATTGATTATTTGGCCAAATGTACGCCTGGTTTTACTCCAAATAACAATTTATATTTGTGTTCAAATGCAAAAACTTGAGTTAAATATTAATTAAATATTTTTTTTATTTGCCAGAGAATACAATGAGGGCTATTGGGTGTCTAACCAGGTCTTGTATTTCAGTTGCAAACTTAAAACTTGAGACCTCTGGCCGATACAATTAAAAATTAAATTAAATTAAGGGGAATCATTAATTTTAGGGTGAAGAGTTGGTTAGGTTTAGGATTAGGGTTAGGGTTAGGGTATGGTTAAGGGTAAGGGTAAGGGTAAGGCATGTGTTGGTTATGGTTAAGATTAGGATAAGTCTCCAGGAAATGCATGTAAGTCAATGTAATGTCCCCTGAAGTGATGTATACATGGTGTGTGTGTGTGTGTGCGCATGTGTGCGTGTGTGTGTGTGTGTGTGTGTGTGTGGTGTGTGTGTGTGTGTGTGTGTGTGTGTGTGTGTGCATACGTACACACTATAATTGACCGTCGTGTGTGTGTGCGCAGACTTTAAGGCTGTGATTTGTACAGACAAGCTCAGATCATATCATTATTGCACCACACACACACACACACACACACACACACACACACACACACACACACACACACACACACACACACACACATTTTGGTTGTTGAGCAATGCAGACAAAGGCAAACAGTACAACTGAGCTGGATGTTCATGTTTGGAAGTAAACAACAATGTTCTGTAAATCGACGATGGTTGCTTCCCGGGTTCAGTACATTTCCACACAACAGTACACTTCACTTAAATATCCCGCATTTCCAAACAGAGGTTTAAACAATAAATATGGCAGCATCATTATTAACTATTCAGTTTGTCATTAGTTGATATTAAACTGTAGTGTTAAAAGTGCCCCTGAACTCTCCCAAACGATTTGTTCGCACGACAGATTCTCCCACAGATATATTATACAGATAACCACCCATTAGAAAGATGTTAAGTAAACGTTCTTATCTTGATGCACAGCGCTTCAGGTGACCTGCTGTGTCTCAATGTGATGGAGTCCAATGTGCGGAAAGAATGTAGTAAAACCAGATGAACTGGGATTCCTTTTTGGCAGTCATCCAATAACTGAACTCTACACTGGGAACAGATACTTGAATGTTTGTCATGAAGCTTCTGGCCCTATTTTTCAAATTTTCGGAATTTATATCAGTTTGTACTGTCTCTACTTTAAAGAGTCCTCTCCTGCTGATGTTCAGGTGTATATCAGTTTGTAGTGTCTCTACTTTAAAGAGTCCTCTCCTGCTGATGTTCAGGTGCATATCAGTATGTAGTGTCTCTGCTTTAAAGAGTCCTCTCCTGCTGATGTTCAGGTGTATATCAGTATGTAGTGTCTCTACTTTAAAGAGTCCTCTCCTGCTGATGTTCAGGTGTATATCAGTATGTAGTGTCTCTACTTTAAAGAGTCCTCTCCTGCTGATGTTCAGGTGTATATCAGTATGTAGTGTCTCTACTTTAAAGAGTCCTCTCCTGCTGATGTTCAGGTGTATATCAGTATGTAGTGTCTCTACTTTAAAGAGTCCTCTCCTGCTGATGTTCAGGTGTATATCAGTATGTAGTGTCTCTACTTTAAAGAGTCCTCTCCTGCTGATATTCAGGTGTATATCAGTGTGTAGTGTCTCTACTTTAAAGAGTCCTCTCCTGCTGATGTTCAGGTGTATATCAGTATGTAGTGTCTCTACTTTAAAGAGTCCTCTCCTGCTGATGTTCAGGTGTATATCAGTATGTAGTGTCTCTACTTTAAAGAGTCCTCTCCTGCTGATGTTCAGGTGTATATCAGTATGTACTGTCTCTACTTTAAAGAGTCCTCTCCTGCTGATGTTCAGGTGTATATCAGTATGTAGTGTCTCTACTTTAAAGAGTCCTCTCCTGCTGATGTTCAGGTGTATATCAGTATGTAGTGTCTCTACTTTAAAGAGTCCTCTCCTGCTGATGTTCAGGTGTATATCAGTATGTAGTGTCTCTACATGTCTCCTTGCTCTAATGTTCTAAAAGCTCTTTATTTCTCTCATACTGCCTGTGCTGCAGCACCTCTTTTCACCCTCTGTCTGAAACCAGAGCCCGGTCTGCTCTGATTGGTTAGCTGTCCAGCTCTATTGTGATTGGTCAACCAACCGCTTAGAGATGTCCCGCCCCTTAGCCTATTTTATACAATGTGTTGGAGCGCTAGCTAATAGAAGTGTGGGTGTTACGTAGTGATGTTACGGAAGTGAACAAAAGAGTTTGGGATGTTAGCCTTTGCAGACTACTATCATGCACAATAATAACACACTTCAGGGAAAGACCCCAAAAAGCATAATAGGGCCCCTTTAAAACTTTAGCACGCAAATCACTTTTGTGTATAAGTGTGGAGCACATTTCTTTAAACTTCCCCTACAAAATAAAAGTGGCAGGAGAGCGTTAATCCACTGCAGAGGACGTCCAACTCCGACTTATCGCACTCCAACATCTCACAATAAACAAGCCTGAGCCGGATCCAACTGCCGTGAGTCTAACCCCAGCGTGTGTGTGTGTGTGTGTGTGTGTGGTGTGTGTGTGTGTGTGTGTGTGTGTGGTGGACTAGCATTACTATACTTGTGGGGACCTAAATCTGTTTACATAGTCACGTGTGGGGACTCGCCTCCCTTATGGGGACAAATTGGAGGTCCCCATAAGGGGGATCATTAATTTTAGGGTGAAGACTTGGTTAGGTTTAGTGTAAGGGTTAGGGTAAGGTTAAGGGTAAGGTTAAGGGTTAGGGTAAGGGTAAGGTTAAGGGTAAGGGTTAGGGTTAGGCATGTGTTGGTTATGGTTAAGGTTAGGATAAGTCTCTGGGAAATGCATGTAAGTCAATGTAATGTCCCCTGAAGTGATGTATACATGGTATGTGTGTGTGTGTGTGTGTGTGTGTGTGTGTGTGTGTGTGTGTGTGTCTGTGTGTGTGTGTGTGTGTGTGTGCGTGTGTGTGTGTCTGTGTGTGTGTGTGTGTGTGTGTGTGTTTACAGACCTAAATCTTTGCTCTTGTGACCAAACTATGCTTTATGCTACTTACTTGCCACACACACGTCCTGTTCCTGCACACACACCGTTATATATTGAACCTTTACTATGTACTACCTTCCCATCGTTACACACACAGTCAATAGATAATGCTGAAGGCTCTCCGTGTCCTTTATTCTACCAGCTCACCGAGAAGGATTTAGTTTATTTGGGATGCGGAGGTCTTTTGACATTTACTTTCCTTAACAACTCTAATAAACAAACTATTTCCTTTACAACTTCCCCCTTTTATAAAATATAGGAAAAGACATTTAAATTGACAATCAGCTTATAATATAAATTTCACTATGCACTATGTAGTCCCCTGAAGAAATTTGGCTAATACTGAGATGCTTTTAACTTTCATTAAGAGATTATTTAGCCACATGTTGTCAGCAGGAAGAGGCTGTAAAAAAACAACATGGCTTTTTATCATGTATTTAAAATATTCCTGCAAACAAACAGTTGCTTTTAAGACGCTAAAAGGTTCGCTATGTTCCCCAGCTAGTCGCTAAACGTACTTGTGGAGGTTGTAGATCAGAAAACCAAAACTAGTTTATAGTAAGTTATTTTTCAGAGTAAATTGTCATATTCGAATGAACTTATTTTTGTACATTTCTTGCAAATATATCAGATTTGTTTTTTTGTTGAAAAGTTAAAAAAATAGTTTAATCCGTCCATCTTCTCCGCTTATCCGTGGTCGGGTCTCGGGGTATCAGTTCCAGCAGAGAGCCCCAAACGTCCCTTTCCCCCACATCAACCAGCTCTGACTGGGGGGTCCCAAGGCGCTCCCAGGCCAGCGAAGAGATATAGTCCCTCCACCTGGTCCTAGGTCTACCCCTCGGTCTCCTCCCAGCTGGACGTGCCTGGAACACCTCCCTAGGGAGGCGCCCAGGTGGCATCCTAACTAGGAGCCCGAACCACCTCAACTGGCTCCTTTCGACGCGAAGGAGGAGCGGCTCAACTCCGAGTCCCTCCCTGATGACCGAACTTCTCACCTTATCCCTAAGGGAGACGCCAGCCACCTGCGGAGAAAACCCATCTCGGCCGCTTGTATCCGCATCAAAATAAAATAGTTTTTTTGTACAATTAAATTCCTTTTACTTTGTTTATGTATGCACCATTATGCACCAAAGCAAAATCCTTGCACGTAACACCTGATTCTATTATAGGGATATCGTGCAGCTCTATTATGCATACAGTAAAAGGCTAAACCACATGCATGTTAATTAGATTTTATCATGTAGCTGTTGTGAAGGCCTGCTTGATTAATGAGTGATGTAGGGTTTAATAAAGGCTCCTTATCTGCACTGTGTGGAAACATTGACCCACAACACATACTGTAAAAGCTTGACATATGAATTAAAACGATTTGCATATCAAATGTGATGTTTAACTCCGAAAAATGAATTCTACTATGTTCTACACTGTAATGGCTGTAAAGCATGACGTACAGTATGTGGCGGTTCCTGAGCATTTCTCCCGACAGAAAGGACCTTTGAGACTGTAAAGAAGGCTTTGCCGCATGTGGCCCTAACTGAACGCAGAATAAATCACATTATTTGCTCTTTCCCTGCGTACGGTTTGCATTCGAAGGGCAAGTGTAATCCACCACAAGGATAAAACTGATCTATTTCATCCCAAAAGATAATAAAGGACCTCACTCACAACGCCATAAATGTGCCATTAACACTAACCGAGCACAGAAATAACATTGTCATAGTGTTTGTCTGTCGTTTTCTCATGTGTGCATGTGGCTTGGCATCGCACGCCCCTTCATTCATAACCGCTGAAATGGGCTCGAGACAAATATTATTTTAAGAGAGAAAGTAATCTACTTAACACTTTAATGGTGACCGAATGGAGACACACGAGCCTTTGATGAGCGTCCGCGCAGCTTTGTCCGAGTCATTAGTGTGGTGAGTCAGCGTAAAGGCAGGGAGGATTTGTGGCGAGGGGAGGAGGCGCCATTAGCGAGGTGACAAGGGAGGGGTGAGGGGGAGAGGGGGGGGGGTTCAGAGAGTTACTGTTGCTCATTGGTCGACCCCGGAGGGCCCGAGGAGCATTTGAAAGTGAGATAAATCGCTCAGAGGCAACTAAAGGCCATGTTGTGAACATATGTACGTCATTCTGGGACTTGTGTCTGACAGCGTGTGTGTGTGTGTGTGTGTGTGTGTGTGTGTGTGTGTGTGTGTGTGTGTGTGTGTGTGAGACGTGTTTCATGTTTGTTATTGTGGCACGTCGTGTGTTCTTTCCCTCCCTCCATCACTCTTCTCGCCCTCTCTTGATGCTTCATAATGAAATCCATCCATCCCAATTAGGAGGTGTCGCAGCCTGTTGTTGGGTGGGTGTGTGTGTGTGTGTGTGTGTGTGTGTGTGTGTGTGTGTGTGTGTGTGTGTGCGTGTGCGTGCGTGCGTGCGTGTGTGCGTGCGTGCGTGTGTGTGTGTGTGGGTCTTCACATGACTAACAACCAAGGCAATGAAGTACATTTACTCAAGTACTGTACTTCCATCCCGTTTCGAGATACTTTAACAAAGTATTTATATTTCATGCTACTTTATACTTCGACGACGCTGGATTTAAGTACGTTTTACTCCACTACATTTATGTTATCACTGTTACTAGTTAAATGTGTACATACCAAAACAAATCAGATGCAGATATACTGCTGATATACACAGTATTAAAGGTCCGGTCTGCATAACGAGTCATAATAATAAATAATATATTTAATTTATATAGCGCTTCTCATCTGCCAAGACAAATCTCAAAGTGCTTTCGAGTACTTTGATAACTGAAGTACATTTAGCCGGTATCATACTCCACTTCATTTATTTAGCAGCTTGCTTTTCTTACTCTTTAGGATTAGATAAGTCAAAATCAATCATTACATACATTTGTTAAAGTATTTTTAGGTTAAGATATCCAGCAGCAGTTTACTAAAGTTATTAAAAGTAGTACAGCAGTAACTCTCTTTAATAGTAGCTTCACTTTTGGTACTTTATGTATTTTCTGATGCTAATACTATTGTACTTTCACTTCAGTAAAATGTTGAATGCAGGACTTGTACTTGTAACGAAGTACTTACTCAAAACTAAAATGTAGTATTGCTTATTTTTACTTAAGTACAAGATCTGAGTACTTCTTCTTACACCACTGCCAATAACTGTACTAATGTGTTAGTGTGTGACCAATGCCTTGTGTGGAGGAACATGCATATATGTGGCTACACACACACACACACACACACACACACACACACACACACACACACAAGATCAATGGCCCCCACACATGCTGCAGGAGTGATTTTGTTTTGAGAGGAAGAGGGGTTAATTACTTACATTCTTCAATCGGAAGCATCTTTCCACCTCTACCCCAGTTTAGCTTCTCCTTCTTCGCTCTGAAAACATGGACTCCAGCTGCGATTCCACTCGTGGAAAAGCAACATCAGACAGACGGTCCTTTGAAACTAATTAGAGGAGTTTCCCCTTCTCATAAATCGATACGTACGAATGTGTGATGTATGGAAGTTGTAGTGAGAAGAATCTAAGTGGAAAAAAGACACGTTTCAGGGGTTCCTGAAGACATTTTGGACGATTTTCTTTGAGAAATTGGGGTTTTTGTTCGATCTAAATTGTTCCAGAACATCTCTGTTCACTTTTTATAGTGTAAGCTAATGGCGGGGAGCAGAAACAAGGGGGATCAGGAGGAGATGAGGGGTTAAAGTCCCATGGAGACTCAATGGGGACCAGCTGCAGGGTACTGGGAATCAGCCAGGGAACGTTCCGGATGGATAGAAAGAGGACGAGATACCCCCAGGAGAGAGGAGAGCAGGCATGATCCCAGATTAGAGAGGAGGATAGAGGAAACAAGAACACAGACACATGACAGAGAAGGGGGAAACATGCAGATTTAATGAATAGAGAAATGTAGAGATATTAATAACCATTACCAGGGGCTGACATGCCATTAGCCATCAAAGAAATAGTCCCACACGTTTTTAGATCCACAATATAACATATAAC
>CM070485.1:4399505-4412005 GCA_036324585.1 Champsocephalus esox | reverse complement strand
GTATCTTTGTTAATCACACAATATTGATTGGCTTAAATTGTGGACAATGCTTTTGTGTTTTTAACCTTCGATTCGAAGAAACAAATCGTTTTTTCGGAGTTTAGACACTACAGTTTCCGAAGACACTACACTACTCAGAATCCTCAGCTATCGTTTGGGACTACAACCTCTGCTTTGCTTTACAAACCACGTGATTAGTCCTCAAGCTCTGTGATTGGATGTTGGAGTGGCAGTGCGACAAGGTTACGCCGAGCGTCAACAGCTCTTTGAAATGGAATGTAACCACGGCAGACTTTCCAAAACTGGACTCGGACGGAGGATTGCGCACGACCACTAGAGCACCTAGTGGTCGGGTAAGAAACAACATACACTTTAAAACGTGTCTCTGGGTCGTAATAAGGGCATGAACAATATATGGTCGTTTTTTGTAAGAGGACAGGCTGATACAGTAATACTTTGCCTGGTTATATGATCTTGATGTAGGAACAATTATTAACCTTAACATGAATATTATTGTTGTGGTGAAAGGTGAGGGGTGACAGTATGATATGATTCTTACCTGATGTATATTTAAAAAAATATATATTGATTGTTTGTATTAATACATTTAATTATTGGTTTATATAGTATTTTGTTCTCTGTTTGTATTAGTTTTTGTTGTTATTTTGAGTTCAATTATTAATTTAATTAACTATAATTGTCATTTCTTTTTAATTATATATTTTTCTGTATCGTGTTCATTTTCTTGAAATCCA
Source organism: Champsocephalus esox (assembly GCA_036324585.1). Classification (NCBI taxonomy): domain Eukaryota; kingdom Metazoa; phylum Chordata; class Actinopteri; order Perciformes; family Channichthyidae; genus Champsocephalus; species Champsocephalus esox. Next base: position 4,411,250 of record CM070485.1, on the reverse strand, counting down.
ATTTCTTGAGAAACAAAAAGAAATGCATACGTTTATGCACACATGAAAACACACACACTTTTATGTGTTTTCATTCATTTAAGTTTGAGATCGTATTCAATCGAATTACCTGTGTAAATATGTAAAATGTATGGAGGTTGGTAAAATGACTTCTTTACACACATAGAAGTGTACATTCATGTCTTTATTGTGGTCCAAAGCATGTTGACAGAGTTACAGTTTTACAGTGACCTGGTTCAATCAGACATAATGTAACATCTCAGTTGCTAAGGACAAGTTATGCGAGATGCACAAACTGAGGGATGAGAAGCCCAACAATATGCATCGTTCCATTTAGGATTGTGGTTGGTTTGGCCACAGTTTTCTTTTCCATTTTTATTGTTCGGCTCTCCTGATTGCCAAAAGAATACCTTGGCTGCAGACCCATCAGACCACATCCATCTTCCTTCTTGGTGGACGTCGCTGAGTCCGATCCAGGTCACTCCCTCAGTAGGGTCAAAGTTCTTGATCAGTGATGTGACAAAATTATCTTCGGCCAGACTGTGGATAGACACCAGGTTGGCTCCGTCTGACACACAGTGGAACTCTGCTTCAGCCCAGGTCAAATGTGCGGCGGTGTACTTGTAGCAGCGGTCGTTGAAGGAGAACCAGAACATAGGACAGCTGCCACGCTGAAGCTTCACTTGAGGGTCCTCTGAAGGAGACGCAGCACCCAGAGCCAGACCCAACAGGAAGAGGAACAGCAGCATGATGATGTCTCTCCGTCACAGGCGCAGGAGGAAGGGATGGTTGTCGGTTGAGTTTATTTGAAGCGTTCGATGGGATCGAGACTCTGAAGGATACAGATGACCGGGGGCTTTTTATATGCATCGGAGAGGGTTTTTTCACTGTTGGCTTAATGTTATTGGTCAACTGAACTTGGCATACTCTGTCTGTTTCACACAACCACACAGTGTCTGGACATCAGCTAAAAAAAGACTAACGGCTCAGCTGGCGATGTCACACGAAATCAATCATTCAACCAAACCAAATAAAGGTATTAAATAAAACGTTTGGACTGCCATAGAGCTTTTCCGCAAGAACATGTTGATGGTCAGTGATCACAGTCTGTCGAAGTGTGTTGAAATAAGATTTTTCATGCAAAGAAATAGACTAACCAGCACATCACACTAACGACATGTTCAAAAGTGGGTCCGCACTTTGAAATCATCCTTTCTGAATGTTCTGTTGTTAGAGATTGTATGCGTTACTTTGCTGTGCATGTGAGAGATGATGAAGAACACTTTGTTAAAATAATTGATCGTGCATTGTGCATTACTCTCCACGGGGCCTCAGTGAGACAATATGTAAAGTGTGTTAATCTGTCTGTCTCTCAATCACAAGTGTTATTTCATTTTCATCAGTGAGTGTGTCATAAACCTTGATGTGTGTGTTCGTTAACAATATTCCAAGAGTAATAATAATAAAATAATATATAATATTTGTATAGCGCCTTTCAGGAAACCCAAGGTCGCTTTACAAGTCGAGTAGGGGGGGGGAGTCGGGGAAAAAAGGCAGACAGGTTAAGGGGGCGGGGGGGGGGAAGTAGCGGAAAAATAAACCTATTAAACTAACTATACAGTGGGGAAAGCCTCGGTGAAAAGGTGCGTTTTGAGGGCTTTCTTGAAAATGTCCAGGGTTGGGGCGCTGCGGATTTCGGGGGGGGAGAGAGTTCCAGAGGGTGGGGGATGCCACACTGAAGGCTCTGTCACCAAAAGTCCGTAACCTGGTGCGGGGGGGGGGAGAGGAGATCCTGTCCAGATGATCTTCCAGCTTCCGGGATGGAGTGTGGTAGCGGAGAAGGTCGGACGGGTATTGGGGGGCGAGGGCATGGAGGGATTTGTAAGCAAGAGTAGGTACTGATGAGACTTGAACAGCTGTTACACCTGTGCTGTTCCCACACTTATCGAATACACTGAGACTGACGTAGACAAAAGACACTTTAAAATACCAATAAGCAGGTGATACATGTGTATAATGAAAAGTCTCCATGTTGATACTGTTGGGCGGTGGTGGCGAAGTCGATAGGGACTTGGCAACTGGAAGGTCACCAGTTCAAGTCCCGGCAAGACCAAGTGCTACCGAGTGCTACCGAGGTGTCCTTGAGGGGGATTAATAAAAGTCCTTGTTATCTTGTTCACTTTTCCGCTACTTATTTGAATATTACCTTTGTACTTGCACAATGAACACGAAAAGGAACAATTCATTTATAACATCCTTTTAAAACATTTTATTTAGGACACCACATTACTCGAGTGACTTCTCAACGTAGGCTAAATGAATGTTGATAAAATGACCTTCCCACATTTGTACGAAAATTCCGGACCTCCGACATACTTTTCACGAGACCTTTCTCGGACACTTAGTATGAACAGATCACCGCTCTGATTTATAAGATCTAGCTTTGCAACAATTATTTACTTTAAAACTACGCTATGCATCTTTGATGAGAGTTACAACTTTGACATTGTCTTTGAGATCCCGTCGACTTTCCTCATTTTTATTAAATTACATTTGCTCCAAAAATCAGTTTCGTCCCTGTTCATATTACATTGCATTGCATTTAGCTGACGCTTTTATCCAAAGCGACTTACAATAAGTACATTCGACCAAGAATATAACCTTGAAGAAAACAGAATCATAAAGTACATCAGGTTCCATAGAGCCACACATTTCAAGTGCTACTCAACTGGCTTTAGGTAAGCCAGTCCTTTGTTAGTATATAAGTGCTTTGTTAGTAGTTCTATCGCTCGAAATGGAGTCGAAAGAGATGAGTTTTCAGTCCGGAAGGTGTGTAAGCTTTCTGCTGTCCTGATGTCAATGGGAGCTCATTCCACCATCTTGGAGCCAGGATAGCAAACCCACGTGTTTCTGCTGATGGGAACTTGGGTCCCCCTCGCAGCGTTGATGCAGAGCGGAGTGCACGTGCTGGGGTGTACGGTTTAACCATGTCCTGGACGTAGGAAGGGCCAGATCCATTCGCAGCATGGTATGCTAGCACCAGTGTCTTGAAGTGGATTCTAGCAGTTACCGGAAGCCAGTGGAGGGAGCGGAGGAGCGGCGTGGTGTGGGAGAATTTAGGAAGGTTGAAGACCAGACGAGCCGCTGCATTCTGGATGAGCTGCAGAGGTCGGATGGCACATGCAGGTAGACGAGCCAGGAGGGAGTTGGTTCCCAAACTTTTTCAGTCGGGACCCCCTTGGGTATTGGAAATATTTTCGTGACCTCCCAACCCGGTTCCCATCTATATTGGTAGGATTAATTGTATATTGTTGTAAAAACATTACATTTTCTCTGCTAATAATAAGAAGATACAAATATCCAACTATAATTGTATATTTTATTATGGATTACACATGAACTAAAGTGCTTGTAATAGATACTGTGAATTAATTTGGCCTAATTAAAACTGGTTGGCCTTCTTCTCTGAGTAGTAGATTTTTAAATTCAAATTTCTTTAAGGAAAATATATTAATGAACTTCTATTTCTATTGCAGGTTGCAAACGATCACATCACTTTACCATTCCTATTCCACACTAGCTTATCAGTGACTTGTGTGTGCTTGCTGTCCCTCGCAGATCTTCTCAAAGCGGGGCTGTTGTTTTGGGACTGCCACTCTCAGTTCATTCTCAATGGTCAGCTTTGATCTGTATTTCGTTTTGATGGCAGCAGAAAAAGCCTATCTCACACAAATAGGATGTTGCAAAAGGCAGCAGTATGCCCACAGCTCTCTGACCAATGAGATATTTTCGAGCAGTGTTTGTTTACATTTAAATAATAATAATAATAATCAATCAATGTCAATCAATGTTTATTTATATAGCCCAATATCACAAATGTTACATTTGTCTCAGTGGTCTTCACAGTGTGTACAGAATATCAGTATGACAATACGACAGGACGTCTGTCCTCAGACCCTCTGTCCTTAGACCCTCACATCGTACAAGGAAAAACTTCCAAAGAAAACCCAGTTTAAAGGGAAAAATGGGAGAAACCTCAGGGAGAGCAACAGAGGAGGGATCCCTCTCCCAGGACGGACAGACGTGCAATAGATGCCGTGTGTAAATTGAAAAGATAATACATTTGCAACATAGGTAGTCCAAATGTTTGGAAATGCATGTGTGTATAATAGGAAGATGAATCCACGAGGATATCCATCCAGGACCTATGATCCAGGACCACAGCCACAACTCAAGATCCAGCGCTCGCGATCCAGGACACAAGACCGCAGGATCATCCATGACTCGGGATCCCAGCATATATAGACCCCAAAAAGAAAGACATTTGGGGAAGCTGGGTTAATCGGAACATGAGAGTACACGGGTATAGACAGAGAGAAGGAAGAAGTAAGATGTCCCCCGACAAACTAAGCCTATATCAGCAAAACTAGGGGCTGAATCTAATCAGCCCTAACTATAAGCTTTATCAAAAAGGAAGGTCTTAAGCGCACTCTTAAAAACGGATAGGGTGTCTGCCGCCCGAACACAAACTGGAAGCTGATTCCACAAATGTGGAGCTTGATAAGAAAAGGCTCTGGCTCCCATTGTACTTTTAGAGACTCTAGGAACAACCAACAACACTGCATTCTTGGAACGCAATGCCCTAGTAGGACAGTAGGGTATAATGAGTTCTTTAAGGTAAGATGGCGCCTGCCCATTAAGGGCTTTGTAGGCGAGAAGAAGAATTTTAAATTCTATCCTGTGTTCTATAGGGAGCCAGTGTAAGGCAGCCAGAACAGGAGTAATGTGGTCCCTTTTCCTAACTCTGGTTAGTACACGAGCCGCAGCATTTTGAATCAGCTGAAGCGACTTGATTGACTTCTTGGTACTCCCTGATAGTAAAGAGTTACAATAATCCAGCCTCGAAGTAACAAATGCATGGACTAGTTTCTCTGCATCGTTTTGAGGCAAGATATGCCTGATTTTTGCAATGTTACGTAGATGGAAGTAGGCGGTCCTTGAAATTGATTTTATGTGGGCGTTAAAGGATAAATCCTGATCAAATATAACACCAAGATTCCTTACAGTCTCACTGGAGGCCAAATTAATGCCATCCATAGTTAGTATATCTTTAGATAATTTGTTTCGTAGATTCTTCGGGCCAAGTACAATAACTTCAGTTTTGGTCGTGTTTAACATCAAAAAGTTTAAGGTCATCCACGTTTTTAAGTCCTTAAGGCAGTCTTGAATTTTATTTAGATGATTAATTTCATCAGGCTTAATTGATAAATATAGTATCATCTGCATAACAATGAAAGTTTACAGAATGATTCCTTATAATATTGCCTAACGGAAGCATATATAATGTGAACAAAATAGGTCCGAGCACTGAGCCCTGTGGCACTCCATGGCTAACTTTGGTTTGCGTGGAAGATTCATCGTTGACACGTACAAACTGAGAGCGTTCAGATAGATAGGACCTAAACCAGCCTAAAGCAGTTCCCTGTATGCCAACCAAGTGCTCTAGTCTTTGCAATACGATATCATGGTCGATAGTATCAAATGCAGCACTGAGATCGAGCAAAACAAGAATAGAGACAAGTCCCTTGTCTGAGGCTATTAGAATATCATTTGTGACTTTAACCAGAGCTGTCTCTGTGCTATGATGTGTTCTAAAGCCAGACTGAAAATCTTCAAATAAATCATTGTTTTTTAAGTAATCACACAACTGTTTTGAGACCGCTTTCTCAAGAATTTTTGAGAGGAACGGAAGATTAGAAATAGGTCTATAGTTGGCTAAAACCTCTGGATCGAGGTTGTGCTTTTTAAGAAGCGGTTTTATCACTGCTACTTTGAATGATTGTGGAACATAGCCTGATAATAAAGACATATTCATAATATTTAATAAAGAAGTGCTGATTAATGGAAAAACTTCCTTCAACAGCTTAGTTGGAATTGGGTCTAACATGCACATTGATGGTTTAGAAGAGAGAATCATTGAATGTAATTGTTCAAGGTTAATGGCTGAAAAGCATTCTAGTTTACTATCTAGTGTAATATTAGAACTTACGATTCCGGGAGCTGTTGATAACACTATACTGGTCGAAGGCAAGAGGTCATTAATTTTGATTCTAAGAGTAACAATTTTATCGTTAAAAAAGCACATAAAATCATTACTACTGAGTGCTATGGGAATAGAAGGCTCAATGGAGCTGTGGCTCTCTGTCAGCCTGGCTACAGTGCTGAAAAGAAATCTTGCATTATTCTTATTCTCATCTATTAATGAAGAGTAGTAGGCTGCTCTCGCTTTACGCAGTGCTTTCTTATATTCATTGAGAGTAATATGCCAAATTAAACGAGATTCTTCAAGTTTAGTGGAACGCCATATCCTTTCAAGTTGTCTAGACTTTTGCTTTATTTTGCGGGTTTCGGCATTATGCCATGGAGCTAATCTATGTTGCTTTATTTTCTTCTTTTTCAAAGGAGCAACAGAGTCTAATTTTATTCGCAGCGCATCTATAGCACTATCAACAACATGATCAATTTGGGGTGGTGTACATTTTGTATAAGTTTCCTCCCTTACATGCAGACATGCTATTGAGTTAAGTATTGGTGGAATCTCTTCCTTAAATGTGGCTATAGCACTAACAGATAGGTTTCTGCTGCAAGAGCTTTTGACTAATGCTTTGTAGTCTAGTAACAGTACTTCAAAAGTTAATAAGAAATGGTCGGATAAAGCAGGATTATGCGGTTCGACTAATAGTTGCTCAATTTCAATACCATAAGTCAGAACAAGGTCGAGAGTGTGATTATAACAGTGGGTTGGTTTATTTACACTCTGACAGAAACCAACAGAATCTAATATAGAGTTATATTAGTATGTATTGTAATAACAATACATTTGATGTATATCGGTGCACTTTAAAAACAACGTCATCTCAAGGTGCTTCACAAAGCTAAAAGGAGAAAATAATAAAATAAAAAAATCTCCCCCCTGCAGTACCTCCGCGACCCACCAGGGGCCCCACAGTTTGAAAACCACTGGTAGAGGACGAGTGGCGCAGTGGTCTGTGCATCTGATCATCAGATCAAGGGGGGTGCTGGGGAACTCCAGTTCGAAACCCGCTCCTGCCCCACTGCGTCAGGCCGTTGTGTCCTTGGGCAAGACACTTCACCTGAACTTGCTCCTGTGGGTATTGTCCACAGTGACCATTGCATGTATAAATAAATATGTGTAATGTGTATCTGTAAAGCGCTTTGAGCATCTGGAAAAGCGCTATAATAAATGTAAGGAATTATTATTAGTCTAGGCGTGAGCTGACGAGAGCCTGGACCAGAACCTGGTGTGGCAGACCACACGCTCACCGGCAGGCACCGACTGGCCATCTGGAGGACCGGGAGGGTGTGTGTATGTGTGGACCGAGCGAGAGAGAGAGACCTTACGTGCATTACCGTACCGCAGTGTGAACGCGGCCATTGTTGTTGTTAGCATCTGGTGCTAGCTAGCTGCGCTAACGGGTATAAGGAGCTGTTTAAATTAAAACAGAGGAGCGACATTTCGCCACAACTGCGCCGAGCACTTGACTTGATGCAGGAAGCAGACAGCGGGACATTGTACAAAAAGTCAGCACACTCAGCACGGATAGTGCGCAACATGATTGCAGCGTCCAGGCAGCTCCGGTTCGAGCATGTGCCTTGAGCTGCAAAACTGGCAAACTTCTTGCCTTTCTCCAGAAGCCTCGTGGAGAGGTGAAAGCCCCGGTGCCTTTGCAGCTGGCTTTGGATTCGCCGCTAGTTTAGCAGCGCAGGCGTCTTCGTACGCTTTTAACACACCATCGTAGCCATGGCGATGTTTCAGGCGACTGATCAGGTTGGAAGTATTATAGCTCGTTGCCTTCTTCCCTCCTCGTGGAACTTCTGCATCTGTTAATGCAAATAGCAAGCGAACTATCTCACTCTGAAGCTTTGAGATAGTCCCATACTACCGACGACATGTTTGTTCGCTGTCCTGGCTTCACGGCCGCACGCCATTTACGTCACAGCCAGGCACGAGTTAGGGAGCGCTGGATTTGTGAAGAACTCCCCTCTTCCTAAACCACTAACACCACAGTGCTGGCAACACGGGAGGAGCCGAGTGAAAAACAAGCGCCCCTCATCCCAATCCACCCACACCGCAGGATCTCTTTATTTTTTTTACCCAAAAAATATATTGTATATTATCGGGGCTATTAATACTTTTATCGGGTTTATCGGGATGACATCATACTTCCTATTATCGTGCATCCCTATTATATACATTGCAAAAATGTACAAATGGTGGCCATAACATAAACCATGTTGTCTGTTATATTGTCCAAGAGATACTGTATTCATACTAAACGTTAAAATAGAAGTACAAGATGGGTAAAAACAGACTCAAATCTCTGTCTGTCTTCCCCCATGTCGATGCTGGGATGAGCCGCTGCCCTCCAGTGATCCTGAATTAATCGAAAGCAGGTAAAATATTGAAGTACTTTTCTATTTCCAGCATTAAATGAGCCAGCCTGAGGTAAGAGAGAACTGATGGGAAAGAGTTTAAAGCACAAGAGGTGATCCTTTAAAACGAAGCTGTCGCATTATTCGCGTAATGGGCCCTTTTACACAATGGGCTACTTATGTTTATAGCTATTATATTTCATTGGCTTCCGTCTAAAGTAGTAGTTATGGATTTAATTATGCAGCAGAGCTCCCACAGTGACACATAATTAGATTGGCTACCACTGCAGTGGAAGCGTTACCGTCTTCACTTTGTATCCTTAAGCCATCCTTTCATCTGAAAAACCGTCACAACAAGCCGACTTCCTGATTCTGTTTTCACTTTGAGTCTGTCCTTTGGTCTTCCTTCAAAGTGGCTTGTTCAGAAACCATCTCCTAATGCTCTTTCTGTCAATACTGTTGTGTTCTGTACTTCACAAGCAGCGTGGAGACAAATGGATCCCCAGAACACACTGCTCTCAGAGTGCGAGTCATCACCTGCAGCGCTCGCTCCTTCATCAGATTACTTTCCGTAACGACAAACCACCATCTCTCCGTTTAAGCCACCGTGTTTTCAAGAGGCTCATTTGAACTCTTGCAACGCCTTCATATGCCGTGGAGCAAATTGACTGCAATGTTATCGTAAGAGCTTCAGAGTAGTATGCATGCATAGAATTACACACATGTTCAGATATAGCCAGTTTTTATACTTAGTTTTTATTATTTTCAGGAAAAACAACACTTGAAAACAAACAAAAGTAGTGTCAGAGATCAAAGAATTATCTATACATAATGTAACTAAGGTCATGTCAGAGATCAAATAATTATCTATACATAATGTAACTAAGGTCAGGGTTCGCTGTGGCTTAGTGCAGGGTCTTGTAGGCAGTGCACTTGAACAGTTTATTTTCAAATTCTGGTAGTTTCATTCTGAGCCTATTGGTGAGTCTTTCCATATGGAGTATTTCTCCAACAACTTCCAACCAATCAATGGCTACAGGGGGTTCCTCCTGCAGCCATTTCCTGGTGATTGCTATCAGTTTACGCACAAGATATTGGTCTCCGTATTGGACAATGCTCCTTGTGAGATTTCCTAAATAAAGTACTTCAAAAGTGTTCGGGACCTCATATCCCAAAATCCGCTTGAGCAAAGTCCATACTTCATCCCAGTATCCCTTCATTTTCACACATTCCCAAAAGACATGTGTACGTCCAATATTCCTCTCCCCACACAGTCTCCAGCATGCCTCCTGAGTACGTGCGTATTTACTTTTAGTCCTGGGAGTAATGAAAAATCGGATTATATTTTTCCAACGGATATAGCCAGTTTTAAAGGGATATCACCAAAGCTTTTGATATTCTAAATGTCAATCAGAGGCAGATCTATGAGCAAGATCATTTGGCTCTGGTAATTTTGGGTAAAGTCTGCACTTTTTCTTTGTAACTAAATCTCAGCAAGCCAAGTATGGCTATTACGTCTGTATTCATGCAGCAGAATTCAAATTAAATAAAGAGGAAATTGAGGGAAATGTGTGTAAAAGACACTTTTTTTTGTGAATGTTCATATTTAAACCTATTGTTTGTGATCAAGACTTTCGAAATTTATTTGAAAGCTCTCATGTCACGGCCATTTCTACTGATCAAAATTCCATTGTTGAGGTCTACACACATCTCACATTGGTTTCTCATACAGCATCTCTGTATAGTCTGTATCCTCCCTGTGAGCCCACTGTGCTCTGATTGGTCAGGACGTTGCGAGGCTCGTTGAGAGGCTCGTTGCTGCGAGGAGCGGACAGGTTTCCGGGTCGCCGATACAGCGAGAACAAGCGAAACTCATCCTGAGCACACACACACTCACAGGCGAAGTCAAAACAATAAGTGTGGCTTGATATTGAGCAAGAAAAACGTTTATAGCGCTGTGAGAACGGGTCTGCGGAGAGCATTTCTCCGCCATCCCAACTCGTCTATTACCAACCAGGGAGCTCTATGCAAGTCAATGGGACTCCCTGTTAGTTAGCCAAGGGGTTCTGGAGTGGGAGGGGCTCCGCGGATAGGTCCATTTGGGCCAATCCGGTCATTTGTTGTTGATGTGGGAGTTCACACGTCACAGAACCCAGGAAGCAAACAATGGAGAAAGAGAAATGTCCCACGAGGCGTTCTGGGGCAGCAGACAGGTCTTCTCTGAGTTAGAGTTTTACTCTACAGGGTGCACTCTGAGGGTTTGAGACTGCAGACCGTTCACATGCAGAACAACCTTCATAACACGAGGGGACGGGTGATAACCGGAAAAGCATGACATGGGACCTTTAAGCCTCTGGTACGACTGAATTTGGTGTGCAGATTTGACAATAGCCCTGTGACAGGCAAATTGCATGGAAGTCTTTTCGAACAAACTCTTTTTGATCTTCTGCCCCTCATTTGTCTGCTAGAATGCGCCTCACAAAAGACCCTTTATCATGAAGTAACAAAGAGCCTCGGCTTGTCCTCACTAGAGAAATGAACTCCTACTCGTGCACTCTGACACTGCCAAACTGGGTAATATAATTACTCTGTTCAAGCTCATCTCAATTAAAGATAACCAGCAAAGTACTTGAAAGAACTGTATGCCCTGAGGTTGATTGTCTGAGGTCCACTTTGTGAACCATGAGAGTGAACAGTGGTCTGGAAACATTTGAAATGGTTTATAAATGGTCTTAAACATACACATGTTACACATTTTTAAATAAAATGTAATGGGGGAACAGTATGGGGTCAGACTATAAGATTTGGAAAAAATAAGAAATTAGGTCGAAAAAATTACAGATCAGGGCATTTTTTTGGTGCAAGCCATTTTCACAACCCGGGTAAGAGGTGGGACATATCTGAGCGGTTGACCAATCACAAGAGAGCCGGCCAACTAACCAATCGGAGCAGACAGGGCTCTGGTTTCAGACAGAGGGTGAAAAGAGGTGCTGCAGCACCGTTAGTGTGAGATAAATAAAGAGCTTTTTGAACATCAAAGCATGGAGACAAGTAGAGACACTACATACTGATATACACGTGAACATCAGCAGGAGAGGACTCTTTAAAGTGGAGACACTACATACTGATATACACCTGAACATCAGCAGGAGAGGACTCTTTAAAGTAGAGACACTACACACTGATATACACCTGAACATCAGCAGGAGAGGACTCTTTAAAGTAGAGACACTACATACTGATATACACGTGAACATCAGCAGGAGAGGACTCTTTAAAGTGGAGACACTA
>CM070485.1:4309505-4394505 GCA_036324585.1 Champsocephalus esox | reverse complement strand
AGGACAATTACTTGTATCAAAGTATTTCATAACCACAGTCATTCTATTTTTGGTTAAGTAAATTAATCTGAGTACTTCCACCGCCTCTGTAAACGAGCCACGACATCTCCTAAAGACAGCAAATCCACAGCGACTGCCTGAACCCTCTTTAAATCAGATATAATTCAACCTGGAAAACTGCAATCAGCGTCTATGCAAAGCAGAGAAGAGGCTGCGATGCATCCCGTCATCAGATGTTCATTAAAAGTGTTATTTCTGCTCGGTTTGTTTGACAGGAACGGGACGAAATGTTACTTCCGTGTGCTTTTTGTTTCTCACAGGTGACATGTGTGGGTGTTGTTGGCGCTTATTTTACATCACACCTTCAGATGTGACGATTGCTTTGACCACCTGATTCTGCAGGAACACGTTTTCACGGACACTTCGGATACATTTAAAAATAGATCTGAAAGTAATTGAAACCTTTCGTTTTCCTTAGACATGCGACGCCCACACACGGTTGTAATTCTGATCTGTTCTCTCCTGGCAGAACACGCCTACCTCTCGATGTTCATCTTCTCTATTTCATGTCAAGGCTTTTTTCAATTATTCTTCATTTGTGGTTTTCTGTGGTCATCTTTTTAATTGTCTCTCCTTGCCAACTTCATTTATGTCCAATTATTTGTTATTGTGAGTTGAGTGGTTTCCTCGTCTTTCCCTCACAATTGTAATTCCTTTTGTCGTACAAGTTTACAAGTGTTACAGTTGGATGTGTATTGCGTAGGCGAAGGGAATCTCGACATGACAAATGGAAAAACAGTCTCCTGAAATGAGCATTGCTCCCCTGTGTGCAGGTGGGCGAGAGGCGGTGGTTCAGAAGACGTTTAAAGAGGTAATCTACTGACTTTAAATTGCTTCGATCATCTTATGTGCCTTTGTGGTGGCGTTCTTCACACTTGTTAAACAGTGTGGGAGGCTCCTATGCTTTGATATTACCGTAACAGTTTCTCTAACGGAGCGTCCACACTACAGCTTCAAAAAAAGCTTGGAGCTGGGCGTGTCTGAAGCTTGGGGATTTTATTCGAGCAACGCGACCAACAACCAATCACATGAATCTCCCGCCCCCGACATACAAAGCAAAAAACCCCCGGGATTTTATGCGAGCAATATATATATATATATATAAACTCCCCAAACAGGCGAAACCCTACCAGTTTCCCCCACTGTCTCTGCCACCTCCCTCCATGCTGGTTCCTCCGGTTTGTATCCCGGTAGGTAAAGAGGGTCTGCTCATACAAAACCGGGTGATTGCTACGCCGATAATTAGTTTACATACATCTTTTTTTTAAATATAGAAATGAACGGCAGGATATCTCTCCCAGCTTAGACACGGTTTGATTGGCTACAGCTTGAGCTGTCAGATTTTCAGAAACAGGATTTGATTGGCTAGCGCTGGCTACAATGTTCAACTTCTGACGCCGGAGACACCGAAGACGGACTGCTATGCTACCCACAATTCAGTTCGGTGAAAAGCGAGGCAACGCGTCTGCCCATTCAAAGCGAATGGGCAGACGCGTTGGAAACCGTTTTTGAAGCTGCCAAAGCTGTATTGTGGACGACCCGTAAGAGGTTCTCACGACAATATGGAGCCGATAGCATTCTGAAAGTCATGTGAATGGATTTTTGTATGTGTCGATGAAAGGTATTACTTTATAACAGCACAGATTTACTTTTCTTACAGGGCGAATTCATTCGATTTATAATTAGTGTATTTGTCGCAAAAGAGATGTTTTGTTTTGACAAAAATTTAATGAAAGTGTATATTTTTGGGTTGTTTTTTCCAGTTTAAACTTAGTCTCTAAACAATGCTATTCCTAGCTGCAACAAGTGGCCGTTTTTCTTTAAGAATAACTATTTTGATTGAACAATCTGTACGCTTAATTTTCAGTGCCAAACACTGGACAGACAAAGTCAGCAACTAGCAAGTCCCAGGTGGGTGTGTGTACACAATGAGATCGTCTAAATACGCATTACAGTTACCAGCAAAAATGTTTTTTTACCAACCTCTGAAAGGTTGCGGGGGGCGTTGCACGTGATAAACGCCATTACAGTATGCTGTAGAAAATGGAAATCTGTGACGAAACACAGAGAACCATCAATTTTAGCCTCGACAAGAACCGGAGAGCACCATGGACTGGAGCTGGGCCCTAAACCATATCTGTCCAGTGTCAAATAAAAAAGGCAAACAAAGCTGGCAATTAGTGGATGAATTAAGTGGAGCATAAAGAACCATATATTTCCCTTGGAAGGTGGTGGACACCAAAACAGAGCTAAAAAAAGAGACAAAAAACACATCTTTAAATTATTGATAATCTTAATCTGTGTCGATGGGTAAATACACTATGTAGCAGTTTGCCAACATATCACTTATAAATGGTGATTATATATCTGCATTGTGTTTCTGGTGCCCCAAAAACGAATCAATCAGTCCGGTTTTAACTTTGATTGAGTTTAAAAATACTAAAACCAGCCAACGAAATTCCAAACATGCTTTTCCTTTGCTAAAATCTCATAAAAACAAGACCACATTGTGTCTAATGCCATATATTGATACTGTAGTAGGAAGATATCTAAGACTCTGGCTTGACTGAACCTTTGCCAGGACAAAAATTGACAACAAATTTGATTTCTAATCTAGTTACTTTCGCGGTTTCTTTAAGGACCCCCAAGACATATACTGTAGGTGGGGTTATAATTGGGGTTACACTTTTAAGAAATGTAGCAGGAGGTTACTGCATGAAGCGAAAGGGACAAGAAGTGGAGAGGTGACATTGTGTCTAATGCCATGTCTTGATATGGTAGTAGGAAGATATCGAAGACTTTGGCTGGACCAAAATTGACTAAAAAACGTTATTTCTTATCTAGTTACTTTTGAGGTTTCTTTAAAAATGACCCCCCCAGACATATAAGTAGGGTTATAATTGGGGTTACACTATAACAAATGTACCAGAAGGTTACTGCATGACATCCCCAAAGTGTTCGTGAGGCAACCAGAGTCGGCGTCATGGGGGGTCATTTGCGGGCCATGCCCCCCCAAATGAGTCACTGTGCCCCCCCAACGCAGGGCGGGCAAGCCTTGCCACTTTGCCGTTTTACATTTTTTTTTAAATCATCTAGCCTAAGTGAAAACGTTTCCACTAACGTTTCCGTTTGTGTGAAATACATCAGAAATAAAGAATACAAATATAAAACACAGCCTGAGGTGTGCTCACTGCTGCTCTCTGATTGGTGTGTTGCTTGACCAATGACCCCCGACCTTTGTTTTGTTATCATTACGTGGCTGTGTGTTTAGATGAAAGCCCAGTGGCAATCTGTTCATTTGTTACACTGATTATACAGTAAAGCCATCGATAATATGATGTACAGTACAAGTAGCCTACTTCTGGGTCTCTGTGTTTCATTCAAGCTCGGCTCTGTGTGTTTGTGGCACGAGCGCATTTTGTGAGTGCGCGAGCGGTAACGTGGAATGTTGTTGTTAGCATCTGGTTAGCTAGCTATGCTAACGGATATAAAGTCGAGCTGTTTCTACACCAAGGTGGAGGAGAGTCCTCTCCTGTCAGACTGAGAGGATCTTATAACGTCAGCTCAGTGAGGTAAGGACTCTCTCAGTGTTTAGATAGTTAACTTTAGTGTAAGTTATCTCAGTGAGTCTCAAACGGTTTGGTCACCATTTATGTAAACAAGTATTTGCGAGGAATACCTTTATATGATCATTATAGTGATTAAAGAATAAGAGAATAAACGAAAAACGGGTATGAAATACTATAGAACAGTAACACAAGAATACTGTTTAAAAGGGGAGTGATTAGTAAAGAAAAAGTAAATCTGTGTACAGTTCTGTTTCATATGGATGCTGAGAGATGTAGACTATCCATAGATCTCTTCATGTTGCACTCAAAGTGCACCAGATTGATGCATTTAACTTCAATATTTAAAAAATAATCTTCCCGGGGGAGCATGCCTCCGGACCCCCCTAGAGGAGGTTAGGTCCACCCCCACCTAAAACATGTTCACATGGATAGGATACTAAATACATTTGCACACTTTTTATATGGTGGCCTATGTCCTTATATGTTTCTGTTTTGGCGGTCGTGCCTCAACCGTGCATGTATGCACAAGTCATAGGTGCGCTATACAATAGTATTACACCCTGCAATGTGTGTGAAAGACAAGAGACTTTACAGCATGTTTTTTCAAGTTGCGTTGGTGTTTGTGTATTGGTTGTTGACGGCAGTGTGTGCCCCCCCTTGGTAAATGATTGCCCCCCCCATTCGATTTGTTCTAGAGCCGACCCTGGAGGCAACATAAGCGAGGCTGACGGGGTTCTGGCACTGCTCGCTGCCAGATGGGCCGAAACAGCATGAACCTCAAGGCAATACTCAACCTGCCAAGGGCCGTGTCAGCAGCACTGCCACCGCATCAATATCCCGTTTGTTTGTCAATTTAGATCTCCATTAGGCACTGAAACAATGACAGTTTTCCCGGGGTACGTCATTGGAAAAAGCAACAACAAAAAGAACACGACACGTAGCATCTGCTATCCACACACTCTGACTCAACTAACCGAGACAACACAAGATAATTATTAAAAACCTTTCTTGTACCAAAGATAGTTTAAGACCGGTAATTATATTAACTTTGTCTGAGAGGTCTTAATGAATGAATTTGGCAACCACATCCTCTGATTAGGAATACAATAAGATGGATAGATGTTAAAGGTGGGGTATGTAATTTATTTCAGAAACACTTATCCTGATAACAATGAATATATTAAATGCTTTGACAATAAATACATGAAAAATCTGTGGAAGCCGTGGCGCTGTAAAAAGCACGACCAATCATCTGAGCCGGCTGTAGTAACTGGATGGCCTACCTGCCTGTCAGCCTTCCATCGGGGCACAAACTTATCTCGTGCCCTCATAGGTCATGTGCGCGTTCGTGTGTGTTGGAGGAGGGGCTCTGTGAGGAAGTCTGAAGGAAGTGGCAGATTTTTTTCGCCGGCGTAGTTTCAAATTCTAACGCACTCGAGCTGGTTTCCCCTAAATGACATACCCCACCTTTAAGGAGCTACAAAACTTGTTGCTGCTTTCTGCACAAACAGTTTCTGTCCTTACTTCTATTTGCTTTATCTGACTTATATGTTATACAAGCTGGTATTTAAAAATGTCACAAAGCAAGTCAAGTTATTCTTACAATTTCCCCACTGCCTTGGCCTTGACGGTCACTTTACTGTCTCTCTGCAACGTAACTCTAGTAACTGCTGTTCATATTGCACACAGCTCCTCTTACCTCACAGATGTTCTATTTACACACAGATATGTATGACATTTACTTCACCGTTGTGTCACTTAAACTATATTCTTGCACTATTTATGTATTTGTTCTATTTCTCTATATTGAACTGTTGAAGGAACTTGGGACTTTCAGACTTTCATTACCAACAAACCTTGAATCCTTTCAATGGAATCAAAGAAGGAAGTATTTGATAAATATATTTGTTTTCCCTTCTATGAATCAGAAAGCTATTATCTATCCTCGTTCTCATCTTGCTTTGCGTAATTACCTGATCATTAAAACCGTCCCTGACTTTCATCTGTGATTAATATCGCCAGAATCATCAAATAACTTCTGATGCTCAGGACGGATCAATGCTATCCTTAAACCATCCTGTAAGGCCTTAAGCTACACAGACGCCAGAACAAAAGGGTACAAAAAATGTTTTATCGTGACAGCCGATCCTGTCTGGCTTCTTTCCAACAGAGCGGGGGAACAGACTCAAAGCTGCTGGTCCTGGAGCGACCTAACACAAACCAAACACACTGAAAACATTACATTACATTGCATTTAGCAATTTATCCAAAGCGACTTACAATAAGTGCGTTCGACCAAGAAGATACAACCTTGAAGAAAACAGAATCATAAAGTACATCAGGCTTCATAGAGCAAAGCATTTCAAGTGCTCCTCAACTGGCTTTAGATAAGCCAGTCCTTTGTTAGTATATAAGTGCTTTGTTAATAGTTCTATCGCTCGAAGTGGAGTCGAAAGAGATGAGTTTTCAGTCTGGAAGGTGTGTAAGCTTTCTGCTGTCCTGATGTCAATGGGAGCTCATTCCACCATCTTGGAGCCAGGATAGCAAACCCACGTGTTTCTGCTGATGGGAACTTGGGTCCCCCTCGCAGTGCGGCTGCAGCGAGCCGTTTGGTTGATGCAGAGCGGAGTGCACATGCTGGGGTGTACGGTTTAACCATGTCCTGGATGTAGGAAGGGCCAGATCCATTCGCAGCACGGTACGCAAGCACCAGTGTCTTGAAGTGGATTCTAGCAGTTACTGGAAGCCAGTGAAGAAAACATGCATGGATATTCAAACAGCAGGCGTCCAGCAACCCATAATGTTCTTTTTATAAGACACATATGGGACGAAGATGTCAAAATGTCTCCCTAATGGAAATGCAGCTGACCGCAAAGTCACACATCACTAAAGCCATTCACTCATAGCTGCTAGCGCCTATAGTCGACTTTGTCCATAATGAAATGACATTACATTCTGCACAGTCCCTACACCATACTATATTTTAATCATTTATCTCATACGAAGGCTACAATAAGACTCTTTCATTTTCATTATGCACACAACAAAAAAGGTCCCATGGGTAGCCGTGGATGAATAACAAAAAGCAACACATCAACAGCTGAAGCCAACACCAAGAAAAGGCCTTCTAATTCCCGATCAAAGCTTAGTTCCCTATGAGCCTGTAAGCTACGTGAAATCCTTTCAGAAAGGAATTTGAAAATATGTAAATCCCCTTTGTGCCTCATGTAATCACAGAATAAACATCCCATTTGAAATATAATCTAAATCTGTTTATTGACATAACTTTGGGTAAACATGCCGATTAAGTAGCGTTGTTATTCACATCACAGCCTTACTTTGCTCAGGCTGTTTGACCAAGGAAATTGAATTTCAGAAAAGCAATTTTATCGTCAAATCTAATGACATCGGTTTTTTTACAGTACAAAAGTAATTTTTCTAGTAACTTGATAATCATTTTCTGACATAATGTGCATGCATAAATATTTACATTCACTTTATTATATAAGATAAGAGAGGACTTTATTTATCCCGAAGGAAATTGTTGTGCCAGAGTTACAAAATACAATAACACATACACGGCAGCATAATAATGAAACTGTACACTAACAGTAAAAATAGCTACTACAGGAGACATAGACGTCACATCATTAATGTACAATATTTTACAGTGACAAGCAGTATTTACTAGTGCAAAAAAACGTAGTGGCAGATACGTAATTGCACATTCTTATAGAACATTATCAATAATAATAATATTATTGCACATGTTATACAGCAGAGAGTGTTTTGTGATGATGGTAATGGTATTTATATTGCACATACTGGACTCTAATGGCGCATTACCACTGCAGGGCCTCGCTCGGCTTAGTACGGTATAGTTAGGCCTTAGTAGGCCAGACGTTTCCATTACAGTTCAGGAACTGGGGCAGTAACTATAGTAACGCAGTGTAGGCGGAGCCGTGACGTCATCTTCAATGCGAACCACAGAAAAACACAGCCGTTAGCTTAGCTCTCAAGCTCACAGCTCCTCATATCTGTTCAGAAACTAGACACAAGTTAAACAAGTACAAACCACAGTCTGTCTGGGGTCAGTTCAGTCTCAACAATAAATAAAGGCACACAAAAGGATACACAAATGTAATTCCGGATTTATATGTAAATGTCTCCGTCCACACACATATTTTTCAATGCACACACACAAACTTATCATTTTATAAATGTAAAAAAGTCTCACAAATATATTTCTGATCCACACACAAATAGTTACATCAAAAACACATTTGAGTGTTGTTGCATTTCTATAAAAAACGCTTTCTGTGTGTGGATCCCTCTGCATCTGTGTGTGGATTTTTGAGACTCCCCTGACGCAGCTAGATTCACACACACACTTTCTTTTAAGAGGCGAGTGTCTTCGGCCAATCAGATGTCTGCTTAATTTTAAGCCAATCACATGCATGTGTCCCCCACGAGGGTGTGCCTAATGCGTTTCCAACGAAGTGTAACATCTACGCGGTTTGCGGAGTCTTGGGGGTGTGAAAGTTCAGAGTTCATCTCCAACAACATGGCTTCTGGAAGTGGCGCTCCCGCTAACAGAGTAAGTGAAGTATAATACTTTCACATCTTGTCGTTAGTCATGCAACAATCTCGAACTATACATTATTACGTTTGCTTAATTATGAAGCAATATTTGGAACTTGTTTAGTAGGTTTAATTGTGATGTAGCTAATAAGCTAACATTAGCTAGCGCTGTTAAGTCTGTCTAAAGTTTCTGTATGCTAAATTGGTTGTACTGCTATCAAGTATTATCTTTAAATGAAGTTGACCAGTGGCGAGCCGTGATTTTTATACCTAGGGCCTCCGACCCCTTCATTCAGCTGATCCTTTGCCACTCCAGTTTATCATTGTAACGCAATCTTGACAAATGACTACGTTTTAATAATTTCGCAACGATATCATCACTATCACTGAAGTAAGCCATCATGAACGAACTTATGCTAATCATAAATCTATCCATCATAAATCTATCGTTTAGATTTATGAATCGAAAATAATAAAAGTAGGGTAGACATGTGGATATTATCCGACTGAACACAACGTGCATTTATCTAACAGGTTCGTTTTCCACAGACCTTATTTCCAGCTATCTTCCAAAATCCTATGGAGAAATCCCGTTGCTTTCTGTCGAGGGAATCCGAGCGAAGCTCCGGGTTTTAGGACGCGTCACTGCACAACTTGCATAGACCTCACAGCGGGCGGAACTTGTCATAAAGTCCGCGAAAATAATGCCCGCCCATTTAGAGGGAAGATATGATTGGTCAATTCTACTGTCATGTGACATTACTCTCTCTTGTTGAGTTACTATAGCGGGCCCTCTGAATGTAGAGAGGGACCAACAAGCTCTCCCGTCTTCACAGTAACTCGCAGAGACTGCATTTAACCCATTCACATTCCAACAGAAACTGAACAGGCAGATTCGAAGGATTTATTTCTTTGGAAATATTATTTTAAATACAATTAAATCAAGTTATTTTGGAAAAACTAATGAAAAATGTAACAACAAAAAATTATTAAAAAAAATATTTTTTTTTCAATGTTTTCAAATATAATTTTTTAGAATATCTTAGGCCTTCACAGAGGGCCCTGACGGCTCGCCACTGAAGTTGACATTATTGAAAATAACTGTTTGACAGGGTCTATCGCCTCAAGTCGAAGTATATTGCCGTTCATGATTAAGTATGTTTAAGCTATGAATGGTTGCTTTGTTACTATGAATGTATTATGTGTGGCATTTAACACTAGCATGTGCGAAGTAAGCTAAACAATGCTAATGGACAACCAGGGTTGGGAGGGTTACTTTTAAATGTAATCAGTTACTGATTACTGAATACATGGCTCTGAAAGTAATCCGAATACAGTTTACAGTTACGTGTCTTAAAAAATCAGATTACTTTTAGATTACTTTTGGATTACTTTCTTTTTCCATCACAGATGGGTATGTGTTTGGTGAACAGGAGACACAAAAAGCAAAAGGAAACTGAACGTGATTTTACTGTTTTAATGGCTTATCAAGAGCACAACTGAAACATCACATCTGAAACGATGCAACAACATAATACACGTGTTGGGGATGCAGCTTGGGATGTGAGGAGTGAGGGACACGGCTTAGAATGGGCGTGTCGCCTTCTGTCCTGCCAGTGTTGGCAGGACATGAATTAAAATGTCGAACTCGGACTTCATTTTAAGGACATTTCGGCCAGGGGTGTAGAGCTATATTTGTTTCAGCACCGGATTGGCAAACCAGGAGAGTGTGTGCACCAGTCTGCCTTGATCTATGAATTCATGTCTGTGACTCTCACAGTATCTGCTGCCCGCAGCTGCTTTATAGAAGCAACACCTCCTCCACTTCATGACCTCTCTGCAGCACCAGGAGGCAGCGGGAGGGTTAACTCCGCCTCACTGTGTTTACCTTCAGAATCTTTAGAAAGACTAAAGAGCGGTGTGGCTGATGTGTTTTAACCACACACACCTCTACACACACACACACACACACACACACACACACACACACACAAACACACAAACACACACACGATTTAAACGCAGACTTTTGTTCCTCCATGTCTCGTTGTTATTGTTTCACTGAGCGGACTCGCCCCTTTTTTTTCAGACACTCCCTTTTTTGGCCCATCTGCGGCGGTAATAGGTTTTGTGCGCTGTGATGATTCGGCTGTACCTTTAGTCATGAATAGTAAATGATGAGAGGAAATCTTTCCACCAATAATTCTAATAAGTAATCCAAAATGTATTCACTTCAGGTTTACGGAAGTAACTGTAATCAGATTACTTGTTTTTCAAATGTAACGCGAGCTGAATACAGTTACTTGATTTTTGGATTCTGATTACGTAACGCCGTTACATGTATTCCGTTACAACCCAACCCTGTGGACAACCTAGGATGAGTAGGATCATAAAGTCACGTAGCTAACGTTAGTTGGTCCGCAGAACACTTGTGGGCAAAATCAACGTTCTAATCACAGTAAATACTGTGGTAGCAAAGTAGCGGTTGGCACCAGATTGGAGATAATTATAGAGATAATCTTGTAGTATTTTCAAACAGTAAGCTGTTGGCGATGCCCTTCTGTTGCCCCCCAGTGTTCCACCACCAGTGAAGTCAGCTGTTTGCTCCTATATAACCCAGCTGTTGACTGCTTTAATGACTATATGAGATGGCTAATGGTTTTAGCCATCTACAATCTAAGCCTTAGCTAGTGGGTGAATGAAATGGCCTTTTAAAAACATGCAGAACTTGTCATTTATGGAGCAGCTAACAAACAATAATTTTCAGATCAATGTTTGTCATCTCTCTTAATTTATCCCCTATGAATCACTGAAGCGTGACATCTTTCAACGACTGCATGATCGACTAACACACATCCTGGAGAGGACACCTGTAGACATCGAAGGGTTAGAGTTTGCGTGCCGTCAGGATTGTGTTCTATTAAGTGCTCTGGGCGACATAGTTGATGTAGGAGAGAACATTCTGTCTGCACTTGCAGACCTTAATACTCTCATCCAGCAGGAGAGAGAGAATGAACAGACATGTGTAACCCTGGAGTCGCAAAGAGGTTCTGGACGTGGGCGTTCACGATTTACATCGTCACTAGAGACTCTGACAAATCTTATAGAACTAGGACTGTCATCACATTGCGTTGCCAGACTTCTGGGTGTGTCTCGAGCAACACTATTTAGGCGGATGGCCGAAAATAATGTATCTATATCGGCTTCATAGTGGCTGCAGTGACGATGAATGAGATTTATTGATCACAAACATTAAAAGCACCTTACCAGATGATGGCTACAGTATCGTCCGAGGTGCTCTCCTTGCAAAGGGACACAGAGTGCAATGGGACCGAGTGTTGGTATGCTCTCCAGGATGACCCGGATGGGATGTGTGGGGAGGAGAACATACACAGTTCCTTACCCTAAGTACATATAGATAGATAAATATAGATAATATAAATATCTCGATATCATAGATATATCTATAGATATCTAAATATATATCTATATGTAACACTAGGAAAAGGGAACTAGGAGTGCAACAACTGTAACCTAGGACAAGGAACTAGGAGTGCAAGATCATTATTACTTGAAATGCAACGAGCCCAAAGCCTGAATCGATGAGCCCTCGAGCCGTCCATCACGTCCTGACAAACTCCTCACACCTTTTTAATGGATGGTGAGCTCAATTTGGGAAGCAGGTCAGACCCGGATGTTTTTTGCTGTAACAACCTCCACGTTTAGGTATCTTGACGGCAGCTCCCCAACCCAGAACCTCATGAGGTTCTGGGTATATCCGCGACCACACGAAAGAACACGTTTCTTTAAGTATTTAACATTTTCATCAAAACTAGAAATTGAGTCGGATCAAAGTATACATGGGATCATCTACAACAATTCTTTCATGATTAACATTGAAAACCTTTACCTGCGAGTTAAGGATCCTGACTCTCTAGAAAACGGATCGGCTTTGCGCATTTCATTGACGGCGTGGAGGAGTGTCCAAAACGATCCACGATCACCAACGGGTTCCGAAAGGCTGGACTGCTTACATACGTAATTAACATTAAAACACCTGCGACTAAAGTCCAGGCGGCTTGTATACAGTATGTATAACATCGTTCAATTTAGCTGCTTCGGCTTATATCAGGTGCGCCTTGTAGTCCGAAAATTAACGGTAGAAATTACCCATTTACAGCCCAAAAAAAGTGGTCTATTTAAAACTACAACATACATAAGTTTTCTGAAAAATAAATATAATAAAAAAATAAATAGATTCATTGAAAAACCGCTATAATAAATGTAAGAGAATTATTATTATCATAACCTGCTGGAATAGTGTTGACAATCGAGGAACTGAAGGTCCTGGCAGTTCCTCTGTCAATATGAGACCGGCTGCTTCGCTTTTGTTAGCGATGTCAGTTCTAAGAGAAGACACACAAAAATAAGGAATGGCAAATAGGGACAAATCATTAGCTGTGATTATTTTTCACATATTTCTTCCTGCGTATCGTCTATCATACAAAGCAATGTAAAATCATATCCATAAACAAATATTTCGCTTTGTTTTTTACACATCTGGAGATATGTAACCTGTCTGTTACCGTCTGTCTGCAGACTTGTCAAAGCATTAATTCATGGTTTTTACAAAATTAAATCACGGTCAAATATGTTCATTTTGTTGTACTTGTAGCCCCCAGCGATTCTCTCTCTCTAGTTTAGCATACTCAGCCCGACTCAGCCTGGTTGATGGCCCGCTAAGAACCTCGATTTGATGGCGCCAGAAAAACTGTGAAATATTACCCGCTAACCGGTAGACCTACTACGCCAAGTGGAAACGCAACCAAAAACGGGCCTACTCCGCGCTGTAGTGGAAATGCGCCATAATATTCTCTTTTTTCATTTCACCTCCTCCACTGACCTAGAAGGAGTATGTGTCTATGTGTGTACAGTGGGTGGTTTCATGTGTGTGTGTGTGTGTGTGTGTGTGTGTGTGTGTGTGTGTGTGTGTGTGTGTGGGGGCATGTATTTGGTGAATGCCTATCTTTGGCACAAAGCTCCTCATTGTTGCAGAGCGTGAACGAGTGACGGCAGCACAGCAGGCAGAAGTGTGTAAGATCTTTCTAAAGCTCTCATACACACCTCCTCCTTTACACATTTCTTTCCCCACTGTGTGTTGAAACAGTCATACTTTCCCTCTATTGAAGGCAGCTTTTAGAGTGTCCTTCCATAAATGAAGACACACACTCAACAACCTGTGGCTCATGAATTAGTCTCACGTAATTGCACGATGTCATGCTTTCACAAGTGATAGTGTCTGCAAATGATCTCCATTTCCCGCCTTAATGGAGTTTTTGTTAGGCCAGAAAGTACGTCACCATGAACACATGACAGTAAAAAGCCTCCTTATACTGATAAGAAAAACGAATCGCTGATGAAAAAACAGCAACGGTTACAACAGTGTAATCTTTAATAGCCATATTTACCAACATTTTTAAAACACCCCTTTTCCTAACCAACTTCAACAATTAGATGACATCCACATTACGCCATAATTATGTGGTTATACCAAATCCCTGAAGACTGCTAATGCCTCAATTACAACAACCAAACACTGAATGAAACACTACATGAGTCACAGCTCTTAAATTGAGCACACGCTGCTGCATGTCACGACTCGTAAAACAACACTTAAAACGCTAAAAAAGGAAATAAGTACTTTCTTACCGTAAGCTGAACAACGAGGGATATTGGCAAGGCCTCACACAATATGTTGTTTCCACATTAATATGAGATTAATGCAGGGTTGCCAACTTTGGGCACCTGGCTGGAGTGAGATTTTTATATCATGGGTTTAATTACACATATGCGCACTACATGACTGCTATCGTGTCAGCAGCGGGACCTTAGCATATATATATATATATAGGATATATATACAAATACACAAAATTGGACACAGACTATACAGGGCACAAAGTTTCATTCACAAATGAAAGTCAAACATGTTTGTTTCCACTGTTTTATTGTGTGCCTGTCACGATAAGCAATTAATTGACTTATCGTACGATAAATAAAAATGAACTCGATATATTTCCATGTACATGAGGATGTGACTAGCAGTTTGAAAGGATGTACTTAAATTATTATTATATATCAAATTATTATTATATATCATCATTATGTCAGTGTGGTCTAATATGCTCATAGTTTGACTTGTAACAGAAGGAAAGGCAAGGGTGTAGCTAATGATGCTAATGATGTGTCTTAGATTAAGCAGTAGGTGTGCGAGTAAGCTAGTATTTCATTTGTCATTTGAAACAGCACACCAAAGTGTAAAATGACCACTGTGAGGATGAATATTCCTAGTGAATGATGATAGTTAAGCTAATTTAAATGCTAAATTCGGTACAAGTTGAAATGTCTGCTGTGAAAAAGGCTTAAAACTAATCGAGTAGTCTTACCTTTAGCTGAACTTTTATGCTTGTCATACCACAACAAGGGATACTGGCATGGTCTCCCTAAATGTGTTGTTTCCACACTATGAGATACGAGATAAATTAATGGGTCATTTTCCTGATTAGAACAAAGGCACTTAGTAAGCTACTCATTATGCTCTGCAAGCTAGCCTGCTGCTAATTGGCACTGAAGCACTGACCCAATAACCCACCTCCAGAAAAACCTGAGACAACTATCATTTGATATGCAGTAAAAAGGGAAAGTGTTTTCTTTTGAACAGAAGTATTTAATGAATCACAGACTTCTCTCGTAGACTGTTTGACAGCAGTCAAAGCACAGGTGTAGCTAATGACGCTAATGATGCTAATGATGTCTTTTGAATTTCTCAACAAAAAAGCCTTGTCAGTAAGATAATACATTTGTTCTTGGAGACGTCACAACATAATTCATAAAAATTTCAGTACAATTATGACTTCAACATCTACATGGCTCAGATAATGAAGAACAACAAAATAAGTTACCATAGCTATGCAGATGACACACAAATGTACGTAACAATTTCACCATGAGACGATGCTCCAATTCAAACACTGAGTAAGTGCATTGAACAAATCAATGACTGGATGTGTCAGAACTTTCTCCAATTAAACAAATATAAAACTGAGGTAATGGTTTTTGGAGCCAAGGCAGAACGTTTAAAAGTTAGCGCTGAGCTTCAGTCTGCAATGTTCAAACCAACAGATAAAGCCAGAAATCTAGGTGTAGTCATGGACTCTGACCTGAGTTTCAACAGTCACATTAAAACAGTTACTAAATCAGCCTACTATCACCTACAGAGCATATCTAGGATTAAAAGACTCATGTCACAGCAGGATTTGGAAAAACTTGTCCATGCCTTTATCTTCAGTAGACTGGACTACTGCAAAGGTGTCTTCACAGGTCTCACTAACACATCGATTAGGAAGCTGCAGCTGATTCAGAACGCCGCTGCTCGAGTCCTCACTGACACTAAGAGAGTGGATCACATCACTCCTGCTCTGAAGTCTTCACTCTGGCTTCCTGTGTGTCAACGAATAGATTTCTAAATACTGCTGCTGGGTTTAGAAAGCACTGAATGGTTTAGGCCCAGACATACATTTCTGACCTCCTGCTAAACTATGAACCATCCAGATCTCTCAGGTCTTCAGGGACTGGTCAGCTTCCTGTCCCCAGAGACAGATCTCTCAGGTCTTCAGGGACTGGTCAGCTTCCTGTCCCCAGAGCCAGATCTCTCAGGTCTTCAGGGACTGGTCAGCTTCCTGTCCCCAGAGACAGATCTCTCAGGTCTTCAGGGACTGGTCAGCTTCCTGTCCCCAGAGACAGGTCTCTCAGGTCTTCAGGGACTGGTCAGCTTCCTGTCCCCAGAGACAGATCTCTCAGGTCTTCAGGGACTGGTCAGCTTCCTGTCCCCAGAGACAGATCTCTCAGGTCTTCAGGGACTGGTCAGCTTCCTGTCCCCAGAGCCAGATCTCTCAGGTCTTCAGGGACTGGTCAGCTTCCTGTCCCCAGAGTCAGAACTAAACATGGAGAAGCAGCGTTCAGTTATTATGCTCCAAACATCTGGAGCAAACTCCCAGAAACCTGCAGGTCCGCTGCGACTCTGACTACTTTCAAATCCAGCAAGAAGACTTATCTCTTTGTCGCTGCTTTTAATTGAACTATTCATATCTTAGACTGCACTGTAACTTTTATCCGTGTACTTTTTCTTGTAATGTTTAATTGAACTATTTATATTTTAGACTGCACTGTAACTTTTATCCATGTACTTTTTTCTGAATGTTTATTTGATTAGCTTTTCTTTTTTAATGCTTGATGTCTTTCATGTAAAGCACTTTGAATTGCCTTGCAAAGTGCTCTATGAATAAACGTACCTTGCCTTGCCTTGCCTTCAAAGCATGGCACTGATAAAAAGTGTCTTAACCAGTTATGGTACTACAAATTCAAGTTAATTTGAATACTGAATGATTTAACAGTTGAAATGATTGCTGTGAAAATGGCCTGCTGATTTAAAGCAGCTGTCATGTTGAAAAGTCTCCTTCTTACTAAGGAATGAATTCCTAGCACTTTGTTTGATTGAGTGGTGAATGCCCTTGTTTCGAGGCCAGCAACCAAATCTAATTTGTTCCAGTGTATTGAGGCAATAGAAAGTGAATGGCTGGGGAAATAAAGAGCTCGAATAGTTGCTGTCAGAACTCAAGTAACGTTTCCACTCAGAAAACTATCACAGGTTCAAACAATGCCAGTGTGCATTGCTTACATGTTTAACTCAAAGAAATATGATTACTTACTTTGTATGGTGGTAATGATGAATGAAAGAGCTGCGTATCAAACCATCTCCGCCTGTGTATGATATTCCCACAGCACGGTTTTTGCTTGAATATACTTTCCACTTCCCTTTTTCCATTTTCAAGTTGCAATAAAGACTCTTGTTCTGCGTCTCCACAATTTGAAGAATTAATTAAACCAATGTGATTACTGCCGTTCCCTCTGAGCTGCTGACGGACATGGGATCATTACAAACAGTTCTTTTCGATTGGGACTTTCGTTGCGTCAAGAAAGAAGGTCATTTATTTTCATCGATTTGGTTTGATCTATGGCCAGCGATACGAGCGGTCCCCAGGGATGCGTGACAGTGGGGCTCGTGTGTCTCACTCTCATTGTCAGAGAGGAGAAAAGGCAGCGTGAACAACAAGGGGACATATATGGGGGAAATCTGACGAGGACGGTGACCGTGACAAGGCTATCTGCATGCCTTTGTGCAGGGGAACACGCATGATGGCAAGGGGGTAACGAGAGGACACAGGAGTGGAAAGAGTCGTGTTTTTAATTAACTCGGTGTGCATGTTTTCATATCAACCAAAAACCTCTTAATTGCAATATGGATGCTTTTTTAAATCCTTCATAATTACATTTCATGCTTCTCTACAGTATTAGCTTAGAAACATGTGTCAACCCTCAGGCTTTATTTCAGATACAAGATTTCCAGCCAAAAGATTCCATTATCGCCCAGGTGGAAATCCTGCTCAGCGTCGTAAGAATAACTGGGTATGTTCGAGGTGTTCACATAATATTTGCAACTATGAAAACTGGAGGAAGACATTCAAAACATGCTGCACATACATCATTTGCATCTCCAGACAAACAGCAAATCAATTCAACTTGAATCTGCAATGATGTACATCGAAGATTTCACTGTTTAAATTGCCTCTTTTCATATGTGTGTCTCTTCACTGAACAAGGCACCACCTGAGGGACATCTCAAATTCCTCGTCGCACTAAATAATGAATTAATATCACTGAATGAGACCACTGAACAGTTAGCCTCCCCCTCACCCCTCCTCCACGCAATCCCCCGGCTTAGGAAGCCAATCAGAGCCCTACCTCCCGTATAACACTTCCCATCGGCCCCTCCTCTTCTCGTCTGTTATTATATAGTCTATGGACATCTCCAGACACACACACAGACACCTCTGCTGCTGCTGATGCTGCTGCCACAAGCAGCTCCGGAGAGGAGGCTGCACTAAAAATATTCACCCATTGACAGACTGCGAGAAGCAGGGTGAGTGCATCATCTTTTTAGCTCTTGCATGTGTGTGTGTGGCTTAAAATAACAGACATTTCATTGATGCATTATTTTCTGTTTCACTTCTTTATTTTTACCAATTCGTAGGTTTTTATCCGGGGCAGAGCAGGAATGTTGCTACCTCCTTATCTCCTACTCTATTTTCAGCTTTTCTCTGTTATTGCAGGCACATGCTGGCAGGTATTGATACAACAACAACAGAAGCAACCCCACTGGCATTGACGGCACTAGAGGCAACCTTAGAGAAACCCCCTGTAGCATCATAAGCGCCAGAAGAAACTATCGGACGCACGCTGAGAGGACTGCCGACAACAGGCAGCCTTTCTAGCGACGTTACCCACCAACAACAGCTCGAAGATGGGCTGCTCTTCAGGTCGCCAAACCCCGGCGCCGGCACTTCACCCGGACTTGGACTGTGGGAACGGCAGCGAGGCCAACAGCTTACCGCAGGACTCGGAGAACCAGAATCAGGCTTTGAATGGCTTCAGGGAAGGAGAACCCAGACTTCCAGAGACTCTCCCCACGCTGGAGAGACTTGCCCAGGCTACAGGCGGGACAGAAAAGTCCTGGTACCGTTGTGTGTTCCCGTTCGGCGTGATTTCGCTGGTGATCGGCATGGCGGGCACCGGGGTGACGTTCACTTTTAACACGCTGCTCCAGACCAAAGTGGTGTCGGTGGCTCTGCTGTGCGCGGGCGTAGTGATGCTGCTTGTGGCGGCCGTTTGCTGGAGGGCCCACAGACTGAGGAAGAGGAAAAAGAAGGAGAGTGGATTCTTCACCGCTGATCAGGGCACTTTGTGATGGAGGGTGGACTTCCCGTCTGATCCTTTTCTTTGTCAGGACGGAGCACTTCAATTTGGACTATTTGAAAGAGAACCGAGAAAGAAGAATTTGATGTAGAGAAATCAATGTTTTGTTCTGCTATGCACCTGCACAGTGATAAAGAGGGCAGACGAGATTAATTGTACAGGAAACATTGTGTGAGGGAAACATTTTGATGGCGTTGACTCAGACAGGAAGATATGTTTATTCAGAAAAGGCAAGTTTACCATCTTGAACAGAAACAAAGTGTTGTGTCTAGATGGTAACCCTAACCCTGCATTTGCAAAGAAATTGACGAAAACTGATAAAACTCTCATAAAACTCTATTCTAACCAAAAAGATTCAAAACCAATGCCTAACCTTGAACATTCTTGCAAAATCAAAGGTTACCACCTAGATGTGATTGATTGCCTGGGTCAATTGTACGCCCCTCTAAAAACTCCCCTTCTCCTGTTCTGCCTTCGTCTATGGATTAACTTTAATAGTGAGTGGAGGATTCTTGTGTCAGAACAATGTGGCACCTCAGGAATAGTTATATACCAACGGTTATTTATCTGCAGCCAAAGCAAAATACGCCTATGTTTTGCTGGTTAGACTGGGCGATTGGCATATATGGGGACATCGTTTTTCCAACCAAGTTTATCATAATAGTAAAAAGAGCTCAGGTCCACAATTCATTCTGATAAAACCCAGCCTGGATGTAGAGGATTTTCCTTCCCTGCACAAACCACAGTCTCGATGCCCTTTTGCACATAGGCCACTTATTCTATAACTGCTTCAGTGCACTCGTTAGTTGGAAGTGCAAGCAAAATAACTCTAGAAACAGCTAGCACACCAGAGTGAGTAATTCTACACATGCACTCTCGTTTATGTTTCCACCTGCACTCCAATTTTGTATTACGAGACACAAAGGTCAACACTTTTCTTTCCCTTCCTGCCACCAAGCTTTGTGGCGCAAAGACCACAACCCAGCTGTGCCAGATCAATAGGGAAGTCCCACTCCATGGAGTCTTAAGCTTCAGAGGTAATGGACTGTATTTTTAGTCGCTGCACATGAAATTGCTCTCCACAGTCTTGGACCTGACGTAGATGACGTGTACGTTGGATGGAAGGTAGGAAATCCCTTTAAAGGCATGCTTCAGTGAACGCACACCAACAAAGAAACAGAATGGCCTGATTGCGCTTTTCGCCTCACGCCGAGCTAACCAGAGGGAACACCACTTGACATTTCCTGGTGAGCATTGAGGGAAAATCCGTTTATTTCTTCTTTGTATCCGCTGCTCTCCCATGAAGGATGTACACTTTAGTTTATATAGGCAACTGGATATGAGAAATAGGCATTGAGTTAAATCCTAGCTGGGTGAAGGCAGGATTAACTTGTCATTCCTCATGTTTGAGCTTAGCTGTATCACAGAGTGGTAGCTATTGTGTCTTAATGCCTTTGTCCTGGATATTGTCCTTTCTTGAACACCATACACTAGAATCAGATGACTGTAAAGATCCATATCAATGTGTTTTGAAGCAGCTATAGCTTTCAGATGGTTCTTTGTGAAGCAAAAATGTAGTTGTGGATACAAAATGTAGCAGTGTGTTACCCACAGTAACTATGATGTGTATGGTCTTTAGCACCAGGTGAGTGTTAACGAAAACCCAGCAGCTTATTGTCAGCTCTAGCGATGTATTTGTATTTGTTGATGATATCTGATATCTCCTGTTTACTGGACATCACACGTGGTTCGAGTTTCTTCTGCATGGAGTTGCAACGACAGCAACCATGCAACCTGTTCTCCTGAAGTTAGTAAGTTTCCATACAATCAAACTTGTCTAATACAGGGGTGTCAAACTCAAGGCCCGGGTGCCAAATCCGGCCCGCGACTTCATTTTATGTCGCCCCACAAGAGCTTTCAAAGAATATAATATGTTTGTTATCGGTTACATGGCGATTTACAGAAGCACGTTGCCCATGGAGCACAATGCATCTCAAATTAGACTTTTTTCTTCTAAATATGCCTTTTTTTCCGAGAATTTCTCAGAAGTGACTTTTTTTTCATAATGTCACTTCTTTTTTATTTAGCTTTTATTTTAAAATCATTTTGTAACATTCTCACTGAAGAGACTTGAAATGATTTGCCCTTCTGCTTTCAGACCGAGTTAATTATGAAGTTATTACCCTATCCGATAATAATCCAATGCAGAGGCAATAAGGTAATATAATACATTATTTTATATATATTCAATATTTATATATGTATTTTTATATAGTCTTAAAGTTCCAACCGGCCCTTTGAATGCAACCATAATGCGAATGTGGCCCGAGATGAAATTGAGTTTGACACCCCTGGTCTAATAAATCTAAAAGAAACTCATATTTTCTCCAGAAGTTTGTATGTTTTACAAATATATTTCTAATATAAGCGAGGGAAGGTTTTGGGTGGTTCGGTCAAAGTCGGTTTTAAGTTACATAATGCAAGTTAAGTTATGTAACTACAACTAAACTGCATTGTTATGTTTAGTTGGTAATGGGTTAGGGTTAGGTTTAGGTTTAGGGTTAGGTTTAGGGTTAGGGTTAGGGTTAGGGTTAGGTAAAATATTCTTTGTTTTTGTTAGATCAACATTTATTTCCAATCTAAGCGAGTTGGTGGCTGGATGGAATAAACAAACCTCGAGTCTACACAGGTTTTCACTCTGATTTTATTAGTTTTTTTCAGAGCACTAGGAGGGTAAAAATGTCTGAGTGGGATAAACAAACATCGTACCTTCACCCCCGAAGCTGATGTTTGTGTCCTTTGTGAACCAACTTTCTTGATCAAGGTTAAATAATAATCTTTGACCAAACCTAAGCACTTGGTTTGGTTGCAGTTTGGATTTTGTACTTCAACTTGTTTACCACATGTTCAAAACTGCAACTGAAATCCAGGAGAAAATATGCTTTCTGTTAAACTTAAATGAGAATGCTGCTTAGTTTTGGGGGGGATTTAATATGTAAGAACAGGACTTGTGTCACATAGTAATGTTTACTGTGTGTGTGCACTCATCAAAGCTACACTTAGCTGTTCCTTTTTGGTTTACCCGCTTTCTTTTCCATGCCCTTTCACAGTTTGCTAATAAAACCCAAGATGATCTATGATAATCCCTCAGAGTATTGACATTCCTGAACACACACATTGTCCTGATGTACTGTGTATTCTCCTTATTATGGACATATCAGAAATACTGTAGGTACTGTGTCTTTCTAAAACTGTAGCAGCCTTTCTGAATGTCCCCTCAACAGTGAGTGTCTTATGAACATCTTTGTACAGACTGTAATTGTGTATCGTCTGTTTTGAGTAGACACAGATTTAGACACAGAGTTCAGTACGTATCTTTCCCGGTCAGTCGCCCACACTATTATTTTATTTGAAAAGCTCTCTGGTTGTAATAATATCAAAGTGTGTTGCTGTGAGTGTTAATTATAATTGTTTCATTCCAAAATAACACATCTGCCATTTGAAGATATCATAACAAAAGTGACAATTTCTATTAAAGTGAAGATTATTATTATGTTTTGTAACCGGTCACACGTACATTTCAGAATGTATTTTTTTAGTCGAACTGAAATAAATACCCATGGTTTTCGAATGAAACTATTCCGTTTCTTAAGTGGCTGTGGTCAATTTGCTTTGAGTGTGTTGGCATGGCCCAGCTTTTCTCTGAGTGCATTTTACTTGCAACATAAATATTCTCCCTGCAAAGTGAACAGTAAGTAATGTAAGATGTGTGTACAGGCAAGCTGATGCCATTATTGGAGTGGCCCAAGAGGCAGAGATATTTGTATTCCTGTCAAATCGGTCTGTATACGTAACTCTACGAAATGGTTTATTTAGTTAAAAACAGAAAGAACGAAATATATTTATTTTTTGGCTCAAGTGTGTTTCTCTGTTGTTTAATGTAATGTAAGCTGTTGAAATCCTGGAATAAACACAAGTCCTTTTTGGAAGGAAGCTCTACAATTTTTTTTTCACCCCGCTGTGGTGTCATTAGTGAAGTCATTCCTAAGGAGCATTTGGTGAGCACTTAGCAGCAGCTCGGTGATGTGATGTGACCACCATTTCCCCCTCATTTACAACATATGTTCTCATTCTGTAGTAAACACACGCTACAGCTGGTGCCATTATCTTCCAATGCAGCACTTGTGTTGATTTATAAAAGGCAAAACATTCGCTAGAGCACAGATGGTTTGATTATAAGCCAAAGAGAAAAACATGTTATTAAACTACAACTCTAGGAGAAAATCAGTGTGCAACATATTTGGATGTAGTATTAACTACAATAAAGTACAATAGTTGTCAGTTTTTATGTCATTTGGGACTGTGTGTGCCTCGTTCCATATCATAAAACTAAAATGTAAATATGTTTCAGATGGCTTCGGCCATTTCTAAGGTCTTTTTGATATGATGTAGAATCAATGAAATACAAAGGGATTGTGAACATATGTAGAAATGAAGGTTTGAAAGCATTATAATGAGACATTGGTCATCTAAAGGCCGCATACGGCAGTGGGGTGGCTGTGGCTCAGTAGTTAGTGTGCTGGACTTTGAATCAGGGGATAGCAAGTTCGAGTCCCACTGCAGTCAGCATGTCATTGTGTCTCTGGGCAAGACCCTTCACCCCAAAGTGAAGTGCTCCTGTGGGGATAGTCCACGGTATTGAATGTGTGTAAGTCGCTTTGGATAAAAGCGTCTAACAAATGTAATGTAATGAATATCTTTATATGTTGAGATATGCTAGTAGGCCCAGACCGCAGGAACAGCGCCAGCCATTTTCGTAGTGGCCAAACGGAGGTACTACAACGTGCATTCTAGGAATCAATCGGCCAAAAATAACGTTTTGATTTACATTTGGAAAGAACCATTTTTATCGAAGCATATATTTAAACGTGAGCTAAATAAACTACCCGGTACGACGGCTCTCCGCCTCAGACGCTGCATCTGCTTTCTCTTTATACATCAGTGAGTGTTTCTGAACTGCTAGCTAAATACACAATGCTAATGTGATAACATTGACAAAGCAAACATGCCTGTCACTACCCGATCTGCAGCCCTGCCCGATCTGCAGTGTGAGAGATGGTCCGCCATTATGGATAACTCCGTATGGCAACCCAAGATGGACACTTGACAAAGTGGCTTTTAGCAAAGCTCAAAAAGAAAACTGGAGAGAGATGAGTTATTATTATTACAACGTGACTTCACTATTATTTAACAACTCTTTTTATTGGGTTCTTTCATTTGCGGTTATTGTCAGAATAAATGAGAAATGGATTTAACTTCTGTTAGACAGCTATATGCCATACGTTTTGCACACATTCACAGTAAATATTTATTCAGCATGATAGCTGTCTAACAGAAGTTAAATCCATTCCTCACTTATTCTTAATCCTTTTTCCCCCATTTGAGTTTAGCACGCAAAGCAATGTGCTAATGAACAATTAACACAAAGTACAGATGAGGGTGATGGGCCTATCATTGGTTTTATGTTATGTGAACATATTGGAATGAGTTGCACTGGATCACCAAAGTCATTTACATTCAACTCAAAGCATGAATGCTGAAAAGATCTGCTGAAGAGGATCTTAAAAAGTATTTGCATCCATTATTTCATCCTAAATGTCAGTCTTTAGATAAACTGTGATAAATTCTATTCTCAGAGAAAGTGAGATTACAATATTCATGAAGCCGAAGAATTTAAATACGATTGTTTGGCGTGACGACATTAAATCCTTTCACGCAGCAACAAATCATCTCTCGCTTTTGTTGTCATCGTCCCGTCAAATTAGCATGTCCCACATAACTTCTAATTAGTGAGCTACTTATTAGTCACGCCTATCGTCCAAGAACTCTCAGCCATGAGGACCTCTATTGATTTCCAACCAAAGCATCTCGCTCGTCGCCGTCGTGGCATCTTTGTGAACGCAGCTGTTTCTATGATTATTCAAATGAGCACCCATCGTGAATGCGCCCACGCTTTCTCCTCTTCATCGTCTTCCTCCTCTTCCCGTCCACCCGTTTATTAGGCATTGTGTCATTCTCCTACTCCTCCTGGACCGAGCTAAAAATAACCAGGGCTGATGCCGAAAGCAAAGGGTTGGTTGAGATGCTGGGGGAGAGAGACG
This sequence comes from Champsocephalus esox, assembly GCA_036324585.1. Lineage (NCBI taxonomy): Eukaryota > Metazoa > Chordata > Actinopteri > Perciformes > Channichthyidae > Champsocephalus > Champsocephalus esox. Next base: position 4,369,262 of record CM070485.1, on the reverse strand, counting down.
TGTAAAAAGCGCAATGTGTAAAAGTTTAATTTGTTAAATTAAACCCTACATGTTTTACATTTCAGTATATAGACATAGGACAGTATACTATCCACGACACATCCGACAGTCTGATTCCATAACAACATTCAAAACCCACCTCAAAAAACCCGCCTGTTCAAACTGCCATTTTCTTTATAATCTGTACCCTGTGTCCTTTTGTGTCCTTTTGTAGTCAATTGTTTGTCTCAATCAATCAACAACTTTATTAATCCCGCAAGGGGCAATTGGTTATGAGCAGCAGCTTATGTCATGAACACAGGCAGGAACATACAAGAAGAAAACACACAGATACACCCGGGAGCACAGATGTGGATAGTTCCAATTTACACTGTAAATAGTTCAAAGCATCACAATAATAAATAAAGCCTTTTCAAGAATTTAAAAGTTTGAGTGCAGACGGGATGAATGATTTAGAGAAGCAATTGGTCCTTTGATCAGGTAGCATATCTACGCCCTGATGGCAACAGACGAAGTTCATGTGAAAGTACACGACCAGGAGAGTCCACGACCTGGAGAGTACACGACCTGGAGAGTTCAGAATGCTCTCGGCTTTCCCGCTGTCGGTTACAGAAGGAACTTAAGGAGGAATTTAAGGAATTTGTCTTGTCTTACCCCGGCTGATACTTCACTAAATCCACTGTTTTAATTGTTCCCTATATTGCCCCGAAGGTGTCCTTGGGTGTTATGAAAGGCGCCCCCCAAAATAAATGTATTATTATTATTATACTGAGTGAAGGATCGATTCTCAGATTGATTTCACATCAAACCTTAATAAAGGAATGGTAATTTAAATCGACTTCTTGTAGTTTGGAGAGAAACCTCTAACCCTAACCCTGACGTTATTAAACCCTCAATCACTTCAGTATGTAATTAGAGCATCCAATATCAAGATGTATATATTCATAATAGATGACATGATGACTAATAGTATTTCAAAAAGGTGTTGCTCGTAGAGACAAGCCAACAGTGAATCATCCGGTGGTTCAGTTCCTCTCAGGATTTTTGCGGATTTCAGGCAATTGTTTAGTTTTTTCCAACCAGGTAATTTCACTATTAAAGTGTTCAATTATAGATAGATAGATAGATTCAACGTATTGTCATTACACAGTACAGGTACTATGTAACAACACGGTTTCTCTGCATTTGGCCCATCCTAGTGTTAGCAGCAGTGGGCTGCCATTATGTGTCTCGCAGGAAATGGCTTTTGTTATTACTCACAGCTGTAGAACTAGCAGATATAAAAAGACTCAGATGTTGACTGCACTCAGGTAAAACTGGAAGGTAGGAAAACTAATTCAGGTCCTGCAGCATCCGAAAATACCAGATTAATAAAATAAATAGATACAAATTTGGATAATTTCATGTATTGATTGCTCTCTGAATTTACAGCATTTCAACAAAAGCTCTTTGAGTGTTAATAATTGAATGTTTGCCCATATTACATGACATGTTACTTGTTAGACGCTTTTATCCAAAGCGACTTACTCGATACTGAGAGCAATCCCCACAGGAGCAATTAGGGGTGAAGTGTCTCATGGACACAATGACATGCTGACTGCAGTGGGGTTTGAACCTGTGACCCCCTGATCCCAACACCAAGGCTCTATCCATAATAATAATAATATTTCCTTACATTTATTATAACGCTTCTCCAGTGCTCAACGCGCTTTACAAATACACACATTACACATATTTGTGATACATGCAATGGTCACTGTGGACAGGGGCGGACTGGCCATTGAGAATACCAGGAGTTTCCCCGGTGGGCCGGTGCTGTGTGTGGGCCTAAATCCTCCCGGCCCACATTTGTAAGTGTTCCGGCCCGGCCCAGTGGGGTGTGGCCAGGGTTGGGTTGTAACGGAATACATGTAACGGCGTTACGTAATCAGAATACAAAAATCAAGTAACTGTATTCAGCTTGTGTTACATTTGAAAAACGAGTAATCTGATTACAGTTACTTTCGTAAACCTGAAGTGAGTACATTTTGGATTACTTATTGGAATTATTGGTGGAAAGATTTCCTCACAACATGTAATATAAAGGTACAGCCGTGTCTGGTTTCTTGCTCAAGGGCACCACGGCAGGGCAGGAGGTGAACTGGGACCTCTCCAAATAGAAGTCCACACTCCAAATAGATCTGGTCGGGGACTTGAACCGGCGACCCTACGGCTCACAGTCCAAGCCCCTACTGTCTGCCATAGATTTAGTCCCTAACGTTGCTCTCAAAATGGACCAGATTGATGCATTTAACTTCAACATTTAAAAACAAATCTTCCCGGGGGAGCTTGCCCCCGGACCCCCCTAGAGGAGGTGAGGTCCATCACCTGCCCACACCCCCTGTTAAATTGTCTCACCCACATTGAGGATGCTTCTTACGTCGCCCATGTTTTATTCCATGTGTCAAGTCAGGAAAATTGGGTCAAAATGTTATTGCGTCAAAGATCTGTTAACATTAAAATCACTAAATATATGCTGTAACTATTTTGCTCTAGGCAACTCAAGGGCTGCTCAGGTAATGTGATTACTATATGAATAATGGTCCAAAATAACATTAAAGGCATAGGGTTTTTTGTTAAGTAACATACCTTCGTCGCCGGCCGGCCGGTACATGCCACGCATTAAGTGGGCCTGTCTGTCAATTAATCCCCGGGCCACTTTTTCCCCCCAGTCCGCCCCTGACTGTGGACAATACACACAGGAGCAAGTTCAGGTGAAGTGTCTTGCACAAGGACACAACGGCCTGACGCAGTGGCGGCGGTTTCGAACTGGAGTTCCCCAGCACCCCCCTTGATCTAATGATCAGATGCACAGACCTCTGCGCCACCCGCAACCTAATCTCCCCTGATGCGAACACCAACGCACAACCCACTGCGCCACACGCCTCCATGTCCAGTGCTAATGCTAAGCTAGGCTAAACACTTAACCAACACACATGGTATTGATAGCAATATTCTTATCTCAATAAAAAAAAACAGAAGTTATTAGTCATTAGTCATTAGTTAGCTAAAAAGGAAATTATAATGGATGTCCGCCTTTCCTGGAAATACGCCCAAAATCATATGCTCCTGAAAAACAAAATGCTATACAGTCTATCTATGGTAACAGATGGTAAGAAAAACAGCTGTCTTATAGCCGTGTTTGGCACAGTGAGGGTCTCATATGTGTATTACATACTGTCAGTAACTCCACTACTGACACGGGATATTTTCACCTGTGTTCGAGCAGACCTCTGGGGTGAAGCATCCGTAGCTCTAATCATCTTTAAATATCACAGCTGATTGCTGCTTCCCCCTCTCCTCCTCTCTCGCTATTACCGTTGCTCTCTTGTCATATGTTCCTCTGAGGTGACTTGCAGCATCATGTACAAATCATCACGTTCGCAAGTTCGGTTAATTATCCCATCGTGAATCTACTTTGATTCTCGGAGGCTCCCGGACGGTGTCAAGGCTGCTAATCATCATGAAGTGAAGTCGCAGTTCTGATCTGTGAGCCCCACGTCTTTCTCTCACCACCTTCTAACCTTCTGCTCCCTCGAGTACTTTCACTTTAGCATGCTTGTTAACTTCCACGCCACTGCGATGAGAGGTAAGTGCTGCCTTGCCTTTTAAAAGCAAACTCCTGCGTGGTTTTTTTGTTGCAGTAATGGCATTGGGCTTCAGAGCAAAGTGGTGCTGCTGCGGTTTGAAAGAGCCATGACTAATGGTCTGGTTTTCATGTAAGTTGTAGAAGGGTGAAGTTGGGCTAAAGAACAACTATCCCGGTCAGTTAAATGGCATATTTCTTTTTGGTGTCTATACGCTGGGATCCTGAGTCCTGAGTCCTGACTGAGTCCTGAGTCCTGAGTCCTGAGTCCTGGACTTCGAGTCGTGGCTGAACCTGTCACTGCGGTCCTGCCTGACTCTCACCATACTACTGATGGCTCCCACAGGATTGTAGCTGACATCCTCGTGGATTCATCTCCTTGTTACAGACACATGCATTTCCTAACATTCGGTCTATACGCTGTAAAATGTATTATCTCTTCGATTTACACACGGCATCTATTGCACGTCTGTCCGTCCTGGGAGAGGGATCCCTCCTCTGCTGCTCTCCCTGAGGTTTCTCCCATGTTCCCTTTAAACTGTGGGTTTTCTCTGGAAGTGTTTCCTTGTACGATGTGAGGGTCTAAGGACACAGGGTCTAAGGACAGAAGGTCTAAGGACAGAGGGTCTAAGGACAGAGGGTCAAAGGACAGAGGGTCTAAGGACAGAGGGTCTAAGGACAGAAGGTCTAAGGACAGAGGGGACAGAGGGTCTAAGGACAGAGGGTCTAAGGACAGAGGGTCTAAGGATAGAGGGTCTAAGGACAGAGGGGACAGAGGGTCTAAGGACTGAGGGTCTAAGGACAGAGGGTCAAAGGACAGAGGGTCTAAGGACAGAGGGTCTAAGGACAGAGGCTCTAAGGACAGAGGGTCAAAGGACAGAGGGTCTAAGGACAGAGGGTCTAAGGACAGAAGGTCTAAGGACAGAGGGGACAGAGGGTCTAAGGACAGAGGGTCTAAGGACAGAGGGTCTAAGGACAGAGGGTCTAAGGATAGAGGGTCTAAGGACAGAGGGGACAGAGGGTCTAAGGACATAGGGTCTAAGGACAGAAGGTCAAAGGACAGAGGGTCTAAGTACAGAGGGTCTAAGGACAGAGGGTCTAAGGACAGAGGGTCAAAGGACAGAGGGTCTGAGGACAGAGGGTCTGAGGACAGAGGGTCTAAGGACAGAGGGTCAAAGGACAGAGGGTCTGAGGACAGAGGGTCTGAGGACAGAGGGTCTAAGGACAGAGGGTCAAAGGACAGAGGGTCTAAGGACAGAGGGTCTAAGGACAGAGGGTCAAAGAACAGAGGGTCTAAGGACAGAGGGTCTGAGGACAGAGGGTCAAAGGACAGAGGGTCTAAGGACAGAGGGTCTAAGGACAGAGGGTCAAAGGACAGAGGGTCTAAGGACAGAGGGTCAAAGGACAGAGGGTCTGAGGACAGAGGGTCTGAGGACAGAGGGTCTAAGGACAGAGGGTCAAAGGACAGAGGGTCTAAGGACAGAGGGTCACTCTCAGAGTGCCCTTTTAGTTCTGACTGTCTTCAAATCTGCGACTGAAGGGTTATGGTTAGCTTTTTTACATAAAGCCTCTTTCAAACACAATTCAAAAGTGCTTTATAAAACACGTAATGATTTAGAACAAAATAAATCGAGCAAAAAACAATTCATAAGAGACGGAAAATTGAGTTACAAATAGACGTTGTATTTCACATAGTTCTGTAAGAAGTGCAATGATAACACATAGTTAAATTACCTCTGCAAGGCCTCGTTAGATAAGATCAGTACTTTATTGATCCCAATTTGGGAAATGTTTGTGTTGCAGCCTCATACAAAGACATAGCATTGTACAACACAAACCTATTAAAGGGCATGTAGTGCTCAAACTCATTCAGCATATCGTGTGTACTTCCCTTCTTCGTGACACTTATATCTACATACGCGTCTGTGCAGATAGAAGCTGACCGTATATCTCCTCATCCGCCGTGTGAACTGACCAAGTCGTTTGGGCAGTAACTCCACAGGACTCCATTTTGTTGGAGTGCAAAGCAATCTTCCCATCTCAGATCCTCTCACACTGATCGATGTCTTCGAGTTCGGAGCACTTGCTGATAAGCTGGTGTAAATTACTTTCCCCTCTTGCTTCCTCCTTCTGCTACTACATTTCCCAGAGTGCTTTAAGCATGCAATAGGAGTAAATGCATGGAATGGTTACTTCTTATCAACACATATTTGCATGTATATTGTTAAAACGTACGTATCAACATGGATATGCCATTGGAGGATGTCCTACCTCCTTCATGTGCCAGTTGCTCCGAGGACTTTACTTCAACTTCTTGTGTTTAAAGTAATACTTATTTTTGTTATTATAATATGGTGCGGCTGTGACTAAACCTAATTGCCCCATGGGATTAATAAAGTATATTGATTCTGACAAGCCACCTCTTCTCCTTAGCATTCGAAACCTATGGTGTTTACTATATGGCTGCTTTTATTCTGGTTTGTTTTGTGTTCGTTTTGTGTTCGTACCTTTGATGTGATTTTATTCTTATTTGTTTGTGTTGTGAGCTGAGCTGTGTGATTGTATCTCTGTACAGCACCACTGGTCTGGAGGTTTTAAAGTGCTTTGTAAATAAAGTTGGATTGGATTGGAGAAGAACATACACACAAGCTTTTATAACTTGCTGCAGACAAATGAAGCTCAGCGCCATTCACCACCACCAGGGTCAAGCTAAGCCACTCCCTTTCAGACTGACCCCAACTATCCATTCACCACCACCAGGGTCAAGCTAAGCCCTCCCCTTCAGACCGACCCCAACATCCATTCACCACCACCAGGGTCAAGCTAAGCCCCTCCTCTTCAGACCGACCCCAACCATCCATTCACCACCACCAGGGTCAAGCTAAGCCCCTCCCTTTCAGACTGACCCCAACTATCCATTCACCACCACCAGGGTCAAGCTAAGCTCCTCCCCTTTCAGACCGACCCCAACCATCCATTCACCACCACCAGGGTCAAGCTAAGCTCCTCCCTTTCAGACTGACCCCAACCATCCATTCACCACCACCAGGGTCAAGCTAAGCTCCTCCCTTTCAGACTGACCCCAACCATCCATTCACCACCACCAGGGTCAAGCTAAGCTCCTCCCTTTCAGACTGACCCCAACTATCCATTCACCCGGGGGGTTTCATCGGATCGTTTCTCCCCTCCCGAATGATCCTGCACAACGGGACCTAATCGCCAAAACACCATTACATTCATTTGTGTATTCCCGGCAATAGATATGTATTCTTACATCAAAACCGTCTCTCCTGAATGAAGTAAAATAGGTGTATTATGTGTGAAGATGAAGCCAACAATTTAAGCTAACCCTAAGTAAAATCTACAATGCTCATTGAAGAATAGAGGTATGGTAAAGGCTTGAAAGGAACCTCCATAAGACTTCAAATAACCAGCACTGTGCTTCTGTAAAGGACACATATTTGAATACCTGATTTCTCACCTCTTCAGGTAGTTTTCTAATCTTCAGTGTTGCAATATTACCATTATAGTAATTCTGTTTCTACCCAAGCCTGCGCTTTTCCTCAGATTCGAGACTCCAATCAAAGAGGTGTTGCCTTCTGATTAAAAACATGTCCATGATATATTCGTCCTTGCTCTTTGTCCTCCATGACGCACTTGATGGATTGGAATATTTTCCAGACCTTGATTGAATTCCCGGTCACAGGCTGGAGGAAAGAAAGCCGCATAATTAGTTTGAAGGGCATGCACTCTTGGTTTGCTGTAATGTTGGACGCGGTGAAGGGTCGGCAGGACACAGGGTTACTTCAGATAATTCTAATTATGAACTCATAATTGAACTGCAAGATGTCTGGAGAAACCAATTCAAACTAGAAGGGCCCTTGGCGAGACGACCACCAAAGCCATTTCCTGAGGTGAATGAAAATGACAGTGTATATCTGCTTCGTTATTAGGATCCACTTTGAATGAGTTATTATTCAAACCAACAAACACCCTACCACCAAGTTTCGTGATGATCGGGCTTGTGGTTTTCCTGTAATCCTGCTGCTTAAAGGTGGGGTAGGTACGTTTCCGAAACCGGCTCGAGATAAGCTTTTTGTTATAATCCATGGAATGCTCTCAACATCCTTATAGCAATGAATATCTGAAGAAATTCATCTGTAGAAGCCGTAATACTGTAAAAATACAACCGATTGGATGGCCTACCTGCCTGTCAGCCTTCCATCGGGGCACACACTTATCTCGTGCCCTCATTGGTCATGTGCGCGTTCGTGTGTGTTGGGGGAGGGGCTCTGTGAGGAAGTGGCAGATTTTCTCCGTTTGTGTATTTTTCAAATTCTAGCGATCTCGAGCCGGTTTCTCAAACTTACCTACCCCACCTTTAATAGATGAACTAATCCACTCAGAAACAATCTTAAATCATGAATTCCTTGGCGAAGGTCGTAACTAACTTCTTCTACAATTTAATAATGAGCTCAAAAAAGATTGCAACCAATCGTTTAATTGCCTCAAACACTCTCAAATATGGATGATGGACTTGCATGCAGATTAGATTTGGTAAGTGTTAAATGGCCATGGTATTAGCAACGGGCAGTTTTGAAAAGACAAACGCTACCACGCAAAGAAGCTTAGACATGTTTAAAAGATTCAAAGGTTGCAACATGAAATAAAAATACAAAAAAAACATGAAAAGATATTGCAAGAATTCTATATACAAGTATGTACAAGAACAGAATGTTAAATGTAATATTGTAGAGTAAGATGAAATCAAATACGGTCCCCTCTTCTTCGTGTCTCTTCTACATCAACATGTGTCCCATCTTCTTCATGTCTCTTCTACATCAACATGTGTCCCCTCTTCTTCATGTCTCTTCTACATCAACATGTGTCCCCTCTTCTTCATGTCTCTTCTACATCAACATGTGTCCCCTCTTCGTCATGTCTCTTCTACATCAACATGTGTCCCCCCTTCTTCATGTCTCTTCTACATCAACATGTGTCCCCCCTTCTTCATGTCTCTTCTACATCAACATGTGTCCCCCCTTCTTCATGTATCTTCTACATCAACATGTGTCCCCTCTTCTTCATGTCTCTTCTGCATCAACATGTGTCCCCTCTTCTTCATGTCTCTTCTACATCACCATGTGTCCCCTCTGTGGAAAGACACTCTGAAAGTTTCAGGAACAAAGATTCTCTCTCTTTTTGATGCATTTCTATAAAAACCTGTCTGAAAATGAGCTTTTTTTATAACGTCCTTTTTGAGTTCGAGAGGTTCTTCTCACCTTCAGAAACACACACAGAGTGTCACAGTGGTACGTTGTGAATGATCCTGTTCTCCAGCCCACATGTTGACGTGGGGAAAGCAAAGGTGTTGTTGCTCAGAGCACTATCAGGGGAGCTGTTGAATTTAATCGTACCGGTATGTCATGACCCAGCGTGTACAGGTGACACCTCTGCTTCCCCCGTGCGCTACGTCAAAATGTCCTCTGTGAAAAGGCCTGCGGCGACAAGGTTGGCTGGTTAAAAATAATGACTAGATTTATCTCTAAATATCTGCTCCTCTGACATCGGCTCGAATGCTGGAGGGAAAATAACCTCGGGTTGTTATCATTATGTTATCACACCACGTTGAAGTTCCAACTAAGAAATAGAAATTCACTCTTGGCTTCCTTTACAGACTTAGTTTTTTCAACTTCATCCCGTACAAGGTTGGTCTCTGGCTTATTCCTGTCCCAGCTGGACTACGGTGATACTGTCTATAGATTTGCCTGTCCCACTGTTTTGGCCAAACCTGACCCACTCTGCCACGCTGCACTGCACTGCGTTATATATCAGATGCACCCTATAGGACTCATCATGCACACTGCACAGCCTAACTGGAGGGTCCTCACTCACTACGCGTAGGATGCAGCACTGGTTTTTCATTAATGTATAAAGCCATTTTAGGATAGCTTCCACTGTACATATGTGCCAGATTTGCTCCAGTTTGTGACTCTCACAGCCTCAGACCCAGAGCCTGGATACGGGTCCTGGATGCGGGTCCAGGTTCCTGCCGTGCGGACTGAGGCTGGGGAAAGGAGTCTTTTTCATAATGGTCCTTGGTCTTGGAACGACCTTCAATCAACCCTCAAACTGAGGGCACTTGTCTCAATGTTTTAGATTGAAGTTGTCTGAAGTCCTTTCCACCAGCTGCTCGTGCAGTAATAAGTAGCCCCTTTCTTACTGTCCGAGTGTGCTCAATGTAGGGACTGCTTTTCGTCTTTTGTTTTCTTAGTTATGTTCTCTGTATTTTATATGTTTGTGTAATGTGTAACGTTGCTGCCTTCTTGGCCAGGTCAGCATTGCAAATGAGATTCTATACAATGCTTTTATCTGGTTAAATAAAGGTTAAATACAAAATAAAAATTATGTAATTATTATCATAAATACATTACTCTCAGAAAAGAGAGGAGATGAATTCTGCCAGATGTTAGCTAATAGCTCATTTTCCATCTCCAGTCAGGAATTAGAACACATGATTTAAGGAAAGGTCAATCAAATAATACATAGTACAGTTAAAATATAATATTACAATACAGTTCAAATTGAATTGATTGTTCATCCCATTCTTCCCAAAGGAACGCCTTGAGGGAATTTCTTCGAATTCGCCACCAACGACAACTTGGACTACAGCACAGAGAGATCTGATTTCGGTGGTCAAATGTCACACAGATGCTGAAGTGATGACATTTTATATCCAAAAGGTCAAATGTGTAAGGGAAACTTCTGTGTAGCAATGCAGTGGGAGTCACCGACTCAGGAAGGAGACACGGTGGAGCAGGAGCTTCGATGTCAAACTCTGGAGGTTTATTTGGAGTTTCGGCCGGAGGATTCACATCACAAGTCACAGCAGCCACGGTGAGACTGCACAGGTGGGTTGCCACGTCAACTCTGGAGCGCCTCTCTCTCGTTCGCCCATTTAATTGGTTTCACGGAGTAATCAACATATCTTGATAAGATAGCTTTCGACAGTTGGGCACACTGAGTCCGTCACTTATGGCCTCGAAGATGTCATACCTTGGAGTCCACAAGCAACAAAGAAGGAAGTGTCCCAGTGCACCCACAACAACAGACCATCTGTGACCTCGGGGTGACCGGTCACAGAATGGGAACAATAACACTATGGCTGAAGCAGCCTGTGTCCTTAAAGGAGATAAACAGACGTCAGGGTTGGTCCTGTATGTCCTATCTAGGAGTCTAAGACAATTATTTCCCTAACAAGAATCTTAGGGTGCGTTCACACCTGCCTTGTATAGTCCGGTCGAATCGAACCCTGGTGCGTTTAGCCGCTTGGTGCGGTTCGTTTGGGTCGGTGTGAACGCAGTCCGAGTCCTCTTAAGTGAACCAAACAACCGGACTCTGGTCCTCTAAAAGAGGTGGTCTCGGAGCGCTTGCTTGTAAACTCTGGAGCGGTTCATCGCTGGTGATAATAATAATGATGCTCTGCAATGACACTTGTCTGGCTGATATTCAAGTCAGCAGCCAGATGAATGTGTGGAACATTTCTAAAAAAACAATAGCCTCCTGAAAACACAGAATGTTTCTTGAAGAATGTTCTTCTTTTGTTATCATGTAACATCGAGGGAACGTTTTATAAAATAACATCTTTAATGTGTTACCCCAACAACGTCCAAAACACATCCTCAGAATGTTGCAGTTAAAACGGAATGTCTTAGTTAACCTTAAACCTTATAGGAACATTATTTGAAATAATAAACATCCTCAAAAGGTTCTTTGAACATCAGATGAAAACGTTTTCTTATTAAAACATTATTAGAACCTGTAGGTAACGTTAGCCAAAGTGTGAGACGTCTTTATTGATCAATCACGCATCATCAAAACACAAGTACAACGAATCACTCGAAGGAAGAAACGCACAGGAAAAGTCTGTTTAAAATGTAGAGTGGCTTATAGAAACAATTGTACTCTGCTCTCTGCAGTACTACAAGAAGGTACTGTGTGTACTCTGTGCACAGGGTGGCAGTTAAACAATAGCCTTGCCACCCCAGCTGGAATCTTTGCTTTGAAAGAAAAGCTGTGGCTCATCGGACATTCATGAGAGAAAGTCTCTAATGTCCGAAAGCAAGTGAATGCAGCACAAGATGCACGTCATGTAACCCCTCCCCCGGCCCTGGCGCGAGGGTGGACATATGATTGGTGGCGATTTCATTTGAACGGGACGGCGCAAAACGAGAAGCATCCGGACCCAAGTAGACGGAAGGAATGAGGTATTTGCGGTCTACAATGACAGAGAACAGTGTGGCTGTATCAGCACTGAATCAAAACGCACTAAAGCTGTTGATCTTAATAAGCGTGTGAGGCGTTTTGCTGAACAAGACGGTAATCGCCGCATTCAGCTGTAATAGGCATGCAGAGCCGCGGGAAGGTATTTTGAGTGGGGGTGGACCAAGCCCCCAGGAAGTGCGCCGGACTCAGATGAAAATATTCGTGGTGGCCAAACGGCGGTACTACACTTCCGTTTGGTTCCTGGGCCCGGAAACACTTTTTCCCATTGACTTACATCGGGAAAGAGTGGACTGTAACTCGTTGGATAATTTTTTTTAAACTAAATAAACTACCCAGTATGAACACTTGTATAGCCCTTATTAAAAACATTCGTTCCTCAAGTTGTAAAAATGTGCTAATAACGTTATTCTGAGAGTTATTTCCCTCGGCATTATGAACGCGCATCTAACCCACGGGACCGCGCCGCCCGGCACGTTCATGTTACGTGTTCAGCACTACATGAGTTTCTCTTTACCCATGGATGCACAATAACAACGGACCCATATCGCCCCTGCCAGCCCACGGAGCTGTAATAATGGATATATTGCACATGTTTGCTGTAATTCATCATATGTAAAATATTATACTACATGGACTGTATGATTCAATCGTGTACCGTACATGTTGTATTAAATAAAGTTAATATTACCGACGTAGATTAACGTCCCTGTAGCTTCTTATTGCACCAAGAAGCTTATTGCACTGTATATATAGAGACGTATTGTGTGAAAAGAAATGTAAGATGTTGTTTAATTGCTGATATATTTATGATCCGCGTCACGTTTTCAGTGTTGTATATAAATAAACTTGACTTGCCTTGTTGGCGGCAGTTCCTCTTGTTTGTCTAGAAGTCTTCTCATCAGAGCTCTATACATAGAGATCTACGGCAGATATGTAATATTTAATGCAGCCGAACCGTGTATTACAATGCCATTATGTGATGACCTCCAAAGAGAAAAGCAAGCACACTCGGAATAAAGTATTATTTTATTTAAAAAAATGTTTTCGGTCTGTTTATGGTATTTGTTTATGACATGTGATGTGAGATGTGAGACTGGAATTGCACAGGGGGAAATAACGTATCTATGCCACAATTTTAGATGCGGATATGTTTGCGCTGTGGACCAATGCTATACATTGATGGGGAGGGGGGGTAGCAATAAAGATAACACCATTAAACAGTTACACAACATAACAGAAATAATATAGATAGCAGCGTCCCTAGCAACCACCTTGGTAACAATGAAAACGTTGTATAGACACAATTTCCTGAAGTAATCTTCGTAATAACGAGCAAACTAAAGATCATGTACATCCACTGCACACATCATCTGAAATAACAACTCATATTTCTCGCATCAAATGACATCAAAACGCATTTTAATGGCCAGACTAACTTTAAAATAGTTATTTTCCACGGAGAATAAAACGAATGTCGGCCATGTTTTTTTTGGTTTTTTTCTGCAGGGAAAAATGTGAAGATCACGTGACATAGACGCAGCCATTTTTGTAGAAATACTACGTCCCAAGTTGTGGACCAACGTAGTTATTACACGTTTTTTTATGAGACTGGGTTGGACAGACTCCTCCTGGTCATCCCTAAATCGAGGTTGAAGCGGCGAGGAGACGGAGCCTTTGCTGTTGCAGCTCCAAAGTTATGGAACGAATTGCCCCTCCAGGTTAGACTTGCTCCAACTCTGGCTGTCTTTAAATCTAATTAAAAAAACCCACTTATTTTCCCTCTCATTTACAGACCAGGTCACACTTGTGCTTTTAAATTTGGGTTTGTATCTTACTAGTGTTTTGTAATTTTTTTACGTCATGTCGGAGAGTTTCTCAGTCGGTGGCTTCTGATCTGGTTTCATCGTCTCGTGTTTTACATTTGTTTCATGTCCTGTCTGTCTTCATGTCGTTATGCTATGTCTTTATACAGTTGTTGATGTACATCACTTTGTTCAACTCTGTTGTTTTAAATGTGCTATAGAAATAAAGTGGATTGATTGGATAATGATCGACGACAATTATAGGGAAATAGAAAATAAAACTGATGATATAACAAAAAAACGTTATTAATCTGTGTTTGACGACCAATTGACAAACACGAGGATGTTAACAAGTGATAAAAATAAACAACATTTAAGTGAAAATACAGTGAATTAAAAATTATGATTAAATAAATTATTAAATCTTAATAATAGAAATAGGTAGAATAGGAAGTAATGTAAAAATAATGATACAATTATGACCAATTATCGCATTTAAAACAATGATATAGCACCTTTTAGAGCTCCTCACTTCAAAGGGTTTGACAAGCAATTGATAAAAATGTGAAAATAAAATAGATTTAAAACAATAAAAAAAGTCATTCAAAAAGACAATAAAATGGAAAATAAAGATGATAGAATTATAAAGTACAAAATAACCAGACCGCAATGATGTGTTTTATTTCAAATCAGAGACACGTTCAGACCCTCAGATCCTCTGTCAGAAAGCAGCACGGCCAAAACACTTCACTTATTCTCTTTGGATCACTTGCTGTCTCCTCTGGGTTCTGGTTCTGGTTTCGGGGGTGTAGAACTGGAACGTGACGCAAACAGGGACCCCGGTAAGAGCGGTGCTTAGAGGGATCTTTAGGGTGGGGGCTGCCGTGGAGAAAGGGTGAGGAAACTCTGGAGGGGGAGGCAGAGGCGTCCACATGTGGAAGGACGTTCAGGAGGTCAGTGCTCGGAGAAACGTCCACAAACAGAGCTATGTTTTGTTGGGTCTTCAGGGAGGGGGTCTGTGGAGGTCTGATGGTCCTCTGATACCTCATTCACACCAACGCAACTCTGGTTCAAGCTCCGTGCTAGAGCTTTTCAGGTTCAGAACCGGTTCTTCGGTTTAGCTCCGGCTCTTTTCACACCGCCCAGAGTCCGACTGGTCATTGCGTCATCGTTTGCGTTGACACATTGGGGGGGGGATTCCTCGGAGGAACTCACCTCGATGGACTCTAAGGAATCTGAGGTTTCTTCTTCTCCATTGAGACACATCTGTTGGAGAGTAAAAAGAAAATATTTAAAAGAAGGTTTCAACCACAAATCATCATTTTGGTGTCAATTAAAGAGGACGTATTTAGTTTTCAGGTTCATATTTAGTGCAAAAAGCACAGGATAAGGATTTGTTCTATATAAAAGCCCCCCCCCCACCCACCCCCACACCACACACACACACACACACACACACACACACACACACACACAATACCACTACTGAGTTTCAACAGTCACATTCAAACAGTTCCTAAATCAGCCTGCTATCACCTAAAGAACATATCTAGGATTAAAAGACTCATGTCACAGCAGGATCTGGAGACACGTGTCCATGCCTTTATCTTCAGTAGGCTGGACTACTGCAATGGTGTCTTCACAGGCAGGGCCGGCCCTCGGCATAGGCAGTATAGGCGAATGCTAAGGGCGCATCAACCCATAGGGGGCGCCGGAAATTGAAGAAAAAAAAGAAGTTAGAAATAAAATAATAAAAAATAAAAATTGTATTTCATAACAACACAATTTCCCGATTTTGGATTGTGACGGGGCTCTATTTCTCCGTTCAAAAACACTGGCGTAGTCGGTTGGGTTAAGCTCCAAAAACACTTTATATCAGCAGCAACAAAAAAATAACGAAACAGCACACCTTAAACAAACAAAATCAAAGTTACCAAAACAAACGTCCATCACTCATCAGAGTAGACATGTTCTGTTGTTGCCTTCTCTGCAACAAACTCCCAAACATGTCCCAGCTGTTGCCTTCACTGCAACATTCTTCCGAGTCCCTCCAGGGCCAAAACCGTCCATTTTGAACCCATAGCCCCTCCCACAGGCTTACCGTCAACAGGTGACGCAATTACCTCAAACCACATTGTCAACATAAAAACTTCCGACCCAAACATAATGAGGTTAACCATCTCTTAACATAATCATTTAACAAACACACAATAAATAATAAATTGCATTGTTTCTTTTTAGGAAGAGAGCAGGAAATGTTTGGTGTGTGACTGTGTGTGCATGTGTGTGTCGGCTGTCAGTGGCGTCAGTCACTCTGTGACCCGCTCCGTCACATGGATCAACAAAGTACATCTTATTATCTTATACTAACAGAACTACGCCTATATTGCGTACAGCACCCATAAACTATGGCACACCCCCCCCCCGCAAAATCAAGTTGAACCGCCCAGCCCCAGTAAAAACCAAAGGTTTTTGTGAAATTGTTCTTTTTTTGAAATAATAGTTTTAGTGTGCAACTATAGGTTTTAATTTTGTATTTGTGTTCATTTAAAACAAATCAAACTCCCAAAAAACGTACACAGCTTCTGTGTGCTTTTATTAACATTGGAATTTACTGTGTAAGCGGCCGCGAGGGGGAGAGCTTTAGAGAGCTCTCTCCTGACAGACTGAGCGGCTCTGATAGCCTCAGCTCAGTGAGGTGAAGGCACGCCTCTATATGATCATTATAGTTATAAAGAAAGAAGAGAACAGGTGAAAAACAGGTATAAAATACTGACAGTACAAAAAAGTTGTTATTAATAAACAAGAATACAGTTTGAGTTACAGGGGAGTGATTTGTAAAATATCCATAAAGAAAAATAAATCTGCTTCCAGTTCTGTTTCATCTGGTGCTGAGAGATGTGTCCATAGAGCTCCTAATGTTGCTCTCAAAGTGCACCAGGTTGATGCTTTTAACTTCAATATAAATACACTTAAATCATGTTCAAATGGATAGGAAACTAAATACAGTTGCACACATCTTGTGTCAATATCTTTGTTTTTGTGGTCATGCCACAACCATGCACGTGCGAATCATAGTGAGTGTCTGCATTTTGGGGCGCCAGCTAAAATCTTGCCTAGGGCGGCAAATTGGTCAGGGCCGGCCCTGTTCACAGGTCTCACTAAAACATCTATTAGGAAGCTGCAGCTGCTTCAGAACGCCGCTGCTCGAGTCCTCACTAACACTAAGAGAGTGGATCACATCACTCCTGCTCTGAAGTCTTCACACTGGCTTCCTGTGTGTCAGAGAATAGATTTCTAAATACTGCTGCTGGTTTCTAAAGCACTGAATGGTTTAGGCACAGAATACATTTCTGACCTCCTGCTAAATTATGAACCATCCAGATCTCTCAGGTCTTCAGGGACTGGTCAGCTTCCTGTCCCCAGAGACAGATCTCTCAGGTCTTCAGGGACTGGTCAGCTTCCTGTCCCCAGAGACAGATCTCTCAGGTCTTCAGGGACTGGTCAGCTTCCTGTCCCCAGAGACAGATCTCTCAGGTCTTCAGGGACTGGTCAGCTTCCTGTCCCCAGAGCCAGATCTCTCAGGTCTTCAGGGACTGGACAGCTTCCTGTCCCCAGAGACAGATCTCTCAGGTCTTCAGGGACTGGTCAGCTTCCTGTCCCCAGAGTCAGATCTCTCAGGTCTTCAGGGACTGGTCAGCTTCCTGTCCCCAGAGACAGATCTCTCAGGTCTTCAGGGACTGGTCAGCTTCCTGTCCCCAGAGACAGATCTCTCAGGTCTTCAGGGACTGGTCAGCTTCCTGTCCCCAGAGACAGATCTCTCAGGTCTTCAGGGACTGGTCAGCTTCCTGTCCCCAGAGACAGATCTCTCAGGTCTTCAGGGACTGGTCAGCTTCCTGTCCCCAGAGACAGATCTCTCAGGTCTTCAGGGACTGGTCAGCTTCCTGTCCCCAGAGACAGGTCTCTCAGGTCTTCAGGGACTGGTCAGCTTCCTGTCCCCAGAGTCAGAACTGAACATGGAGAAGCAGCGTTCAGTTATCATGCTCCAAACATCTGGAGCTCCCAGAAACCTGCAGATCCAGCAAGAAGACTTTTCTGTTTGTCGCTGCTTTTAATTGAACTATTCACATCTTAAACTGCACTGTAACTTTTATCCATGTACTTTTCCTTTTAATGTTTATTTTATTATCTTTTCTTTTTAATGACTGATTTTAAATGCCATTTTCGTTTTTTGTAAAGCACTTTGAATTGCCTTGTGTTGAAAGGTGCTATAAATAAACTTGCCTTGTCTTACTAGGACTTACAGTAAAAAACGACTTACTGTACATCCAACTATTAAATCAATCAGCTATCTCAGGACATTGAGGCTGCACATTTACAGAGGAGGCAACAAGTCTTTAACCCCCTTCAGATTTTGTAAGTTTACCAACTTATTTTACAACTAAAAGCTCTTTTCAAAGGAAGAGCCGGTTGTAACCGAGGCTCTGTGTCGGTCAGAGTCTGAGCGCTGCTGCTCCTCCTGGAATGAGTCAGCGTTTGACGAGCCCTCCCTCTTCTTCCTGTTCTCAGACACAGCAGCCAGCTCCACTCTGTACTTCCTGGTTCCTCCCCTTCAGAGCCACACTGAAGAGGAGGAGGGGAGGAACCAACATGTGGGTAAAGTACAAGAGCTGATAGGCCACATTCATCGCCCACACACACACATGCTGTCAGACTAGTTTCAGCTCTGAGGAAGTGAAACTCACACACTCGCTGCTACTGAGAGGTGAAATGGCGCAGAAAGGAGTTCAGCTGGACCGGGAATCCTTCTCTTGTCCCATCTGTCTGGATCTACTGAAGGATCCGGTGGCGACTCCCTGTGGACACAGCTACTGTATGAAGTGTATTAAAGGCTTCTGGGACGAAGAGGATGAGAAGAAGACCCACAGCTGCCCTCAGTGCAGGCAGAGCTTCACCCCGAGGCCTGTCCTGCTGAAGAACACCATGTTAGCAGCTTTAGTGGAGGAGCTGAAGAAGACTGGACCCCCAGCTGCTCCTGCTGATCTCTGCTATGCTGGAGCTGGAGACGTGGCCTGTGATGTCTGCACTGGGAGGAAGCTGAGAGCCTGTAAGTCCTGCCTCGTGTGTCTCGCCTCTTACTGCGACCAACACCTCCAGCCTCACTATGAATTGCCTGTCTTTAAGAAGCACAAGCTGGTGGAGCCCTCCAAGGAGCTCCAGGAGAACATCTGCTCTCGTCACGACGAGGTGAAGAAGCTGTTCTGCCGCACTGATCAGCAGAGCATCTGTTCTCTCTGCTCTGTGGACGAACACAAAGGCCACGACACGGTGTCAGCTGCAGCAGAGAGGACCGAGAGGCAGAGAGAGCTGGAGGGGAGTCGACTCAACATCCAGCAGAGGATCCAGGACGGAGAGAAGGAGGTGAAGCTGCTTCAGCAGGAGGTGGAGGCCGTCAACGGCTCCGCTGACAAAGCAGTGGAGGACAGTGAGAAGACGTTCACTGAGCTGATCCGTCTCGTGGAGGAGAGAAGCTCTGACGTGAAGCAGCAGCTCAGATCCCAGCAGGAGAGAGAAGTGAGTCGAGTCAGAGAGCTCCAGGAGAAGCTGGAGCAGGAGATATCTGAGCTGAAGAGGAGAGACGCTGAGCTGCAGCTGCTGTCTCACACAGAGGACCACAACCAGTTCCTGCTCAACTACCCCTCCTCACTGCCAGCCCCCCTCAGTGAAGCTACACACTCCTCCAGCACCAACATCCGGCCTCTGAGCTACTTTGAGGACGTGACGGCGGCCCTGTCAGCAGTCAGAGACAAACTACAGGACGTCCTGAGAGAGGAGTGGACAAACGTCTCACCGACTGAAGTGGAGGTTTTACCGCAGCAGCAGCAGAGCCCGCCTCCAGAGCTGGGTTCTTCACATGCTCACAGGAGATCACTCTGGATCCAAACACAGCACACACACATCTGGTATTATCTGAGGGGAGCAGAAAAGCAACACGCATGGAACAAGGTCAGTCTTATTCCAGTCACCCAGACAGATTCACTGCATTGTCTCAGGTCCTGAGCAGAGAGGGTCTGACTGGACGTTGTTACTGGGAGGTGGAGTGGAGAGGGGGAGGAGTTTTTGTAGCAGTCGCACACAAGAATACCAGGAGAGCAGGGGTGGAAAGTCTATTTGGACACAATGACACATCTTGGTCCTTAGTGTGTGTCAAAAACAGTTATTCATTTCTTTACAACGGTATCCTCACTCCCGTCTCAGGTCCTCCGTCCTCCAGAGTAGGAGTGTACCTGGATCACAGAGCAGGCGTTCTGTCCTTCTACAGCGTCATCTCTGAAGCCATGACTCTCCTCCACAGAGTGCAGACCACGTTCACTCAGCCGCTGCATGCTGGAGTTTGTCTTTATTATCCTCATGGAACCACAGCTGAGTTCTGTAAACTCAAATAGCCTGGAGTCCTTGGAGGATCTCTTCTACTTCTTAAACTCACCGTGTGTCCTTCAGAGCTGATTGTCCATATCTTCACTGCAGAGACCAGCTGTCAATCAAACATGATGGGCGGGGCTTCAACATCTTCTCACGAGTTGTTCTGTAGATGTTGGACTTTCTTCCGGCTCCTTCCTGTGTCCGTGTAGCCATGGAGGCTGCTCAGGAGGATCCTTGTTCACCTGAACTGATGTGTAAACTTTATGCGTTGGATATTTCTTTTGATTCTTGTTGTTGTTTCTCTCGTACGAGTCTTCAGAGAGAAAGCAGCTTCTTTTATTCTACACATTTTATTCTGGTTCTAAAACAGAGACATTTATAATCACATGTATTATTCTGACACATTAAATGTTATTGTTGCCCAAATTAACTAAAACACGAGTTCCCAGATGGTTATCACACTTATTTCATCATCACATGTTTATTTAAAATGATATTACTTCCTATCATGATCATAATCAATAAGTGCATCATTTATTATTCTGCTGTAAATAGCTTAGAGTCTTTGCTCGGGAAATAAAATGTTATTGTTTTGCAGACTAATTGTTGTTGTTGTTGTTGTTGTTGTTGTTGTTGTTGTTGTTGTTGTCCAAATAGAAAGTGGGTACTCTGAGGTTTTATAAAATAAAATATAATATATAATAATCAATAATGTTTGAAATAGCTGATATGAAACACATGGTGTGGATAAAGAGAAACTGATCATGTGTGATTAAATTAAATGTTTGGATCATTAATAAAAGTTTGTCTTTCAAAAACAAAAACTGGATGTTCTTCTTGTGTCCAAGGTGCTACGAAGCTGATGGGGAACATGTGGAAGTGATCTGAGACAAATGGAGCTCAGCGCAAGTTCAACCAGGAAGACCGTCTTTATTCATTAATTTCCTATTTCCATGTTACTACTCTCTCTCCTCTCAATAGGTGATCGGGGGCGTCACTCCCCAGCTTAACCAATCACTTCGCTCTATTCCCAAGAGCCTATCACAGCGCTCCGCTAACCCTTTTAAGTCTGCTCTCCCCCCTCTGACATCTGTCATTTCAGGTGACTCTACGCAACCCTCCTCCCCCCCCTGTCACCTCCTGTCCCTCTAAATCCAGGGTCAAGCTAAGCCCCTCCCCTTCAGACCGACCCCAACCATCCATTCACCACCACCAGGGTCAAGCTAAGCCCCTCCCCTTCAGACCGACCCCAACTATCCATTCACCACCACCAGGGTCAAGCTAAGCCCCTCCCCTTCAGACCGAACCCAACTATCCATTCACCACCACCAGGGTCAAGCTAAGCCCCTCCCCTTCAGACCGACCCCAACTATCCATTCACCACCACCAGGGTCAAGCTAAGCCCCTCCCCTTCAGACCGAACCCAACTATCCATTCACCACCACCAGGGTCAAGCTAAGCCACTCCCCTTCAGACCGAACCCAACCATCCATTCACCACCACCAGGGTCAAGCTAAGCCACTCCCCTTCAGACCGACCCCAACTATCCATTCACCACCACCAGGGTCAAGCTAAGCCACTCCCCTTCAGACTGACCCCAACTATCCATTCACCACCACCAGGGTCAAGCTAAGCCCCTCCCCTTCAGACCGAACCCAACCATCCATTCACCACCACCAGGGTCAAGCTAAGCGACTCCCCTTCAGACCGACCCCAACCATCCATTCACCACCACCAGGGTCAAGTTAAGCCCCTCCCCTTCAGACCGACCCCAACTATCCATTCACCACCACCAGGGTCAAGCTAAGCCCCTCCCCTTCAGACTGACCCCAACTATCCATTCACCACCACCAGGGTCAAGCTAAGCCACTCCCCTTCAGACCGAACCCAACTATCCATTCACCACCACCAGGGTCAAGCTCAGCCCCTCCCCTTCAGACCGAACCCAACCATCCATTCACCGCCACCAGGGTCAAGCTAAGCCCCTCCCCTTCAGACCGAACCCAACTATCCATTCATTACCACCAGGGTCAAATTAAGCCCCTCCACTTGAGACAGAACCCAACAATCCATTCACCATCACCAGAGTCAAATTAAGCACCTCCACTTGAGACGGAACCCAACTATCCATTCACCACCACCAGGGTCAAGCTAAGCCACTCCCCTTCAGACCAACCCCAACCATCCATTCACCACCACCAGGGTCAAGCTAAGCCACTCCCCTTCAGACCGACCCAATCATCCATTCACCACCACCAGGGTCAAGCTAAGCCACTCCCCTTCAGACCCAACCATCCATTCACCACCACCAGGGTCAAGCAAAGCCCCTCCCCTTCAGACCGAACCCAACCATCCATTCACCACCACCAGGGTCAAGCTAAGCCACTCCCCTTCAGACCGAACCCAACTATTCATTCACCACCACCAGGGTCAAGCTAAGCCCCTCCCCTTCAGACCGAACCCAACTATCCATTCACCACCACCGGGGTCAAGCTAAGCCCCTCCCCTTCAGACCGAACCCAACTATCCATTCACCACCACCAGGGTCAAGCTAAGCCCCTCCCCTTCAGACAAAACCCAACTATCCATTCACCACCACCAGGGTCAAGCTAAGCCACTCCCCTTCAGACCGAACCCAACTATCCATTCACCATCACCAGGGTCAAGCTAAGCCCCTCCCCTTCAGACCGAACCCAACTATCCATTCACCACCACCAGGGTCAAGCTAAGCCCCTCCCCTTCAGACCGACCCCAACCATCCATTCACCACCACCAGGGTCAAGCTAAGCCACTCCCCTTCAGACCGAACCCAACTATCCATTCACCACCACCAGGGTCAAGCTAAGCCACTCCCCTTCAGACCGAACCCAAATATCCGTTCACCACCACCAGGGTCAAGTTAAGCCCCTCCCCTTCAGACCGACCCCAACCATCCATTCACCACCACCAGGGTCAAGCTAAGCCCCTCCCCTTCAGACCGAACCCAACTATCCATTGACCACCACCAGGGTCAAGCTAAGCCCCTCCCCTTCAGACCGACCCCAACTATCCATTCACCACCACCAGGGTCAAGCTAAGCCCCTCCCCTTCAGACTGACCCCAACTATCCATTCACCACCACCAGGGTCAAGCTAAGCCACTCCCCTTCAGACCGAACCCAACTATCCATTCACCACCACCAGGGTCAAGCTCAGCCCCTCCCCTTCAGACCGAACCCAACCATCCATTCACCGCCACCAGGGTCAAGCTAAGCCCCTCCCCTTCAGACCGAACCCAACTATCCATTCACCACCACCAGGGTCAAATTAAGCCCCTCCACTTGAGACAGAACCCAACAATCCATTCACCACCACCAGAGTCAAATTAAGCACCTCCACTTGAGACCGAACCCAACTATCCATTCACCACCACCAGGGTCAAGCTAAGCCACTCCCCTTCAGACCAACCCCAACCATCCATTCACCACCACCAGGGTCAAGCTAAGCCACTCCCCTTCAGACCGACCCAATCATCCATTCACCACCACCAGGGTCAAGCTAAGCCACTCCCCTTCAGACCCAACCATCCATTCACCACCACCAGGGTCAAGCTAAGCCCCTCCCCTTCAGACCGAACCCAACCATCCATTCACCACCACCAGGGTCAAGCTAAGCCACTCCCCTTCAGACAAAACCCAACTATCCATTCACCACCACCAGGGTCAAGCTAAGCCACTCCCCTTCAGACCGAACCCAACTATCCATTCACCATCACCAGGGTCAAGCTAAGCCCCTCCCCTTCAGACCGAACCCAACTATCCATTCACCACCACCAGGGTCAAGCTAAGCCCCTCCCCTTCAGACCGACCCCAACCATCCATTCACCACCACCAGGGTCAAGCTAAGCGACTCCCCTTCAGACCGACCCCAAATATCCATTCACCACCACCAGGGTCAAGCTAAGCCACTCCCCTTCAGACCGAACCCAACTATCCATTCACCATCACCAGGGTCAAGCTAAGCCCCTCCCCTTCAGACCGAACCCAACTATCCATTCACCACCACCAGGGTCAAGCTAAGCCCCTCCCCTTCAGACCGACCCCAACCATCCATTCACCACCACCAGGGTCAAGCTAAGCCACTCCCCTTCAGACCGAACCCAACTATCCATTCACCACCACCAGGGTCAAGCTAAGCCACTCCCCTTCAGACCGAACCCAAATATCCGTTCACCACCACCAGGGTCAAGCTAAGCCCCTCCCCTTCAGACCGAACCCAACTATCCATTCACCACCACCAGGGTCAAGCTAAGCCACTCCCCTTCAGACCGAACCCAACCATCCATTCTCCACCACCAGGGTCAAGCTAAGCCCCTCCCCTTCAGACCGAACCCAACTATCCATTTCACCATCCATATTGAAATGTGAACTGCACAGGTCACCTCTGGAGAGATGGGGGATGTCATGTGTGTACTTCATTATAACTATAAGTACTTTTACTGTACTTACAGTGAACAGAATGCTTGGGTATCATGAGTATTTTATGCTGTGTTATACTATATTTGAGTTTGTTGATCCGAACACCTTGTTTCTCTTGTGCATTAAGAACACTTGTGTTAGGGCATGAATTAACAATAAATAGGTTTTATATACAGTATAAAATACCACGTAGGGTCCGCCCTCCCATGCCACCCTGGCATGACCTCTTGCCACCCCTTTGCCACCCCATGTAAAATGTTCTAGAACCGCCACTGCCGCAAGCTGTCGACTGTCTTGGCTTCGGCTTATAAGAATCAGGTTTATGGACAAACCTTTGAACACATTTGGACCTTATATTCGTCCACATTCTTCATGTCTGACTGGCTTCCTGTACCTCATGCAGCCCTCCACATGAAACCATAAAAACAATGTTTTGCAGATACTGTGCTTCAGCTGATTGTCGTCGCATGTGACAAAGCGCTCTATCAGTACTCATTCAAAATAGTCTCCGAGTGAATAGAGTGCGTTTTGCACTACAAATTATTCATGGGATTCATACACATCTACACAGACATTGATCTTAACTGAAAGGCGGACATTTAAGTTTGTTTCCTGCTGGATGGTAAACTTGAAACATGTTCAAAACCAGCAAACTGTTTGTTTCACTATTCCTCAGGAGAAATGAGAAAGAAAGGAAGTGGTGACGGACAGCCCTGTGTGTCTCTCCTCTCTGTGTCTATCACTGTCTGTTATCTTGGTGATCTCGAGGAGTTCCTGCCTGCTCTCTGGTGCTTTGATGCAGGTGTATTCTCGTTCACCTTCTCTTGTATCCACAGCGTGTGTCAGGAGCGAGGAGAGGGCATGTGTTACCCTTCAGACGAATCAGTGACGACCGACAGAAGAGAAAAGGGGATCTCTAATCTGGTTCTCTATCTCAATCTGTATCTGTCGCATCACTGTTTTATCCGTGTGTGTGTGTGTGTGTGTGTGTGTGTGTGTGTGTTACATTTGTGTTGGAGAAGTTAATAAAGGGTGGACCATAGCATGTGCGAGCAGCTTTGTCTGACACAGTAATCACTGAACATCACTGCAGTCTGCTATGGATACCTCAATTACACAAGTACACACACACCACACACACACACACACACACACACACACACACACACACACCATCCACAACACTCCCCGGACAGTTCAATTACAGGGCATCATGGCCTGATCACTGCCTCGTGCTGCAGATGGCCACTCAGATGTATACGAGAACATGCAGTGAATGGACACCATGACATTATGCAACCCTTCGTAATGGACTTTCGACTAATGGGCCACTTATTTTGTCAAGCCCAGCTGTCGTGTGCCCGTACACTGGATTGTATTGTATCGTAAGGTGTCCCTGTTACAAAAAGTGTCAATGCAATAATTAAGGAATCAATAAGATGGCTAGAGTCACACAAAATATATTCTTAAGTGCTTTTATTTACAGCCAAAAAGGACGTCCAGTCCAAAATAGACAAATATTAATATATAGCTCAAATAAATGTAAACTGTCACCATCAGACTTTCCCAAAATCCCTTGTGGTCAGAGGTTTATATTTGTTAAGCCCCTCCCTATAGGCCAATCAACTATTTATGAACTTAATTATTGTTATTCTTACTACGTATTCAAAATGTATTTCAAACTAAACAAATAGGTCAACAATATTCCACTATTTCTGACCACTGAAGCCTGACTTCACTGAAGGTCAGCGTCAGCAGGCCTGAGGCGACTCTTAGGGGTCTGCCTTTGGAGGAGGTCACAGAGGTAGGAGGGGGGCAAGGTTGATGAGGGCTTTTGTAAGTGATAAGTAGTATCTTGAAGTCAATCAGGTATTTGATTGGCAGCCAGTGGAGGTCATGAAGGATAGGGGTGATGTGGTTGGTGCGTTTAGTGGATGCGAGCATGTTTGCCGCAGAGTTGTCCTACTATTTGGTTGATACTTCAATTGGGAGGATTCTAACAAGAAGACAACAGCATTGTTTACTGGGAAAAACTAGAATATGCGATGCCATTTGTTATCTGTGTTGGTGATTCTCGCGTCCAGGAGAGAAGCTTAAAAAGGAGACTAAATTGAGTCTCTGAGATTGTTTCAAATTGGTAGTTTAATTAATAAAAGCGTGGTCATGTTACAAACAGGATATTGTCCGACAGAAATACAGCTGTCCTCTGGCTCTGGTCAGCGGAGAAAGAGGCCGAACCCCTCAGGGCGCGCTGTTGATATATCCTCTGCTGGCTCCTCCCTGCAGGCCAGCTCTCAACGTTTCAATGTCCGTTGTTACGCATATCAGAGGATACAGCCATTGTACATTCAATACATATCTAAACACGCCTTTTCTCCTCCTTAACTCTTTCATGACTTTTCATTTAACACATTCTAAACGCTGTAATCAATACTCCAAAAAACACAGGAAATACTTCACAGTAGTTTGGTTTCCGGTCGGTCCGAATGTTGTCACATGCTAACATTACATTACATTACATGACATTGCATTTAGTTGACGCTTTTATCCAAAGCGACTTACAATAAGTACATTCGACCAGGAAGACACAACCTTGAAGAAAACAGAATCATATAAGTACATCAGGTTTCATAGAGCCAATCGTTTCAAGTGCTACTCAACTGGCTGTAGATAAGCCAGACCTTGATTAGTATATAAGTGCTCTGTAAGCAGTTCTTTGTTAGTCATTCTATCGCTCGAGGTGGAGTCGAAAGAGATGAGTTTTCAGTCTCCCCCGGAAGGTGTGTGAGCTTTCTGCGGTCCTGATTTCAATGGGGAGCTCATTCCACCATTTTGGAGCCAGGACAGCAAACCCACGTGTTTCTGCTGATGGGAACTTGGGTCCCCCTCGCAGCGAGGGTGCAGCGAGCCGTTTGGCTGATGCAGAGTGGAGTGCACGTGCTGGGGTGTACGGTTTAACCATGTCCTGGATGGAGGAAGGGCCAGATCCATTCACAGCATGGTACGCAAGTACCACTGTCTTGAAGTGGATTCTAGCAGTTACCGGAAGCCAGTGGAGGGAGCGGAGGAGCGGCGTGGTGTGGGAACATTTTGGAAGGTTGAAGACCAGACGAGCCGCTGCATTCTGGATGAGCTGCAGAGGTCGGATGGCACATGCAGGTAGACCAGCCAGGAGGGAGCTGCAGTAGTCTAGGCGTGAGGTGACGAGAGCCTGGACCAGAACCTGCGTGGCTTTCTGGGTCAGCTGGGGACGCATCCTCCTGATGTTGTAAAGCGTGTATCTGCAGCAGCGGGTTGTAGCAGCGATGTTTGCAGTAAATGACAGGTCGTTATCTAGGATCACACCCAGATTCCTTGCAGTCTGAGTCGGGGAAACAACAGAGGAGCCAATGTTGGTCAAGAGTGGGACAATCTTTTCCCGGAAGGAAAAGCACTTCAGTTTTGTCAAGGTTGAGCTTGAGGTGATGAGCGGACATCCACTGAGAGATGTCTGCTAGACAAGCAGAGATGCGTGCGACGACCTGGGTCTCTGAGCGGGGAAAGGACAGAATGAATTGGGTGTCGTCAGCATAGCAGTGGTATGAAAAACCATGCGGGCTAATGACAGATCCGAGCGAGTTTGTGTACAGGGAGAAGAGGAGAGGACCAAGAACAGAGCCCTGGGGGACCCCTGTAGTTAATTGACAAGGGTCGGACTCAGACCCTCTCCAAGTAACCCTGTAGGTACGGTCTTTGAGGTATGAGGTGAGGAGGGAAAGTGCAGAGCCTGATACTCCAAGTTCTTGGAGAGTGCGAAGGAGGATCTGATGGTTCACCGTGTCGAATGCAGCAGACAGGTCCAACAGGATGAGGACAGAGGAGAGGGAGGCTGCTTTAGCCATCTAACCACATCTGTAAACAATAACGTACTCGAATAAACTGTACCTTATCCAACACTAATAATATCTCCGCGTCTATAGTTGTAGTGTTGAAATCAGTAGGTTTCGCTGTGCAACATCATATCATATCGCTGCTGAATTCACCTCTATAGTAAATGGTATATTAGCCTCGTGCTAACCGGAGATGAAGGATTTTCAGAATAAAAGCTTAACAACTGGTTGTGCACGAGAACTTCTGGTTTTTCAGTATAAAACAGCATTTAAACTGACGGTATGTTGAAGGTTCACTATGCTATCAAACACATTTCAAAGCTTTTGGACAAGTTACACTACAGCTTCAAAAATAGCTTGGAGCTGGGCGTGTCTGGAGCTTGGGGATTTTATTCAAGCAACACGACCAACAACCAATCACATGAATCTCCCGCCCCCGACATACAAAGCAAAAACCCGGGGATTTTATGGGAGCAATATATATATATATATATATATAAACTCCCCAAACAGGCGAAAACCTACCAGTTTCCCCCACTGTCTCTCCTCCTCCCTCCATGCCTGGTTCCTCCGGTTTGTATCCCGGTAGGTGAAGAGGGTCTGGTCATACACAACCGGGTGATTGCTACGGCGATAGTTAGTTTCTCCTCCGATTTTTTTTGAAATATAGAAATGAACGGCGGGATATCTCTCCCAGCTTAGACGCGGTTTGATTGGCTAGGGCCAGAGCTATTTAATAGAAGAGTTACGACACTGGAAGTCCAAAAACGGTTATCGTCACGTGGTTCATGTAGACGAGGATCGTTCCCCGGAAGTTCATGGCGGCAATGTGAATGCATTGATAACAGGAGATAGAACTACGATTTTTGGTAATTATTAGTGAATAAAGGTTTTGATTTGCAATATTTATACAACAAATCGATATGTGTATGTATTTAAATCAATATGTTTTCAAAAATAAAATCGAATTTGCTAATATTAAGTGATAATATTAGGATTAGTGTGAACAACTAGTTTACATGTTAGGCTAACAGTGCCTTGGTTAAAGAGCCTGTTGCTGTTTATTTATAGCTTTGAATTCTTTAAAACCAATAGTATCTTCTTAAACTTGTATGGTAGTCAGGAGCATCACTTTCTAATGTGTATTGATACATTTAGAGGGAGGGGATCTAAAGTAATGCTTTAAAATTCAGATTGGATTCATTTCTACCATTTTCTTAAATTCATGGTAGTTTCAGTAATCGCCTGGTAATTGAGGACACAAGTTATCTAAATGACTAATGTCATCTTTATGGCTTTCAGAAAGGACAGGAGACCGACAGGTGACTATCAAAGGACTAGCAGCAGCAGCAGGA
The DNA here is from genome assembly GCA_036324585.1 of Champsocephalus esox. Classification (NCBI taxonomy): domain Eukaryota; kingdom Metazoa; phylum Chordata; class Actinopteri; order Perciformes; family Channichthyidae; genus Champsocephalus; species Champsocephalus esox. Next base: position 4,339,446 of record CM070485.1, on the reverse strand, counting down.
CTAGCTGCATATGATGATAATGATGATGTTAAATGTGTTGTTTTAGGAACATCCATTGCAAATACATGGAATTCAATAAACATTGAATAGCATATCATGCAGTTTGTCGGTGCCTTTTCCTCCGTGTTGTCCTGGTTTGCTGTGCTGCCTCCTAGTAGCCATTGCTCAGAGAAAAGAGTATGAATGTACGGCTTCCCCACTGACACAGAGCGGAGGAAAAAATGGCTGGCTCAAGTCAGCAGGAGCAATTTTACGACCAACAGCAACAAAATATGTGATGTAATTATATACAAACACTGCATTTGCACTTTTTCACAAAACGAAAACCACACCATTGGGAAAGCTTAATGTTTTGTTTAAGACAAAAAAACAGGGAAAGGCTTGAAAAACACAGAGTTGAGACTCAAGGGTGCAGGGTGAGGGTCTCAGTGCAGGTAGTCAGGCTCCATGGAATCCCCCTCTGGTTCTTGTGCTGAAAGAGGGAGTAACAGACAGGAGAAAGGGTTATACACACCTATATAGCACACCTATTGGCTTGGGGAGATAAGGTGTTTACTTATATAAAACAGTAGTATTAAACGTACCTTGTGTTTTCACTCTCACTTAAGTCCCTCTCCCTTTGCCATCAATCCAGAATCAGCTGAGCTGCAACATTATACAGACGGGTAATAATCAACAGAATCACAAGGACACAATATGGCTCTGCTAAAAACACTCACTCTTACACGCACCAAAGTTATATTTATCTAATATTTAACTCCCTCCACCCCCGCATACAATCCCGTTTAGAAGCCCCTCTTCTCTAATTCAACACGTTGGACGAAATGACATTAAGAGAACGGAATGTACAATTAAAAGGCTGTTCAACGTGTGTTGCTAACTTGCTTCGGTATGCTAGCTTAATCTGTTATCTGTAAACGTTCCCTAAATCTACTAATTTAGGGATAATTCACTGACATCCTTTAATACACATGTTCATTTGAATCAGATGTACTGATAATATCCGCAATATACATCTTTAAACTTCTTCTTACCTTTAAAAGTCCGTCACGAATGGTGTATTATGCTGCAACTCCACAGCTCTGCCAGCCTTGGCGCTAACTTCCGGGGAACGATTGAGAGGCTCCACGATCCGCCATTGCTGTAAAAAAGTGGTCCATTGGAGTGAACGGAGATGTCGTAACTCTTCTATTAAATGGCTCTGGCTAGGGCTTGAGCTGTCAGATTTTGGGAAACGGGATTTGATCGGCTGGCGCTGGCTACTCCGGCGTCTCCAGCGTCAGAAGTTGAACATTGTTCAACTTCTGACGCCGGAGACGGACCGCTCTGCTACCCACAATTCAGTTTGGCGAAAAAGCGCGGCTACGTGACGTCACCCCGTTGACAGTGAATGGGCAGATTGGAGCTTTCAACGCTGTAGTGTGGACGGGCCGTAAAAAGAAGTTATTTTTTTTAACCGTCAGCTTCCTGTTAAAGTTAAAGCACTGCGTTGACAACAAAATAAGTGTTCTGCTGGGAGGGGAGAACAAGTACAGACCTTTGAAAGGAGAATAAACACAGACATATTACCTTCTGATTTATGTTAAAAGAAAACGGAAACATTTTTCCACAACTGAATGGAGGCCTTCTCGTAAACACCATAATCACCATTGCATATGAATGTTTCTTTCAATAACTGTCTTAAACCTGAAGAATCACGCTCGTTTTTATGAGTCTTATTGTCTGTATTGTATTGTCTGTATTGTCATACTGATATTCTGTACACACTGTGAAGACCACTGAGACAAATGTAACATTTGTGATATTGGGCTATAAATAAACATTAATTGATTGATTGATTGAGTCAATTCTACGCTACAGGAAGCACTTTTCTTGTCACCGGCACACATCATATTTTCTGCTCTAGTGTGAAAAAAACACATATTTTAATGATATTGCAAAGAAATGACGGGGGGGAATGAAAAGCCGGGTCCACCTGCTGTTATTACAGATCTGTCTTCTGTTTGCGGAGAGCAGACAGAACTCACGTCTGTTTTTAAGCTTCTTCTTACCCCTTTTGAACATGACAGAAACTATTTGAGAATGTATTATTTTATTTTGCTTCTCTTTGTTATAATTATTATTGTTTGTTTTGTTTCTAACATGTTCAATAAATTAACTAATAAAAAGTGAAGTTTGTCGCGTTTTGTTTCATTTTTTATCAACCAATATCGGAATACACACCAGTGCCTTAACCCTTGAGGCCGTCTCACACACCAGCGCTACATTTGTGGTCAAATCTATTAGTTCCCATTGAAATCTGGAGAAGGACACAGAGGATGGAGGGCAACGTAAGATCACTAGCTCACATAATGGATGAGCTAACAGCTTTAGCAGGAAGTCAGACGGACGAGCTAACGAGTAAACCATGGGGTTCAAGAACATCTGAAGTGTAGTTTAATTTGCTTCATGAAAACATCGGGATGTGTCTGGCACTGCTTCCGTCGTTTGTCTTCATCATTGCAATAATTGGATTCAAAATAGCAAGCTGTCTTCATTGTGTTGATCTTTAAGTGGACAGACAGCCAGAGAATCCAAAATGAAGATAGTTAGCGTTGTTTACTTGCCTTGTTGCCCCTCCTTGAAGTATCAACTGCTCTACAGAAGAGTAATGGTTTCTCTACAGTTAATAGCAGCTAACAAGCTAACCGCTAACTAATACATTTATCAGGTTTGTCATCTCAAAAGACAGTACATAAAGGTAGAATAAAACTATGTAGACAACAGATATAGCTCTAAACTAGTCTGGGTTTGAAAGAAATACCCATTACCTTGAATATTTGCCATTTTCTTAAATAACATGCCGTAACTTTATTTTCTCTCTGAAGACACCGTTTCACTCCATTTCTCTCGTGGGTTCCTCCATTACATGCTCAAGAGATGTCAAGGGTGCCCCATCACATTTGTATTAATCAAGTCACTTATTGGTTGCACTCTATTTCTACACAAAGCTCCGGGGAAATGTAGGCGGTAAAACAGGATCACTTTCTGGTTGCTTTGGCTCAAGGGGGCAAAGGAACTAAGCCCTGCATGAAATTAAGACTTCCATCGTGCAATCAATATCAATTTTATTTAATGTCTTTCCTTAAATCGCTCCGCTGAATTCACCAAATTAGATATGGATTTCCTGTTAGCTCCGGCAAACATAGAAAGTGCCCTGCGATAAAGCTGCTGGACATTTCCCTGGTCTTCCTTTTTACAAATGATGAGGCAGCTATGCATATTCATTTCAATATATCTCCAACAGTGGAACAAATAATGATGAGGTGTACGGATTTAACCTCTCTGTTGCTTAAAGGTCCCGTGTCATGGCCATTTCTACTGACCATAGTTCCATTGTTGAGGTCTACTCAGGCCCGGACTGGCCATCGGGAGGACCGGGAGGTTTCCCGATGGCCTGGCCTGCTAAGTGGCCTGCTGGCCTGAGGATTTTTTTTTATGTATGTATTGTGAACGGAACGCTGCGCAAATGTGGGTCTGACTCTGCCTCACAGAGGGTGACTGGCTGTGGCCACTTTCATACAGATCATACTAATGCCCTCGATTGGTCTTCAAGCTCGGGAGGGTGTGTGTGTATGTGTGGCGCGAGCGAGTGAGATAAAGCGCGCGCACCGGTTACGTGTATTGTTGTTGTTAGCATCTGGTGCTAGCTGCGCTAACGGATTTAAGGAGCTTTTTCAACAACAAGGTGGAGGAGAGTCCTCTCCTGTCAGACTGAGAGACTGATAACTACAGCTCAGGTGAGGTAAAAGACTCTGAGTGTTTAGATAGTTAACTTAGTCTAAGTTATCTCAGTGGGTCTCAAACGGTTTGGTCACCATTTATGTAAACACATATTTCCATTTGAGGGGGGAGTGATAAGTAAAATATGCATGAATAATAAAAAAAAACGTTAACTAAGGTCAGATAAACTATTAAAACTTGTTGAGAGCTAAAACTAGTCTTTGCTGCTGCCTCAAAGAGGAGCAGGAGGGAGAGGAGCTATAAATCACAACTATAAATTAACCATAAACAAATAAACAAGTTTCAATGTTTTTTCATATTGGATATGGTATTGGTTATGGCCATGTGTTTATGATTTTTTAAATGTATACAGTTATGTTTCATATGGGTGTAGTCTCTTTATTTCCCCCTCAAAATGCACCAGATGGATGCATTTAAGTCCAACATTTAAAAACAAATCTTACCGGGGGAGCATGCCCCCGGACCCCCCTATAGGATTTGAGGTCCACCCCCACTTAAAATATGTTCACAAAGGTTCCTAAATAGATTTGCGCACTTTTTTAAATAGTAACCCATGTCCATATGTTTATTTTTGGGTAGTAGATTTAGAGGGCTATCACTACGGGCAGCAACGCTGTAAAAGTTGACAAATAAATCCAGCAAAATGGCACAAAAAACTGGTAGTGTATTCACTCTCTGTCCTAAACGGCTCCCCCCACCCTGTCAGCCCAGTGGCCGTCTGCGAGACAGCGATACCCAGCCCGAACACACACACCCGCAGCCTAGCCGACTCACAGCCTCCCCGCGTCCCGCCGTCTCAGGGAGGAGACATCGGCGGAGCGCAGCTGAGAAAAGATTGAGAGTGTGTGAGTGTGTGTGTGTGTGTGTGTGTGTGTGTGTGTGTGTGTGTGTGTGTTCTGGGGCAGCAGACAGGTCTTCTCTGAGTTAGAGCTTTACTCGCTACAGGGTGCACTTTGAGGGTTTGTGACTGACCGGAAAAGCATGACGAGGGAGCTTTAAATGAACTTCTATCTTCAACGTAAAACTTCCTCAATGTAGTGTCAACACGATGCAATCCCAATTTGTTATTTTCTGCATGAGCATGTGGCTGAATTGCGCGTAAAAGTTCAAGATATATGGTTTTTTCTGTTATTGAAAGAAATGTGTCACGTGATGAACTTACACATTGGGGAAAATGTTCCTGCCAAGAAATGTTTCAACACATCACAAAGCAGCGTCCTAATCTTCCGGGTTATTAATTCGTTCTTATCGATTTGTAACAGTTCACATCCATCAAGGAAAATGGTTGCTATTGTCATCTAGTGTCTGTTGCTCTTAGAAAGAATGAGAAGGCCTCAAAAAACGAAATGTTGGACAAAGCCAATGCTGAGAGATGGTCTTACAGTTGGAAGAATAAGTGTCCAAATCTCTTTTGGATGTTTCCTGTGAGGCTCATATGAACTATGTACATTGACGTCGTATTCCCGTTTAAGAAATTGAAAGATAACTGCACATTTCATAGAATAACTCACTTTGAAATCCCCCCGTTTGCTGGCCTTGCTGGGTTCGCATCAGTATGCATCCCTTGAGAGTCTGTGGTGACTCCCACTTTTCCCCCAGCGTAGAAAACAAAGACTGTGACAGGTAGACCTGCACATCACCCACATGTGCGCAGTTTGACATAAAACCCATCACTGTGTTGACAGACCGTCCTGCTTTCTGCACAGCCGTCAGATAAAAGGGACATTTGGTAAAGCGTGCAAAGAGAACCTTGAGAACTCCACCCAATGAAAATGAAAAACCCCAACATTTGACATCCAATAATAAAAACTTTGCTTTGTTGTCATTCTTCAAAGTTTTTCAATTCAGAAAAGGTCAATAGTATGAATGGAAAAGCTCAAGAACTTTTCTAAGAGATACTGTCCTCCTTCTTCTTCGTTGGTTTGAATTTCGCCTGACTGCTTTGTACTGGATTGAGAATAAACCTTAATTCTCCGAAGCTCTTCATGGAGCTCTCAAACCACCCAAGCACTTCCTGTTCGTAAGGTTAGGCTACCCTAACTCTAACCCAAAACTTTTCTTCCGCTTCTAAAACTATTTATATTGACTTTCAAATGTTCTTTCTGTCTTTTCAGTTTTTCACAATGGCCCGAAATGGTGAGAACCTTGAAACCTTGTCTTTACAAAAACCGCATTCATTGTGCTTTCTACCTCATGCAGTCTCCATAGCTTCTTCTGCGCGACGTGTCCTTCTCTTGGACCTGATCTTGATGGTTTCTGTCTCGTTTCCTCTTTGGACAGTTTGATTGCTTTAGGATTGCCTCCCACTGATTACACCTTCTTTCTACAGTCTCTTCTGCTTCTCTGGGTTTTAGGAGACTTCAATCAGTCAGGTCTATTTATGCCAGTAAATCAGCAGCTCAGTTTCTCTATGAAGACAGTGAGCTATTACACACTGACTTTCACAATGGTTTGGTAATCAGGACTCAAAATCAGTCAAAAAAGGGAAGAGGCAGGTATGACAAACCAAGGCAAACAATGCGAGGGACAGACCAGGAAGACACGATGAACATTGGAGACACAGGAAAACATATGGGGATATGACAGACATGCATATATAGACAGCACTAATGAAACATGGCATGACAAAGCACAAGGAATCAGACGATCAAAAAAGGCGGGAAAACACAAGACAGGAAGTATAAACAAGACGGGCGTAAGTACAGTTCAAATTGAAACAAAGAATAAGATCATGACACCGGATGGGCACTTTTAACCCCTTACTAAAATAAACCGGATTGTGTGCATTAGGTCTCGCGAAACCATTGATAAAGTAGGCGAAAAAAAGGGTGTATTTTTTTTAATCAAAATGTAACTGAAAACATAACGTTTAACACTAAGACTTCATTTTTCAACGATGTTTCCGGTCATGAAATCACTAACATTGATTCGTCTGAATTGAGTTAAACATTTCTCCCACTATCCTGAGAGTCTGGTCAATGTGTCAGTGGGGTTTTTTTTCCTCTCCTTCGGCGGGAGATTTCAAGAAGCTATTGGCGCCCAGCAGTGCTATTCATCCCTCCTTTAGCCATCTGAAGAACACCCTCCGAACCGTAAGCCTCCCACATGAGGACGATGACGTCATATGTCAATGTCCAAAATAATTGATATAAAAATACAACTTGTGTCTTCGACCATCTGTTGCAGAGTGGGAAGGTTGCCATGGATCCCCCGTCGGCTGAAGATAGTGTCTGTATATCCAGACTTCTCCCCCACCTTCTTTCACCAATTATATCTTCCTCTGATTCACAGAAATGTATCTCTGCCTTCCATTTTTGGTATTTTCCTGTTCCTCTGACATTCGGGTCAAACTTTTGACGGAATTGACAGCTAACCCAGGAGAAGGTCACGAGGGTCAGCGCTTGGTTCCTGGCCTCTCTGTGTTGTGACAACCCGGCATATGGGCAGGCGGTCTTATCGCCTCCACAGTCTGCAAATAGCACAGCAGATGAATTCCTAACTTTAAGTTTGTGAAACTAAATAGGAAACTATGTGTTGAGAACTTGGTAAAGCAAGGCAAGTTTATTTATATTGCACATTTCAACACAGGTATTGCGGCAGGAATATTCAAACAAAGTGCCGCGAGGGACTGAAAGAGAGAAAACATTGTGGGCGTGCAAAATCTCAGTCTTTCCACCAGTATACGTTTGTGAGCGCTACAAGCCTCACAAACGAACACACATCGTAAAGGTTATGATTTTGTTTACATTACACAGAGATTAAAGTATCTATTGTTATTGGTGTTGTGTGTAATCCTAATCCTCACCTTGCTCCTGGCAAAAGGCTGAGCTGATGGAAATCACCTGCCTTTATAGACGTGTCAGCTAATTGGACTACACCATTCCTCTCAAACCCAGAGGGGTGTCTGAAGAGGCCGCTCCATTTAAGCCACCCCTTTTCAGAGCCTCTTTCCCCTGCATGCAATAATGGACTGACCAGTAGTGCTATACATTCCTGCAGTGTGGAGATGAGGGATGACGTTCTGCTTATGCGTGTACATGCTAGATTGTGTCTGTTGATATCTACACCTTTTTGTTTAAACCTAATTGATTTTATTTACCCATCTTAAAACTGTACATATATTGGGTCAATAAAATCCGTATTTTTACACTTCAACCTGCACTCCTGGTTTTTCTGTACCCTTGGTCCTTCAGAGCGTTTGACCTTTTATTTCCAAAGCAAACATTCAATAGTCCATATGCGTATATTCTTTTATGCGTGCGGTCAACAAAAATGGTCCTTCTCCAGCTCACTCCCCCTCCATCTATCACAACGTGCGCAGGTAAAAGCAACCGGATATATCCGCAAACGTCACCACACAAACCCAATGACACGCCCACCACCTATAGTGACTCGAAAACATGTACAGACAAATACTTCATATGTGGCTCCAACAACAGGCGATACAAATGCTTTACAAGAAAACACTCAAAGCATTAAGACATGGTGCAAAGGAAAGACGTTACAGAATTACGTTCAAATGAACATTAAGTTAAAGACGAAACGCATCGAAAGAAGCTCAAAAGAGACAAAGACGGGTGTAAAATACAATCATAAAAAATACAGTGCAGTGTAAGATGTTCACGAAAGGCTGCAAAAACTAAAGGTCAGACTTGCTTAAAAGAAATATAAATGTATCCTTGGTGGGTTTTTTTACTCGTCCTTCATCGTCAAAATTGAAACAGTTTAAAAAAAAAGATTCTGCTGTGATATCGCCAAGCATAAGCGTCTAACTCTTTTGATTCCCACTGATTAAACATTACTTACCTCACACTTCAATGTCGTGGACCTATGGGAAAGATTTGGGGTTAGATATCTTCACCAAGGACACTTTGACGTGCAGGCGTTAGGATCGAACCACTGACCCTCTGAATCAGGGGTGTCAAACTCCATTTCATCTCTCACATTAGCATCATGGTTTTACTATATAAAAATACATATATAAATATTTAATATATTTAAAATAATGTATTATATTACATTATTGCCTCTGCATTGGATTATTATCGGATAGAGTAATAACTTCAGAATTAACTACGCCTGAAAGCTGAAGTCTAGGGCGAATAATTGTTAAAAAAGAAAAGCCAAATTCTGGAAGAAAATATCCAAATAAAAAAAATGAATAAGTGACATTTTGAAAAAAAATCGGATTCTGAGAAAAAGGCAAATTTCAGATGCATTGTGGGACATGTAGTTTATGGGTAATACACATATTATATTCTTTCCAAGCTCTTGTGGGGCCACAGAAAATGAAGTCACGGGCCGGATTTGGCCCCCGGGCCTTGAGTTTGACACCTCTGCTCTAATTGATAAATCAGCGCATTAACCCCCTGAGCCACACCCACACAAAAAAATATGCCAATGTCACGAGCAGAATCCATCTGTTGGCCCTTTGTAGCGCTGTTTACGTTCGTCCTTGATTGCAAGTTCAATTCAAGATTCAAGGCTTTATTGTCACGTGCACAACAGTTAGATATGGCAATGAAAAACAGAGCAACGTGAATATATATGGGACATAGAACAAATAAAACAGATGAAATAGTGCAAGAGAATGTTTTGAGACGTGCAAATAAAGACAAATAAAATATAAATAGTGCAAGAAGTAATTGGAATATGATATATTTGATACATAATTTGTAAATTGCAGCCAGATGAATGTTATGGATGTTGTTTTAAAAGTTCCGGCGGTGTGTAATAGTCTTAAGGCCTGTGGAATAAAACGGTACCAATTGCTTTATTGAAGATATATTATGCAACGATTTAGGAAAAAACTATGGACTGAAACGTAATCTCTCTCAATCATCAATCATGACCAAAGAAGTGTGTGAAGTGTAGGAGTCTTTATCTGCAGACACTGAGGCTGTGTTTTTTCTGCCGATACCGGGGGTACAAAGCACACGTGTTTTTCAAAGTGGGGGCCCCGACCCCCCGGGGGGCCGCCAGGGGGCAGCAGGGGGGTCGCGCAAAGTTTGAGGGAAAGGGGAATGTTTTTCTTTTTTTAAAGTGAAATAGTATAGATGTTATTAATAACTGCATATCTATCAATCTGTGTGTCCTTTGATGCCAATCTTTTAATATTTTTTAATTTATTAATATTTTATTGTATTTTTTTGTTTTTAAATCACACGACCGCCCTTCCAGCCAATCAGAATCGAGCTGCTGCTACTGAGAGTGAAACTGAGTATCTGCTGGAGCGAGTGAGAGCGAGTGAATATTTCGCTCTGCAGCCGGATGTAGCAAATATTGTTGTTTGTATATATGAATATAAATATGTTTATTGTTAATATTACTGTTGAATATTATATATAATATTATTAAGGCATAAGTAGCTTTAAAAAATGCTAAAAATGTATGTTAATTGTTCATATTACTGTTCAAGATTATATAATATTACAAAGACAGAAATCACTTTAAAAATGCTTTAAATATGTTTACTGTTGATATTACTGTTTAATATCGTGTTAAGAATGTTTATAACAGAAGACTCGATGAATGACAAACAAAAGATAAATACATAACATGTTTAGAAGAATAACTGATTATTAATTATTAATACAAATATATATTAAGAAAATGTATTGAGCTGTATGATTAATTTGTCATATTTTCCATCATAATGTAGGCCAACTCAAAAATTGCAACAGGGGGGTCCCCGCCAGAGTATCATGCTAAATGGGGGTCGTTGGCATGGCAACGTTTGGGAACCCCTGCTTAGAAGACGATATGATCCTGTCAACACGCTATAAGATGTCAACCACTGCCAGGAGAAACAGTTTCAAAGATTGAAACCCAAAAAAACATTTCGACAAATACGTCCACAAAAGGTTTGATCGTCCTTTGACGAATGAAAAGCCGTGACCAGTCGAATCATTAGAGGTGAAACGTCCTGGAAGTGAGGAGAAATCCCATTCCTGGTACTGCACCGTGGGTTTCTTTGTATTAAAACTTTCTCTGACGGATGAAGCTTTCCGCAGGCTGAAGCCGACATGTCATCGCTCCTATATTGGAATAAATGAAAAGGGAAGCAGATGAACAACCCCGAGATATTCCTTGCCAAAAAACCTCGTTTCGCGGTGTATATTTAGACAGGTCTGGGTTCATCAGAGTGGATGGCAGCTTTCTATTCTCCAACAGATGTCCGCTGCTTTGTTTCACTCACGGAAATGTGTGTGTCCGGATTTGTTTTTAATCCGAGGGTTTGTGTTGTTTCAAAATGACTACCCATCACTTCATGTTTGATTTTGGCAAAACAGACATTGTATTCGCCTGAACATGTCACTCCTTAGCCGTAGGTACACATTTGAAATCGCGTGGGTGGATTAGGTGTGCATGCGTTCCCTCGGTTGTCTGAGAACATGTCACAGGAGTCGCAAAGATAAATGGAGAGGAGGAACGAGGTTGACACTGATGTCTTTGCATGACTCACTTATTTGCAAAGTGTTGAGTGTGGGTGTGCACGGCTCTGCATGTATGTGTGCACGAACACTTGTTTTTGATTTATCTCAAGTGTCTCCCGTGAGCTTTCATCGTAAATGGGCTCCATCTTCTTCAGAAATAGTTTTTTTCCGACTTTGCCAGATATCTCTTGCTTTGTGGGCAGGGCCGCCTGAATGCACGGGCTGACCTGGGCTGAAGACCAGGGGCCTACGGAGATCAAGGGCCTACGGAGATCAGGGGCCTACGGAGATCAGGGGCCTACGGAGATCAAGGGGCCTACGGAGATCAGGGGCCTACGGAGATCAGGGGCCTACGGAGATCAGGGGCCTACGGAGATCAGGGGCCTACGGAGATCAGGGCCTACGGAGATCAGGGGCCTACGGAGATCAGGGGCCTACGGAGATCAAGGGGCCTACGGAGATCAGGGGCCTACGGAGATCAGGGGCCTACGGAGATCAGGGCCTACGGAGATCAAGGGGCCTACGGAGATCAAGGGCCTATCAAGAGCCAATAAGAAAGTTTAAAATTAATTAAAAAAAAATATTTTTTTATTTCGGATGTTTTTAAAAAACGTTTAAATCAACAAAGTCTTGGCTTTCAGAACATTTCAAAAATCACACGATAAATACATTTTTGAAGCTTGTAAAGGGAAGATGACAGCTCTCACTCACTCCCCCTCCTCCGGCTGACATTATGAATGTAAGGCGTTTAGTAATCATAGATAACACGGCAGGGTCCGTTGCAGTTTGTTTTCATCTGGTTTTCAAATAAACAAAGTCTTGGCTTTCAGAATATTAAACGTTTCGCAAATTCAGATGATAAATACAACGTTGAAGCTTCGGCATAATTACAAGCAGAGAACGGAGTAACTTGACGTCACAGCAGGCACAACAACAGCCGGTGTTTCTCGTGAGGGTTTTCCCCGGGAAACAAACAATACACACAAACGCAAAAATACACACACACACACACACACACTCGCGAGCTTCCCCCAGACCAGTAAACCAAACGAAAATATCTTCCCTCCGTAGTATTTTGATCATTTGCTCCACTAACCAATCAGATCGATGGATTCCAGAGATGACTCCGTAACAGTCCGTGGGCGCCACTCAACAGCCAATCAGAATGAGAATATGTTTCACATGTGACGTTTTCAAATTGCGAGTGATTGAGTGACGGATGAAGGTTGTTTAGGAGAACAAGTTTGAGAAGAAAAAGTTTGAGAGTGGCGCTCGGGAAAGGAAATTGTTGAGGGAAAAGGAGTTTCGAGACAAGCAGCTGTTACAAAGCATGCCGAAGCTTCCAGGTTATTTTAAACCTGTAGGCCGGGATGAGGAGGAAGGACAGATGAGTTCTGTACCGAGCGGCAGCGGTGCCGGCCGCGGGGCCTCGGAGCCAAGTAGGCCGTCTGGTTCTGATAGCGATGGAGTAGCGGGAAAGGAAGAACAGACAGGAGGGATGTTGGAGGAGATGGAGAGGACGACGAGGACTTGCTACGCGGAGGGGAGTCAACGGCAACCGGACAGATACATGAGGGAGGCCCGATACGTCACTCATCTGGAGGAGAGGACCCAGGGTCCCAGGGCCTGATGGCAGGTTAAGGCGGGCCTGCTTGTGGGTACTCATAAAACATATCATTGCGTGTGACGTTATGTTTGCAAGGAAATAAAGAAGTTAACACTCAAGAGCCTCCACTACGTTGATCTGAAAATATCACTTCGCTTCTCTCACGCACTCAATCGGGCGCTTCAGGCTTTATCTGGAGACGGAAATTGTGAAGCGAACCAAAATGAAAAGGTTATTTTCTCTCCGGCTAAACAGCTTATTAACAGTTGGTGCATGCTCATGTACTCGGAGGAAGGTACTGAAGTGAGATTGCTTTGAAAATATATATAAAAACACTCAAGTAGAAGAACCAATCTACACGTTTCTTTGCGGTCCTCTCTTTCTGAGGCAGCACTACATATACATGTTCTTGCTGTGGGGGGAATATCTTCTTCAGAGCAAGGCGTGAATTAACATCCAGTCATTACCACGCTGCTCCTCTTCTGCCTGGCCAGCATATGCGTCAGATGGTGCCTCCGTATGCAGTGTGAGCGAGAGCTGTGGAAAAGTTGCTTGTGAAACATGGTGGTGTGGTGTTGGGTTTGAAACATGGTTTGAGATGTTTGGTAATGCGCTCGAAGCTTATAGATTTTGGCTGCAAGTTTAAATTAAAATACGAATAACTATAAGTGCTTGCAACATCATCCATAGTTTGATGGAGGTTTGTTTTTTAATGTCGAGCTGGTTTTAGCTTAAAGGCAGGAGATATACTTCGATTTAAACACACATTTGCTTGTATCCAAACGTAGGCAGCCATCGTGCAAATGAATGGATAAAAACGACTAGTTTAAAGGGCAGGAAATCATTCAAAAGGTCAGCTGATTAAGTATTGCTTTTAATCCATCCTTTGCTTTATTTTTTAATGCTCCAAATGTAGGATACACGAGGCAGTCAGAAACCCACAGTGTGATACCAAACTGTTGGCTGAAAAACAGTGTATTTAACTTCTTAAAGGTCCCATGTCATGCTTTTCCGGTTGTTACCCGTCCCTTCGTGTTATGAAGGGTTGTCTGCATGTGAACGGTCTGCAGTCTCAAACCCTCAAAGTGCACCCTGTAGCGAGTACAGCTCTAACACAGAGAAGACCTGTCTGCTGCCCCAGAACGCCTCGTGGGACATTTCTCTTGTTCTTCCTGGGTACAGTGACGTGCCCGTACCCAAATGGACCCATTGGTCCACATGGGCCAATCCGTGGAGCTCCTCACACAGGGGGGTGCTAGTGGAGCCTCGCAGATTGGGGTGCTGCAGCTTCCCGCGTCCATTTGCGATGTCTCGCTGATCGCTGATAATCACAGATGTTCCGCTGTAACGGTGGTAGACCATAGTGGTGGACTCATCAGAACAGAGTGGGCGAGCTGACCAATCAGAGCACACTGGGCTCACAGGGAGGGGGGGGGGCAGGAGCTCCAACAAGCCGTGCAGGACAGAGAGTGAATACACAGACTACACAGAGATGCTGTGAGAAACCAATGTGAGTTTGGAACATTGAACAATGTGAATCTATTCTAGTCGACCTCAACGATGGAATCATGATCAGTAGAAATGGCCATGACGCGGGACATGGTCAGAGGCTCCTCCAACAGAGAAACATCTTTAAAGGACATCGAATAAATAAAACAGATAAAATAGTGCAAGAGAATGTTTTGAGTTATGCCTTTTGCTTCTCACCTCCTCGCCTCCTCACCTCCTACTGCCTCCGTCTTTGTGTTTCCTCAAGTGGCTTCAGCAAACAGTGCAGGCAAGCATCACCTTTCTAAACGGTGAGCAGGTGTGTGGGTGGATACTCACAGTAAGGTATTGAAACCTTTTTCATGTGCTTCCATTGGACTTTACTCATATCTCTTACTCAGAGCTCAAAGGGACCTGTTGGATACCGGCTAATGGACACTTTACCCAGTGTGACTGATTGTATTGTGTTTAAACAAGAGCGGTTTAAGTGGCCTTTAACATTTGAACCCCACATGCAAAAGGTGTAGTTTGCATTCAGCCTGTTGCAGTTGCTCCTGGTAGATGTGTACTTTACTGTCAACCCCAGTCTCACGGAATTTCGTGTAATAGTCACGAAATGTAATCTATTGATTCGTGTTCCCATTTTCTTTCGTGTCACACAGAACGATTTTAAAAGCAATGTAAATTCTAACAAATTATAAGGAAAAAAAGATACAGATTTCAGTATTCTGAGGCTCTGAGCCATTTCTTTTCCTCGCGGACGGCAAAAAAAGTCCGAAATTATACGATTTAAAATAAAAGCAAAAATCGTGGCTTGATATTGAGTAAGAACATGTTTTTATGAACCACACGGCTTCCGGTCTTCCACGACCCGACCGGACAAAAAGACGTGGTGGCTGTGTGAGACAAAAAAAATGGGAAAATCGTGTTGGTGAACACGAATCAATAGATTACATTTCGTGACTATTACACGAAATTCCGTGAGACTGGGTTGAACATGTTGAACTTTCTTTTTTAATCGTACTGGTTATTTGTACTGTTAGTAACTTCTATTAGTGACCTACTGTATTAAGCTGTGAGCCTCCACATTTCTTGTAGAGAGACATTTTGTCTGCTGCTGCTATATTTGCATTCACGCAGCAACCTCCTTGTTTAGGGAGAAGCTAATCGTGCTATCATGGGCAACGTACTATCACCGGCTAATCATAGACAAGCTAACGGCATTAGCTAGCAGTCAGACGGAATATCTGGAGTGTAGTTTAATGTGTGTTATGGAAACACGGCTGCACCGGGGTGTATCAACAACAACGTTACCATCAATGGCTTCTGGACTTTGGTCCGTTTTACATTTTCAAGAACTCTATCGACATGAAACAAGACGGACTGGCACACAAAGGGAGACGAGGACTATATATAGAACGGTTAATGGGACACAGGTGGCAACCGTTTAGGGTGAGGCAGACAATCACACCGGGGGGGAAACACACAAGGGGAGGAAGTCAAGGGCTCTTAAACGAGAAGGAAAGGGAAGAACAAAATCAAGCAGGAAGTGCAAAAACAGACGAGACTAGACATAGGTCACGAATTTGACTTTGACATAACTAGCTAAATCCAAACATGGACTTGAAACTAAACATGAAACCTAATATCAGTAAGACGGATGTGTGTACAGAAGGGCTCTGCAACTCTTCAGACTGCTCCTCTCTCCATCGTCTCCACCCGTCTGAAGCACCCTCTCTCCCATATACATCCCCCCCTCTTTCTCTCTCTCTACATACCCTGTTGTTCATGAGTGGTACAAAACGCAATCAACGACCCCGGCTCTCACATCTGGAGAGCCGTGAACACAAAGGTTTGAATTACTGTACTTGTGAGGAATTCTGTTGACTACGTCTGTGCTGCAATAGCCTCTAGATTGCACTGCAAGAAGACCAAACTAAATGTAAGAAAACCCACATTTTAATCAGGAGAAACAAAGGTTATGTGCTTGAGCGTATCAGAAGCCTGAGGTAGTTTGCATAGGCTTAAAGCGACATGCACTCGGCTAGCGGTGTACAAAGACACACATCTCAACAGCAATGTCTCAGGTAATCAGGACTCTCTGCGTGGACATGGTTATAGATCGGCAAGAAGAAAATAGTTCCTGATGATTTCTGGAAAAAGACTTTTCTGTTGTTTGTTGTCATGTATTTGTGTTTGTTGTTTGAGCAACACAAGCCGAGTGCCAACCAGTTCCATTATATTTGAAAGGAGACATGTTTAAAGCTAACACTCAACTCACAAAACAATCTGGACGGATAAATAGAGCTACAGGACGCAGCATCGTGAGCATCAAAAGTTGAGCAATGTTCAACTTTTGATGCTCCCGATGCTTTCGAAGCTGCAATCAAATCCCGTTTATGCAAATCTGACAGTCCAAGCGCTAGCCAATCAAACCGCGTGTAAGCAGGGAGAGCCAGACCGCAGTTCATTTCCTCATATTCCAAACGAGAAGTTACGGTAGCAAATCACCCGGTTCTTTACGACCAGAACTATTACCGGGATCCAAACCGGAGGAACCAGCATGGAGGGAGGGGGCAGAGACAGTGGGTGAACTGGTAGGGTTTCGCCTGTTTGGGGAGTTTATATCCAGTGTACTTCGTTTTAACATTGCTGTTGCTTTGAATTTCGGGGGCGGGAGATTCATGTGATTGGTTGTTGGGCGCGAGAAATCGCCAAGCCTCAGACACGCCCAGATTCAAGATTTTTTGATGCCTGTAGTGTAGACGGGCCGTAAGTCCCTACAATTATATATAAAGGAATAAACAAACGTAAAAGCTAACAAAATAGACAAAAAACAATCTTACCACGTAGTATTTTTCTACGTTTTTCAACCCACATCTCACAGAGTTTGCGGAGTTAGTCAGTCTGTTATCATGCAGCCGTATTAAGTGATCATCATTACGACAACTAATGAAGACGTTGAAATCCATATGAAAACTGATAAAATGCTGATGATGGAGAAAGTGGATCTTGAGTTTATTCGGGCTAGTTGTTAGAGTGTCAAAGAAAGCCTTTTTAATTGTGAATTTCAAATAGTTTTGGTCTACAGGATTTCTATCTTCTATATTCACAATAAGTCCTTAAAATGAAACATAAAGGAACAAACAAACGTAAAAGCTAACAAAATAGACAAAACAATCTTACTAGTTATTTTCTACGTTTTTACAACCACATCTCAAAGAGATCACGACCGAAAGAACGAGATCGCGGATACAAGCGGCCGAGATGGGTTTCCTCCGCCGGGTGGCTGGCGTCGAAAGGAGCCAGTTGAGGCGGTTCGGGCACCTAGTTAGGATGCCACCTGGGCGCCTCTCTAGGGAGGTGTTCCAGGCACGTCCAGCTGGGAAGAGACCGAGGGGTAGACCTAGGACCAGGTGGAGGGATGATATCTCTTCGCTGGCCTGGGAGCGCCTTGGGACCCCCCAGTCAGAGCTGGTTGATGAGGGGAAAGGAACGTTTGGGGCTCTCTGCTGGAACTGATACCCCGAGACCCGACCACGGATAAGCGGGAGAAGATGGATGCCTGTGCTGCAGCACCTCTTTTCACCCTCTGTCTGAAACCAGAGCCCAGTCTGCTCTGATTGGTTAGCTGGCCGGCTCTGTTGTGAAAAGTCAGCCGCTTAGAGATGTCAGCTACAACGTGTTGGAGCATTAGCCAATAGAGGCTCGAGTGTTGAATAGTGATGTCACTTTGTGGAGGAAATAAATTGAGCGTTTCAGGCAGGGTGGAAACCACAGTTCCTTTCATTAAGGCTGTCAAATACCAGGGCTTATCTGCAGCACCACAATAATTAATTCGGATTTCCAAATGTGTTTGCCACATGGATACAGCACTAGTCCATTTTTTCGTTTTTTGATGTAACAGCTCTAAAACCAACAGCAGAGAGATGACACATGTATGTTACCAGCTGATGGACAAATGGTCTGCTTCTGTCACGGGCCAATATTTTAATGCAGATTTTCACCGTGCATAACAGTGAGAAGGTAAACAGAGGTGAACAGATACATGCAGCTGTCTGTCATTATTCATGACACTCCAGAAGTCGTGAATAATTCATCACCGCGGTCGTTCTGTGCATGCGTGTCGCAAAGAAAGAGGATGACATTAGAGATGGAGGGTGAGGGGAAAGAGCTGCATATATCTGTGTGTGTAACCTTTGTAATGTATTGTGAAAGTGTGAAATTAACCGTGGACTGTGTCGTGCTGTGTGTGTGTGTGTGTGTGTGTGTGTGTGTGTGTGTGTGTGTGTGTGTGTGTGTGTGTGTGTGCGTGTGTGTGTGTGTGTGTGTGTGGTCTAGTATTACTATACTTGTGGGGACCTACATCTGTTTACATTGTCACATGTGGGGACTGGCTTCCCTTAAAATCGGCGTAATCGAGTGTGACTATTACAAAATAAATCATTACGTCGGAATAGCATTTGGTTGGTATTTCCGGTTATTTCTCCACTGGTTAACAATACCGTGTAACTGTCACGTTTGAATGGACGGAAGGGACGAAATTGTGACATCTTCACGTCTCCCAGCATGGTAAATCGTCACATGTTCACGTCTTGCCGTGATACCGGGTTGGGTTAAGGTTAGGATAAGTCTCCAGGAAATGCATGTAAGTCAATGCAATGTCCCCTGAAGTGATGTAAACATGGTGTGTGTGTGTGTGTGTGTGTGTGTGTGTACGTGCACGGCATATTTAAGAGCGTCTATGTTCAGTCGCAGCTGCAGGTGAGACATCTCTTGGCCTTTTCATGATGTCGTTGCTCTGTCCTGCAAATAAAGCACCGTTTTTCGACACATCCACAACAGATCTGAGCAAAGCAACACCTGACCTTTCGCACAAAGCGCTTTGTTTCTCAGCAAGTCATATACTTTTATCTGCTCTGAAGCCATTTCACAAGCAATGTCTGCTCCACTTGTTGGGTTTCTGTGCAATTTATGTGAACAATGAAGCAAGACAATGGACGACTTTGATAGCAATATATTGTCAAGGGTTATTTTTTGTATAGCAGACACATAGAAAGTGCTTTGATGGAGAAAAGTAAAAAATGCATTTGCTTAAAAATGAATGGCACAGCAACCTTTGTAGTTAAAGGCCGTGCTGCCAGGAAATGTGTTTTGTGAGATGAAAGCATCCATTACGGTGGCCTGACCACAACAAGGGCGTTATTGCAAATTGTATTTCTTTTTTATCTTCAGGCAGCATGACATCTGTAGAGAGAGCGGTGTTTTGTCTTTTTGCAGAAGGAAGAAACACAGTTTGTGTCCTCCTCCACTAATGGACGCGCTCGCTTCCTGCGCGCCTGTCACTCAAATGCGGGACATAGTCTCAATTTGTGGGACACGGGACAATTAATACAAATGCAGTCCCGCACACCTGGTCACCCTACACACACACACACACACACACACACACACACACATACGCTTCAAATCAAGTTGCATAAATGCTTGAGCTATGTTTTTATTATAATTACTGTGAAATCTGCCTATTTGGTTTTCATCATTATTAAAACAAATACACACTGGCAACCGATAACACTGGCAATGATTTTATATTTATTAGACTGTTAAGAAAAAATCATGCTTCAAGTGGGAGTACGGACGGCGTGCTCCCACGTCCAACGCCGTGGAACTACAGCACGGTCACATGACTTCACGTCCCCACCGCTAAGCTAAAGGTGGCTAATGTTGGGCTATAAAGGAACTACAGCACGGTCACATGACTTCACCTCACCACCGCTAAGCTAAAGGCGGCTAATGTTGGGCTATAAAGGAACTACAGCACGGTCACATGACTTCACGTCGCCACCGCTAAGCTAAAGGTGGCTAACGTTGGGCTATAAAGGAACTACAGCACGGTCACATGACTTCACGTCACCACCGCTAAGCTAAAGGCAGCTAATGTTGGGCTATAAAGGAACTACAGAACGGTCACATGACTTCACCTCACCACCGCTAAGCTAAAGGTGGCTAATGTTGGGCTATAAAGGAACTACAGCACGGTCACATGACTTCACGTCACCACCGCTAAGCTAAAGGCGGTTAATGTTGGGCTATTAAGGAACTACAGCACGGTCACATGACTTCACGTCGCCACCGCTAAGCTAAAGGTGGCTAACGTTGGGCTATAAAGGAACTACAGCACGGTCACATGACTTCACGTCGCCACCGCTAAGCTAAAGGTGGCTAACGTTGGGCTATAAAGGAACTACAGCACGGTCACATGACTTCACGTCACCACCGCTAAGCTAAAGGCGGCTAATGTTGGGCTATAAAGGAACTACAGCACGGTCACATGACTTCACGTCACCACCGCTAAGCTAAAGGTGGTTAATGTTGGGCCTACTGCATTTTAAACCATTACAACTAGATTTAATCAGGATTTTAAGATGCTTTCGTGGCTTTTTCCATACCTCCGAATAAAAGCACACTGCTTTTCATGTGTACTTTAAGATAAGCCAACAAAGGACTCTTAATCTATTGTCCTGATAAAGAATGTTCATAAATACTTAATAATCGACAAATGGAGGAAAAGAATAATTGGAAAATTATCAATTGTTGGAGAGGATGTTTTTTGTGACATTTCTGTATTTTGCACTGACTGGATTACTAAACTGTTATGTTGTTGATGAAAAAGGGAACACAAATAAAGAAAATAAAAGACCCAGTCGAGTGTCCTCGGCAGCAGAAGACATGCACAAAACACTAAAGAGCTGCTTTGAAATAATCGTTAAGTGCCTAAAATAAGTATCTCCAGGAGGAAGAGTGTTCAGCCACTAATTGGAGTCATCAGAGGTCGGAGCACCATCTCTGTTCCCTCTCTAAGTCAACAGGTTTTTGTTTGTTATCCAGAAATAAGGTCTGTGGGTTAGGGTTAACCCTAACCAAGCTGAAGAGATTGTTATCAGTAAATACCCCACTGGAGAATTTAAAAACGGCGGTTAATAACAAGTGTCTAAATGAGACGACTAAACGTCATCACGCCCAACATTAGCCACCTTTAGCTTAGCGGTGGTGAGGTGAAGTCATGTGACCGTGCTGTAGTTCCTTTATAGCCCAACATTAGCCACCTTTAGCTTAGCGGTGGTGACGTGAAGTCATGTGACCGTGCTGTAGTTCCTTTATAGCCCAACATTAGCCTCCTTTAGCTTAGCGGTGGTGAGGTGAAGTCATGTGACCGTGCTGTAGTTCCTTTATAGCCCAACATTAGCCACCTTTAGCTTAGCGATGTTGACGTGAAGTCATGTGACCGTGCTGTAGTTCCTTTATAGCCCAACATTAGCCTCCTTTAGCTTAGCGGTGGTGACCTGAAGTCATGTGACCGTGCTGTAGTTCCTTTATAGCCCAACATTAGCCACCTTTAGCTTAGCGGTGGTGACGTGAAGTCATGTGACCGTGCTGTAGTTCCTTTATAGCCCAACATTAGCCACCTTTAGCTTAGCGGTGGTGACGTGAAGTCATGTGACCGTGCTGTAGTTCCTTTATAGCCCAACATTAGCCACCTTTAGCTTAGTGGTGGTGACGTGAAGTCATGTGACCGTGCTGTAGTTCCTTTATAGCCCAACATTAGCCTCCTTTAGCTTTGTGGTGGTGACGTGAAGTCATGTGACCGTGCTGTAGTTCCTGTATAGGCCAACATTAGCCACCTTTACCTTAGCGGTGGTGACGTGAAGTCATGTGACCGTGCTGTAGTTCCTTTATAGCCCAACATTAGCCACCTTTAGCTTAGCAGTGGTGAAGTGAAGTCATGTGACTGTGTTGTAATTTCTTTATAGCCCAACATTAGATTTTTACTACTAACAGTGGTGTTAATATGTGGAGATTATCCTGCTGAACAAAACATGTAAGTATAATAAACATTTATTTACCACAGAGATTATTTTCTGCAATAATCCAAAATCCAATGGTCAAATCCCATTTGCTTTTTGTCAGGGGAACCGGGGGTGTTCAACGGCGTAACTATCAGCGGTGCAGCCGAGGCAACGCACCGGGGCCCATGCTAAAAAAAAATGTGGGGCCCCAATGGCATTGACCAGTTCATGTAGTCTTCAAAGTAACCAAGCAACCTACATTAATTTGTAATTTGTCTGTCCAATGACCTTGCTCCCTTTCATGTCATGTGATCCCTTGCGTGACGAGCGAACCGTTTAATCAACCTGTAATGTACTGTAGCTAGCAGCAGCAAGTTCGGTAGCATTATAAAACATTTAATAGATTACATTTATAATGTACAGCAAACTAAAGCACAAGAGCAGCGCTCAAAAGAGAAAGGACAAGAGAGAACAAGGAGATGTAACAGCTAAACTGACTAAATTAGACCATTTTTTTTGTCATACATCGTCCTCGAAATCGAGCGCTAACGTTAGCAATGTTGTCGTGCAGCGGCAGCCGGAGGCTAACGATAACTCACCTGACTCACCACCATCATTGCCATCTAGCTCCACAAGTGAAGCTGTATCCGTGGCCGTGGCTGTGCGACCTTCTTCGCTAGCCAGGAGGAGAGGCTGGATGTGGCTGTGCCCGGCGGTGGTCCAACAGTTCCCCCAAGGGCCCCAACCGATAGGGGACTCTATGGCGCTATTGAGACCCTCCGACGCCAAGATCAAAAGCTATATTATAGCAACCGGTCTATGTCGGCCCACCGGCCCCTCCCCCAGAGACTAACATCAAGGAAACAGGTTTAATCCTCTTCTTAGTTCGCTGTGCCGTTGTCAGGCTGCGGTGGTCTGAGGCCAGGGCAGGCTGTTGTTGATAGCCGATACATGTGGCGCTTCTGAGTGGTTGTGTATGTCCATGCGTGTGTGGGGGGACGGGGGGGCCCAAAACAATATTAGCACCGGGACCAATCACAACCTTGTTACGCCACTGGGGGTGTTACTTACTTCGGGATCTGCCTACAAAAATACGCCATCACTGCACCACTCTATTGAAGAATGTCGACTTGCCTATTTACATTCGACAAGCTCTTCTACATAATGTGCAAAAGACTGTAAATCAATACACTCCAAGTATGTTTGTATTTATTGTTTTATAGACACTAAACCTAAGATATCCAATGCCTCATCAGTCGCTTATTCACTAGCTGTTTGGCTGCCAGCTGAATTTAAATCTTCCTCATAGAAGTGTATATTATAGCCCCATTTGTGCCAGGTTTTTAGTACCATTAATTAAGGTGTGATTAAACTAATATGTGTCAGGTGTGTAGCGCTGTCACCACGTTGCTGATTAGGCTTTTGAGGGCTTTCTGCCAAGTGTAAAACCCCTTTGCTGCAATTAGTCAATTACTTCCCACGAGTGTCACTGACTCACCTAACAAATGCCGCTAATTGGCAATTCAACCTAATTTGCCACACATTTGTAACAGTGTTTACAATCCTACATTATTATTGAGAATTAAAGTCATTCTATACTGTAGCATTGTGATTCGATTTTTTGTCGTCCTTTCCTGCTCCATTCAGTCCGTTTCGCAGCACAGAATAATTTTTCTTATCCTTATTTTCAGATCTACTTTCGCAGCACAGAATAATTTTTCTTATCCTTATTTTCAGATCTACTTTCCCCCCGACAGCTGGTGCTTTTCTCTGCGAGTAAAACGGATTCCCTTCTCCATCATTTTGATCCAATTTCCAACTGCCTTTACGAAGGGATGACATTGCGGATTAGAGAAAACAAAGGGCTTTCTTCCTGGTGACTCATCGCAGGTCTCCCCCCCCCTCCCACCACCTGCATCTCCTCTGCCTTTTTTCTACTTCACTGCCCATGAGGACAGGATCATTTCTCATCCAGTCTTCCATAGTCATTACTTTCATTCCTCCATTACTCTTGGTTTCGTCGTCTCGTCCCCCTCACCCTCCCTTGCTTGTTGCACCTATTTCTCCCCATGTCTGGAGGTTTGTGTACTGTTCAATGCATCCAATTCATACTCACTTTATATATTAAAAGTTGTAGCTTGTCAATATGATACTTATACCGTCTGTTATGTGTGATTGCACGATCGGGAATGCTTGGAATTTCGCTGTGTGGGGGAAACTTCTGAAGCAAGTGGAGTCAGGACTCAGAGAGACACGAGGAGAGCTGGAGCTTTGATGGCGAACACTGACGGTTTATTTGGAGCTTCGGCCGGAGAATTCAGAAGTCACGGGCCACCAGTTGACCACACGGGTGAGATGCCACGATCAATTCTGAAGAACTCTTTGATACGCAGAGCGAAGCAGGTAGGACCCGAACGCAGATAGCACCTTTATTTCAAGGACTTAATTATACTTGGACAGAAAAACCACTCTACGGTGAACGAGGTCACAAACAAAAGAAACACTGAACACAGGAAGAGACTAAGTACAGGGAGGGGTAATCACAAGACGAGAAACAGCCGGGCAGAGGAGGAGAAACACAAGGGCAACAGGTGAACACAATCAGACAACGAGACACACCAGGGAAACTAACGACGAGAGGAAACACACAGGGGAAAGGACCAGACAAGAACCCAGGAGGAAAACATGACAGAGAGAACAGCAAAACACACAAACCTAGACATAGAAATGTGACATGACATGAGCATCGTGACTCTTCTGCAGCTCCAGGATTTAACTAGTTCAGAGTGTAATAATCAACATTCTTCATCAGCGAGACGAAACAAATATGGACCCTGAATCTATAGAGCTGTCGTCCATAGAAATGAATGTGCGCCAGGGAACCTGCGTCGCTGAACAGTAAAGTATCTCATGTCGGCTTGTGCTCGGTCATAAGCTGGCAACAACAATGCGCCCAGCGGCCCCTCCTTCAGAGGGATAGCAGCGATACCCAAGGCCGTAGACCTGTGCCGTGGGAAAAGAGACAGTGAAGAGAGAAAACGATGAACTGGGTCGAAGGTTGAATACCTAAGCAAATGAATCCCCAACACTATGTGTGGTGACAATAGAGGAATCTAATCTGATCTAACCATGCTTTAAAGAAGGTGCAGAATGACTCAGAGTGCATGTTTCTCCTTGAGCTCAGTGTTAATGAAACCCAATGGTAGTGGAGCCAGATGGCGGGTGACTGAGCAGGGGGGGTGACACGAGGGCAAACCAGCAGACACCATTGCTTTTCATGCACTATACAAATGTTAATTAGGCAAGGCAAGGCAAGGCAAGGCAAGGCAAGGCAAGGCAAGTTTATTTCTATAGCACCAGGCAATTCAAGGTGCTTTACAAAAATGAAAGACATTCAGATAAAGGCATTTAAAATCAGTAAAAGCTAATAAAAGAAACATTAAAACATAAAAGTTACAGTGCAGTCTAAGATATGAATAGTTCAATTATTTCGGTTCTGGATTTTTAATTTATTCACAGAACCTCCCTTTGGAAATACGAACATTTCCGTCCCGATTGTTAATTTAGACTGATTGTTTTCACCATGTTATACTCGCATGACATCCACATCCACAATTAGCTAAAACGTGCAAAGAATGGGGCGAGAATGAGTAGATTTAGAAATGTTTGGAGTTGGTTTAACTTGTTAATGTGGTTTACCTGCACTTGAACAACTGATAAATAGCTGAAACTTTTTGAAAAAAAAGGCAAAAGTTTCCAAGCATTTTTTTGGGATTTGGCTAAACTGAGCCGAACGTTTAAAAAACTAAAACATGCAGAAGTTCAGCCAAAAAGTTGTGCATTAGAAGAGCTAACATAGAGCTCCATGGATAAATAAAAAAGATATAATAAAGATAATTTCTCGTATATGAAAAATGTGAAACCTGGCTTTATGAAAAGTCAACATCAATTAGCTCGCTTCCCAGTGAGATACCTTGTTCTTACTTTATGGCCTTAGAGCAGGGGTTCCCAACCTTTTTTCCCAAGAGCCCCCCCAAATGACTCCTGTTGGAAGTTGCGCCCCCCCCCACACACACACACACACACACAAGGGGGGGGGGACCGCAACAGCTACAACTACTGTCACAAACTGGATGAATGTGAAGTTAAAGGCGGATGAAAGCGTAATTAAGGAGCACTATTGGAGCGACTTTGATGGTTATTGGACTCAGGATTAATTCATCTGGATTCCCGCTGAATGAAGAAATGAAAGGACGACGGAAGTGGAAACAATTCACAAAGGGATTAAACTATTTAAAACACGTGCTCAAAGGAAGCCGGATTCTGCCGATGTGTTTATGTGGATTCAGAAGTCGTAAATAATCTACAAAATAGAGGAGACCGATCTGATCGGAGCAACTGACAAATAATCCAACTGAAACCGGCATGGACGACGACTATGTTTTAAAAATGCGCTGATCCAGAAAAACCCGGTTTGGACACTTTACGGGCAGAAGAAACATTTCTATAGAAAGAATTATACATTTCTGTCTTTTCATGCCTTTAATACTAACTTGACTTTTTATTCAAATTAATTAGTCAATTATTTTGTATACTTTATTGTAATGTAGAGACAAGACTTTTAGTGACAATCATGTATTGCTTTACAATTATATGTAACAAAAAAGTCTAAACTATGATATTTGGCCTCAAATCATGCCTGGCTTGTTCAGGTGTATATCAGTATGTAGTGTCTCTACTTTAAAGAGTCCTCTCCTGCTGATGTTCAGGTGTATATCAGTATGTAGTGTCTCTACTTTAAAGAGTCCTCTCCTGCTGATGTTCAGGTGTATATCAGTATGTAGTGTCTCTACTTTAAAGAGTCCTCTCCTGCTGATGTTCAGGTGTATATCAGTATGTAGTGTCTCTACTTTAAAGAGTCCTCTCCTGCTGATGTTCAGGTGTATATCAGTATGTAGTGTCTCTACTTTAAAGAGTCCTCTCCTGCTAATGTTCAGGTGTATATCAGTATGTAGTGTCTCTACTTTAAAGAGTCCTCTCCTGCTGATGTTCAGGTGTATATCAGTATGTAGTGTCTCCACTTTAAAGAGTCCTCTCCTGCTGATGTTCAGGTGTATATCAGTATGTAGTGTCTCTACTTTAAAGAGTCCTCTCCTGCTGATGTTCAGGTGTATATCAGTATGTAGTGTCTCTACTTTAAAGAGTCCTCTCCTGCTGATGTTCAGGTGTATATCAGTATGTAGTGTTTCTACTTTAAAGAGTCCTCTCCTGCTGATGTTCAGGTGTATATCAGTATGTAGTGTCTCTACTTTAAAGAGTCCTCTCCTGCTGATGTTCAGGTGTATATCAGTATGTAGTGTCTCTACTTTAAAGAGTCCTCTCCTGCTGATGTTCAGGTGTATATCAGTATGTAGTGTCTCTACTTTAAAGAGTCCTCTCCTGCTGATGTTCAGGTGTATATCAGTATGTAGTGTCTCTACTTTAAAGAGTCCTCTCCTGCTGATGTTCAGGTGTATATCAGTATGTAGTGTCTCTACTTTAAAGAGTCCTCTCCTGATCAGTAGTAGTGTTTACTTTAAAGATCTTCCTGCTGTGTTAGGTGAATCAGATGTAGGTCTCTACTTTAAAGAGTCCACTCCTGCTGATGTTCAGGTGTATATCAGTAAGTAGTGTCTCTACTTTAAAGAGTCCTCTCCTGCTGATGTTCAGGTGTATATCAGTATGTAGTGTTTCTACTTAAAGAGTTCTCTCCTGCTGATGTTCAGGTGTATATCTATGTAGTGTACTTAAGATCCTCTCCTGCTGATGTTCAGGTGTATATCAGTATGTAGTGTCTCTACTTTAAAGAGTCCTCTCCTGCTGATGTTCAGGTGTATATCAGTATGTAGTGTCTCTACTTTAAAGAGTCCTCTCCTGCTGATGTTCAGGTGTATATCAGTATGTAGTGTCTCTACTATAAAGAGTCCTCTCCTGCTGATGTTCAGGTGTATATCAGTATGTAGTGTCTCTACTTTAAAGAGTCCTCTCCTGCTGATGTTCAGGTGTATATCAGTATGTAGTGTCTCTACTTTAAAGAGTCCTCTCCTGCTGATGTTCAGGTGTATATCAGTATGTAGTGTCTCTACTTTAAAGAGTCCTCTCCTGCTGATGTTCAGGTGTATATCAGTATGTAGTGTCTCTACTTTAAAGAGTCCTCTCCTGCTGATGTTCAGGTGTATATCAGTATGTAGTGTCTCTACTTTAAAGAGTCCTCTCCTGCTGATGTTCAGGTGTATATCAGTATGTAGTGTCTCTACTTTAAAGAGTCCTCCTGTGATGTTCAGGTGTATATCAGTATGTAGTGTCTCTACTTTAAAGAGTCCTCTCCTGCTGATGTTCAGGTGTATATCAGTATGTAGTGTCTCTACTTTAAAGAGTCCTCTCCTGCTGATGTTCAGGTGTATATCAGTATGTAGTGTCTCTACTTTAAAGAGTCCTCTCCTGCTGATGTTCAGGTGTATATCAGTATGTAGTGTCTCTACTTTAAAGAGTCCTCTCCTGCTGATGTTCAGGTGTATATCAGTATGTAGTGTCTCTACTTTAAAGAGTCCTCTCCTGCTGATGTTCAGGTGTATCAGTATGTAGTGTCTCTACTTTAAAGAGTCCTCTCCTGCTGATGTTCAGGTGTATATCAGTATGTAGTGTCTCTACTTTAAAGAGTCCTCTCCTGCTGATGTTCAGGTGTATATCAGTATGTAGTGTCTCACTTTAAAGAGTCCTCTCTTGCTGATGTTCAGGTGTATATCAGTATGTAGTATCTCTACTTAAGAGAGTCCTCCCTTGCTGCGATGTTCACTGTAATAGCAGTAGGTAATGTCCTCTACTATTAAAGAGTCTCATCCTGCTGATGTTCGTTATTAATCATATGTAGAGTCCTACTTGTAAAGAGTCTCTCTCCTGCTGATGTGTTCAGTGTAATAGGCATATTCAGGTGTCTCTTCTTTAAAGGCGGTCCTCTCCTGGCTGAAGTTCAGGTGTATATCATATGTAGTGTCCTCGATACTTTAAAGAGTCCTCTTCCGCTGATGTTCAGGTGTATATCAATATAATCTAGTCTCTACTTTAAAGAGTCCTCTCCTGCTGATGTTCAGGTGTATATCAGTATGTAGTGTCTCTACTTTAAAGAGTCCTCTCCTGCTGATGTTCAGGTGTATATCAGTATGTAGTGTCTCTACTTTAAAGAGTCCTCTCCTGTTGATGTTCAGGTGTATATCAGTATGTAGTGTCTCTACTTTAAAGAGTCCTCTCCTGCTGATGTTCAGGTGTATATCAGTATGTAGTGTCTCTACTTTAAAGAGTCCTCTCCTGCTGATGTTCAGGTGTATATCCGTATGTAGTGTCTCTACTTTAAAGAGTCCTCTCCTGCTGATGTTCAGGTGTATATCAGTATGTAGTGTCTCTACTTTAAAGAGTCCTCTCCTGCTGATGTTCAGGTGTATATCAGTATGTAGTGTCTCTACTTTAAAGAGTCCTCTCCTGCTGATGTTCAGGTGTATATCAGTATGTAGTGTCTCTACTTTAAAGAGTCCTCTCCTGCTGATGTTCAGGTGTATATCAGTATGTAGTGTCTCTACTTTAAAGAGTCCTCTCCTGCTGATGTTCAGGTGTATATCAGTATGTAGTGTCTCCACTTTAAAGAGTCCTCTCTTGCTGATGTTCAGGTGTATATCAGTATGTAGTATCTCTACTTTAAAGAGTCCTCTCTTGCTGATGTTCAGGTGTATATCAGTATGTAGTGT
>CM070485.1:4284505-4304505 GCA_036324585.1 Champsocephalus esox | reverse complement strand
AATCAGTAGAGGCGTTTGTTGTTGAAGGGAAAGTGTGCATTTTTGGGGAACATTTGCATTATTTGATTTTTGTAACTGTTCGTTGGGTCGTGGGAATCTCTACCTTGGATCAAACTGTTGCGACGGCCAACATTGCTGAAAATACTGCCTCTGATTGGCCAGTCGTTTTACTTTCTTTGGTGAGAATGGTTTGGTAAACGCATAAATAGTAGGATGTGTGTTAGCAGGAACGTCAGAGTGTGTATTTTGGGGATATGAGATATCGAATCATTGGGTGTCTTCTTGTTGGGTTAAAGCCAATGAGAAATGTCTTATTTATTCCATGTCTCTCATGATCCTGGTCTTTCCCTGTTTCCTGTTATGAGGTTTTCTCATTCTGTGCTATGACTTATGTCTTTGTGTGTTTTCCTACCATTTTGATTGTCTCTCCTGGTCCTATTAGTTTCACCTGTTCCCCATCAGCTTGGAAAAACCTGCACTTCATCCCCTTATTAGTTCAGCTTGTATTTAAGTCCTGGTTTTCTGTTAGTCTTCGTCATATTCTTATGCTGTTTGCCTTGACTTAAATTGCCTCGATTTAACCAAAGAAGTAATAGTATGTTCTGTTAAGACTTACTTTCTCCTGCATTTGGATCAAACCCTGCTCTACTACCTGTAAAAACGTCGTTTCAGACTGTTATGCTAAACAGTTCTTTGAAAGAAGAACTTCTTAAAGTCTGTCTTGGGGCCAACAATTGTTCGATACACAATGATATTATGCTCCTTGTAAACATGAGGCCTCCAAGACCCTGAATATGAACTCATCTGTATCACAGCTGGTTGAGATTAAGAGATGAAATAGGAAAGTATTCAGACAGATTTTCATCGGTTAGGAAGCTTGCCAAGGTTCTGCTTTGAATACTAACCCAACACCATCCATCCTGTTCATTAGGCGGCTCATTTGCTGTTATGGAAATGACGATGGTGCAGAATGATTGTGTCTGCGATGATAACGGTTGAATTCCTGGAGAGATTTATTCTTCGAGACGCAGGAAAGATAATTGTGACAAAACCTTGGCTTCACGATGAAAAATGCCCTCGTAATGTAGACCTGAAATATTATTTCACAGCTGCTGTCAGAACTAAATCTCAATATCCATTTCCCATTATGATGTTGAAGAGGATGGAGCTTTTTCTCAGTATTTCCCAAAGTTGCATGATCCAATCAACAAGGGCAATAAGTACCAGCCAATAAGAGTAAGGTAAACAAAGGACACAGAAATCACCCTTTGATTTATATATGTGTGTGTTATGTATCTGTGTATACATATATATGTGTGTGTGTGTGTGTGTGTGTGTATGTGTGTGTGTGTGTGTGTATGTGTGTGTGTGTGTATATATGTGTGTATTATGTATCTGTGTATACATATGTGTGTGTGTGTGTATATATGTGTGTGTTATGTATCTATGTATATATGTGTGTGTGTTATGTATGTATGTATGTATGTGTGTGTGTGTGTGTGTGTGTGTGTGTGTGTGTGTGTGTGTGTGTGTGTGTGTGTGTGTGTGTGTTTGTAATGTATATATCTATATATGTGTGTGGTATGTATATTAGGGATGCACAATATTAGTTTTTTGAAACCGATACCGATAACTTCCTGCTTCTCAAGACCGATACCGATAACCGATAATAATATATATATATATTAAATGTACCTGTAGTTTTTGCACACCTGGTGGTAAACAGAGACTAGTAGTGAGCAAAGGACACGAGCATTACTACTATGAACAAAGCAAACCCTGGGGTCGTCTCTGGCAAACCTCTTGCCTTTCTCAAAAGCCTCGTGGATAGGTGAAAGCCCCGGTGCCTTCGCAGCTGGCTTTGGATTCGCCGCTAGTTTAGCACACCGCTTTGAACACACCATCGTAGCCATGGCGATGTTTCAGGCGACTGATCAGGTTGGAAGTATTATAGCTCGTTGCCTTCTCCCTCCTCGTGGAACTTCTGCATCTGTTAACACAAATAGCAAGCGAACTATCTCACTCTGAAGCTTTGAGATAGTCCCATACTACCGACGACATGTTTGTTCACTGTCCTGGCTTCACGGCCGCACGACATTTACGTCGCAGCCAGGCACGAGTTAGGGAGCGCTAACACCACAGTGCTGGCAACACGGGAGGAGCCGAGTGAAAAACAAGCGCCCCTCATCCCATCCACCCACACCGCAGGATCTCTTTATTTTTTCTACCCAAAAGATATATTGTATATTATCGGGGCCTTTAATACTTTTATCGGGTTTATCGGGATGATGTCATAATTCCGAATATCGGACAGATAATTATCGTGCACCACTAATGTATATATATAGATTTCCTTTGTGTTCTTACTTTCTTTCTTGTATTGTCTTTGATTATGTTTCTGCGTGGGGATATATTTTGTGCTCAAAAAACGAAATACCAATCCGAATATTTCTCAAAAGAACTACACTCCATCACAAAAACCCCCTCGATATTTGCAATTCCAACACATGACCCCCTGCAGACACCTCTCTCTCGACCTGATGACAGCTGCGTCCAGATTCTGCTTCCAGGTGCCTCATTATTGTCCTATTAGCTCTCATTTATCGCTAAATGCATTTTCTCCCATCAGCGAGGGAGAGCGACCGGTGAGCTCATTTTTCTTCATCATCGTGTCATGATATCCAGAGGAACTGCAGCCTCGCAGAATAAAGGCTCTGTCCATGACTGCACTTCATCAATCATGTCCTGAAAAGCTGGACCCCTCCCCGGGTTAGAGTCATGCTGTGAGAGTGAGTAAGCATCTGCAAAATATTCAACTACAGGCAGATGTGGTATCCAGTGAAGAACATTTACTCAAGTGCTGTATTTACATATGATTGTAAGGTACTTTGCAAGAGTATTATCATTACATTACACTGCATTTAGCTGACGACTTACAATAAGTACGTTCGACCAAGAAGACACAAACTTGAAGAAAACAGATTTTATATATATATTTGTTGTTGTTTTCATAATGCACAC
Source organism: Champsocephalus esox (assembly GCA_036324585.1). NCBI lineage: Eukaryota > Metazoa > Chordata > Actinopteri > Perciformes > Channichthyidae > Champsocephalus > Champsocephalus esox. The sequence goes on along the minus strand of CM070485.1, from coordinate 4,301,484 downwards.
TCCGGCATACGGGTGTGGGCGCACCCGGGAGGCGGAGAGACAATAGCATCTAATTTTGCCTTTCTTAAACTCTCTCAGGTGCCCGGCAAGCTCCTCTCATGTCTTCATAGAAACCAACAGGAAGTGCACATTAAAGGAAAGCCTCTTAACCCCCTCAGTATTGCTGCACTTTACTGCTGGTTGCCAACGGAAACCTGAACTCTTCTTGTCATCTGAGGAGGAAAAAACCGAAATGAGACCCGAAGCACCACTTGGGAGTTGAAAGACGAGAGAAATGGATGCATCTCTTTGATCATGTATATCACAAGTACACTAAATATATCTGTAACTGTAACATGGTGAAAGCATGAGCCTCAGACCAACTGTTTTCAAACACAAGGTACGATTTTTAAAAGCTTTTTCGTCCCCTTTAGAAGAAATGGGTCATTTTAGAGGTAACGGGTGAAATAGCAGCCCGAAAACACAATCAATATTCATATACATATATAATAATAAGAATACATTGTATTTAAGGATGTCTTTCCCGACACTGAAGGACACCGTACGATTTAGTAAATACTCTAAGACGTTAAAAGCAGAACATGATGAAAACACAAACAGGCGATCATGGAGGAGACAGAGTGGAGACTTTAGATTATTGGCTGCTTGAATACTTTAATGTTCACTTACTAATTTATTTAAATTATGCTACTTATAATTGTTTACAATGTCCTTGATTTTCTCTGTATTAATATGTATTTTATTAATGTATTATTTGTATTTTTCATTCATGTAAACTGAATAAATTATGATTTTAGTAAGTGTTGTGCAATGCCACAATTTATGTGCAATACAGCCATTATTTTTACAATATATTACAATTTTTTTTGAATGATACTTGCTCCTTGAATACTTAAATGACTGATACCTCTTTATTTGTTACCATTAGATTTCCTTTTTAATAACGCGAGTTGCCACTTGTAAGTCTAAGGCTGCGGCCCCACGAGGACGAAAACGGCTAAACGCATAGGATTAACGCAAACGCAATCACGAACGGCTTCCGTCCACACGCAATAATTATCCGGATAGTGTCTGCCCACACGAGACCGCTCCGTTTAGCTCCAACCGCTGGAGAAGCTGCAGTACATATGCAGGAGCCTGTAGGTGGCGCTGTAACTTCCTCCACAAAAGCAGCGAAGAAGCGTGGTTGTCATGGTTGCCCCTCTGTTTATTCTCCGCGGTGGGGGCCGAGGGAACCGGGGCAGAGTTTTTCGCGAGTCAACGTGTTTTAAAGTTTAAATCTTCCGGACAAAATCATAAAAGTGCCGGTCAAAGGTCTTCTTTGTTATTTATTGAGCTTTAAAACAAATGCATAAGGGCTCTAATATAATCTAGGCTGAGGTGGGGTAAGTAAGTGCCTTTTTCTTAAAGTGCCTTTAAAAGCAAGGGGATTCAGTGATGCACAATAACCTATGTACATATAGTTTAGGATGTTGAGCTATCCTGGAACCCCCTACCCCTCAGCGCGGATTCTTAAATAAAAACTGTTTGAGATAAAATAGCTTGGAGAAAAAAAAAAGTGATTTTGTGTGGCACAATTGCCGGTGCGGGGACGTTGTGCCCTTAGAGCATACCTGGGGTAGTTGGTGCCCTGATAATTGAAGTAAAAGAGATATCAGAAACTTTGCATGATCTCGTCACCTTCAACATTTCAACCACCAATCAAACTTAGTTATAGTATTGGGCTTTTATACCTGCATAAACTTGTACAATGACAAAGTCACAACAAACGCTCTTGTCTCCATCATCCTCATATTGAATCTATAAGAGTGGCATCGCTAAGGGAATTGGAACGTCTCTTTCTGAGCTAAGGAGAGCAACTTCTTTTTGGGCTTGGTGGGTTTGACTTTCAGAGCCCCTGTTATTTCACTCTTTTTCTTTTCAGCCTTTTTTGTGTGTGTCTTCTCAGGCATTTTGCTCCTCGAGGTGGTGGAGCCTTTTTCTGAAGCTATGTACACAGTGTTTTTTCTTGTTTAGGTTTGCTGAGTTTCAGAGCCCGTTTCTTCTTCTTTCATTCTTTTTCTTTTCCGTTTTTCTTTTTTTACTTTGTGCGCTCTCCCAACTCATCTTTCCGGGTGCGCGGTCCCATTTTGTTTTCCCTTATTTTTTACAATTTTGTTTTTTTTCTGTGGCTTTTGGAAGGAAGACAGGACTCTGGAGGACAATAACCCACGGGCGCAGAACGAAGCCCAGATTTGTCCTGATAAGTGTGGGCATTTGTCCCAGAGTGAGGGTGGTGTGGGTTGGCTCTGCTTAGGAACGGACTCAAAGACACACAAAGCAGTTCACGGCATTTCATGACACTCTATGCATGAAAATCGCTGCTAGTGTCTTCATCCTGGTTCAGCAAGCTCTCGTTTGGCAATGCTGTTATTTTATTAGCTGGCTTTTGTTAATTCTCCTGAGTTTTTTCTTCTCCATATCTTTTTATGGGCATCTGCAGAACATTCTTCTTTCCACCTGACGTTATGGTCATCCTGTTGCACTTTTCATGACTTTCCACACTTCCATGGGCGTTGAATGTTGTTTCCTTTTGTATTTAGCCGTGGATGATGGATTTGGTCTACAAATTAAGAATGTCACATAGTTTTAGTGCTCTAACTATTAGAATACAATGGCTCAATCACCATAAAATAAAATCAAAGTAATATATTGTAAATAACATAAGTAGGGGTAGTTGTACCCGCTAACTTCCCCAGGTTTGGCACAATCCCCCATGCCCTATTTAAAAAATGCCTCCAGGCTTTTTTAGCTAGCATAGGCTACGTATAGCACTATGGTGTCGCTTCATAAAGGCACTTAAACACGTGTGAACTGTTTACCGTATGTTCAATTGTTCACGCCGGCAATCAACAAAACCTTGCTCTAGCATTTTACTTTGGAGGGCAACAAAGAAAGCTCTTGTTAGGTTTTTTCAGTAAATGCGCATTATTCTCAAGCCAATGTGTCTCCCTTTTTGCAGGTGATGACCCTGCGCAGCTCTTCAAAATTGTGGTCACATGACCACCTTCTTTCTATGAATTTTCTAGATAACAGTGGTCGGCACTAATTGCCCCTTGCACACAATTAATCTGCCTGTCTCTGATAAATCTACACTAGGCTGCTTTGTTTTCCCTTCTTCGGACCGCGTCAGAGTCTGTCTCATGCAGCAGCTGATCCAGTAATGAGTGACCCGGCCGTCAGTACAAATAAACATATGTATAACTAGTTTAGTTTGAGAGGTAATTAAAATAGCTAAGGGTGATGATCTAACTTGAAGTGTGTGTGTTGCTGCAGCGGGAGGAGCTGCAGGGGAGCAGAGCTGCGTGTCTCCGTCCTGTCAGATTAGACTTCACTCGCGTTTAGGTCCATATCGAGAGAAAGATAAATAATCTGAATTCAGTGCAGTTTACTTTGACGCGGGGGTGAGCAGCAGAGGTGGGGAGAGGCGGGGCTATTGCCTCATCATTATTGCTGTAGATGTTGCACAAACAACTGTAGCATGGTCAATAGCGTCCGGAGCACGATAGCAACTCTGCGATCCGCCATTGTTGTTGTTGTTGGTGGCGAAACACTTCAGCAATGGCGCGGGGTAAACGGAGGTGAGCAGAAGAGGTGGGGAGAGGCGGGGCTATTGCGCAATCACTATCAGTGATTTGAAAATGTCCGTATAGGGCGCACACACGGAGCCGTTTGACCCCCCAGAGCGTGGTGTATGCATTTCTATCCACCTTGGGACCCGTTGTCGTTTCCAAAAATATAACCCGACGTGGGCATTTATTAAAATCATGGGCACAAAGTTCACAGCCTCAATCCTGCTGTTCTCCTTGCACACATCCTGCAGCCACAAGGATCTCGCACACACCCCCAGCCCTCCCAACAGACAGGGCAACAGAGCCTAAATACACACACTCTAATCAGCACAACAAGACACAGGTGAGGGGGGAGGAGACAACCCAGGACACCAGGTGCACACAATCATCAGCCACAGACAACATACTGTGCAATCACGCTAACAAAGTGCCATATCACCCGGCCTGAAGCCGTCAGTCCATAGTGACGAAGTTACTATGGACGACTGTTACCTTCGTCACAGTCGGCTATCTCTAATAAAAACGACAGAGCCTTGCCCAAGGTCATACAGAAAGGTCAAAATGTACAACTCAGAATGTCGTAGTTGAAGTCCGAGAGAGTCTTTGAGAGACGGTGGAGTCGACTGATGGGAAGTGACAGTGAGGTTTTTTTCAGTGGAGTTACTATTGGCTCAGAAACTCGCAGTGTGTCAATCAGGAGGATCTACGGTGGCCCGGCAGGTGCAAACGCGGAACAATGGAGATGGGTCTGGATCTGGTCTGGATGCAGACCTTGAAACGAACCGGATTCCGGAGCTAAGAGGCGGCTCCGCTGCGATGTGAACAGCTCCGAACCGGCCCTGAAACACCGTTGGTGTGAATCAGGTCTGAGAGACATTTGGTTACAAAGAACTCAATGGAGCTCTCGAGGAGATTCAGGTGATAAGGGGGTTACCTTGGTTGCTGATTGGCTAATGGTTACACAAGACAACACATCGTTATGACATCATAAAGTGGCCAAAATCTCGGCCCCGGTCCCGGTCCTCCACTGGGATAAGAGTTGACATAAAAACAATATCTAACTGTGGAAGAAGGGTATAGGTAATACATGTTGAGTCGTTGTTCTTCACAGCTACTCACCTGTATATCATTTTAATTGTATTAATCTTGTGTGAACCTGTACTTTCGCTCTTACTCTGTTGCTGCTTAAACTCCTCAATTTCCGAATGGGGATTAACAAAAGGACGATCTTATCTTATTGTTCGCACTGTTACGTGAAACCCTGGCTGCCCTAAGAGCGTACACTACAACTCCTACGATAACCACAAAGCAGCTGAATCAAAGGCAGAAATCTGTGTTAGAAATGTGTGTGTACGCTCTGTGTCTCTTAGGACCAGACCTACTGTATCTCTGGAGTGGAGTCGAGCGGCGTTCGCACTAAATAATATCCTCTGTCTGCTTTTATCTCTGGATCTTTCAACAACGCTATTGTTAGCCGCTTGCTTCAGATAGAGCCGACGGACTTTTTGAAGGCGAAGAATAACCAATATATTCTGTTTCTTGCTCGTAAAACACTTCTCCCTTGCATGTCGAGCACTGCAAGTCTGACTCACATCAAAACATACACTTGTCAGGGCACACACTCCGATATGAAAACCACGTCCCTGTTGACGAGAAGCATTTCAAACAGCCAGGAGACTCAATTATGCTGAGTGAGATGATGTAATGGAGTCCAATGAAAACCGCACACTTAAACAAGACCTCCGTTTCAGAGGGAGATGTCCTCACACACCCCCCATAAATCAACAGATAACGGTTTTAAAAGCAGGGTGACGATAGACTAAAGTGCAAGGGAACAAACTAATGGGATTAAAAGTAATTAAAAAGTGCGGTCAAACGAATCGAAGACATTAGAGTAGGTCAGCACTTGAGTTTTTAATTGTTGTACACAGAAGTCATTTAATAAATATTTCCAAAGTGCAAAATATATATTCCTTCAAAATAAAACTTTGAGGATTGTCATGCTTTGGAAAGACAGCGTCATATCATTTAAAATATTGTTTAAATATCGTACAGTCAGTGCAAACATGTCACATACAGCACTGGGTTCTCCCTTAAAATCCAGCAAGACATAAAAATATCTTTGGCGAATGCCCGGTAAAATATAACATAATAAATATCTGCTTGTTCTGAGATATGATGTAAAGAAGGGAACACACACAGATGGTCAACAGAAGGCTTGTGAGGGCTTTCGGGCTGACAGCTGTTGCTTTAAAAGAGTCATCTTTTACCCTGGGTGTTACATCTGTTCCTCGTTTTCATATTTACAGCTTCATGTTTGAGCGAATAAGCAGAGGACAAAAGAGGCCACGGCGACATCTACTGGCTGTCTGCAGAACTGCATTCATAAATATAGTGCAAGAGGAACACGCAGAAAACCATTGCATGAGGTGTATCGATGGAATCGTGCTGTTATAGGCGGTAGGAAACATACATGGGGTGGGATTACAGCGAGTGTACATACATTCCAGTTGATGCATGAATAACAAAAAGGCTTTTAGTCCAGAGAGGGGTGCAGAGATTACATATTTCTCTACGTTGACCCGGAAGTTGGCAACTTAAGGGTTCCCTCGATAAAAAGCCAATGGGACTATTCCTTTGGCTTTTGAAATATTGCAGAGAATAATATCTGTGGCAAAAAAACTTTTAGCATGTTTACACATTTTTTTCTCCCATAGGGTAATCTCAAAAATGTTGACACAACCTTATGATTTTAGAAGCCTACATGGAATCTCCATCAGTAAAAGGCTAACGTTAGGCTATAAAGGAACTACAATGACTTCATGTCACCACCGCTAAGCTAAAGGTGGCTAATGTTGGGCTGTAAAGGAACTACAGCACGGTCACATGACTTCACGTCCTCACCGCTAAGCTAAAGGAGGCTAATGTTGGGCTATAAAGGAACTACAGCACGGTCACATGACTTCACCTCACTACCGCTAAGCTAAAGGAGGCTAATGTAGGGCTGTAAAGGAACTACAGCACGGTCACATGACTTCAAGTCACCACCGCTAAGCTAAAGGAGGCTAATGTTGGGCTATAAAGGAACTACAGCACGGTCACATGACTTCACGTCACCACCGCTAAGCTAAAGGAGGCTAATGTAGGGCTGTAAAGGAACTACAGCACGGGCACATGACTTCACGTCACCAGTGGGGTATTTACTGACGTATTGTATGTCGAAGGATAAACTTCTCTTCAGCTTACGTTAACCACAGGTGTTATTTCCGACCAAAAATGCATTCACAAACCTTTAAGACGAGGGAACCCCAAAGTGTTAAAATGCTAACTAACTTCAGGGTTTGAGGCCTCGTTCCTGCATCGCTCAATGGTTCACTGAACAGTAAAATAACACAAGCATGGATCACTGGCACTGTTATCTGCCCGGTGCAGAAGTGTTGAAGTAGAGTGGGTAATCCTTTAACACATGCAATCAAAATAATTACCCAGTCTACTGCTAACACCTGTATTACTGTCAAGACCCTCACTGCGAATATGCTGCTACGTAGGAGGTGTATAATCATCTAGCAATCACCAATAAAGTCTTATCTTGAATTCACAAAGGTACCGTAACTCCACATGTCGTTCCAAACCTTGGCGTAATGAGACGTTTATGAGGGGAATACAATTGAAAAATGATTAGCAAAATAAGCTGCTTTGAGTATTAATTGTTTTTGAAGATGTGGGAATGTTTCTGGAGACCCTATTATGGTAATTTTAAGGATCATATTGGTATTTGATGCCTCTAATTTGACACGTTAACATGCTTTTAAGTTCAAAAAGGTCGAACTACATCAATTGTTTCCTTACATGGTCTAAGAAAGTCTTAACATATTAGTAAACAAAAACCCCTCTCTCCCAAATCCATATCCTACATATTAGGATCATTTTAAGGTTCATATTAGTATGTGTAGGAGCCATTGTATGGGTGTTGTTGGTGTGTCAGTTTATTTAAGTTATATGTATAGTGCAATATTATTTATGAACACTGGGTGGCGGGGTTTAGCTGCACCGGGTGTATATAAAGAGGTCATAGGTGACAGGAGAGGGGGGGGACACAGAAGGAGAGAGCATACCGATTCTACCAGCCCGGCAGATGCTCATCACAAACAAACTAAAACTGTACAATTAAACCCTGGTATGTAAACCCTGAATAAAGCGCATTATAAACTGCAACAAAGGACCGGAAAGTCATCTGTATGTGTCTGAGTCAGGATCACTCTTTAGCCCTTCTGTGAAGTAATAGCAAAAATACATAGGACATAGGAACAGGAAATTGCCATTACAGTATGTTATGGCTTTAATTTGTCACATATACATGCATTAATGTTTAAAAAACTATTTATTTTTCTCTTAAAAGGGGAGCTGGATCCATGTTTCCATACGTGGTCAAAGAAAGTCTTAAAGTAAGCAAAAACTACTCTCTCCCAAATCCAAATCCTAGCGTGCTATAATTTAAATATGTGTTGTCATCAAGTAGAAAGATGGGAAAGCTGGTATGGATGACATAGGAGAATGTTTGAGGACCATATGAGTAATAAATATGATTTATTTGGGTATAAATAAATAAATAAAACATCCTGTATAGCAGGGGGGTCAAACTCAATTTCATCACGGCCACATCAGCATTATGGCTGCACTCAAAGGGCCGGTTGTAACTTTAAGACTATATATAAAAATACATATAATATTTAATATTTATAAAATAATGTATTATATTACATTATTGCCTCTGCATTGGATTATCATCGGATAGGGTAATAACTTCATAATTAACTACGTCTGGAAGCAGAAGTCTGGGGCAAATCATTGCACGTCTCTTCAGTGAGAATGTCACAAATTTATTTTTAAAAAAAAAGAATATTGTGAAGAAAAAAAGTCAAATTCTGAGAAAAAAGTCAAATTTCAGATGCATTGTGGGATATGTAGTTTATGGGCAACGTGCTTCTGTAAATCGGCATGTAACCGTATAATAAAAATAATATATTCTTTGCACGCTCTTGCGGGGCCACATTAAATGAAGTCGCGGGCCGGATTTGGCCCCCGGGCCTTGAGTTTGACACCCCTGCTGTATAGTCTCTGGTTTCTGGCTATGAGAGAGAGAAGCTCACACACATTGATTGGACTTTCCTAACCATGGTATAGCTCCATAATAGGATTTGTAATGTAGGCCGTGTTCCCCTTCACACTGATGTCTAACTGATTTACCAAGGCGTACTGAATGAAATGAAGCTGGGACGGATTTAAAAGTTAACTACAACAGTCCTATTGTTCTACTTTCACTGGAGATTGATATGCATACAGAACGCTCCCCTTTGAAAAGGCAATTATTAATCTAACGGTCACACGCTGCTCAAGAGCCGTCTTGTGTGACCGAGCTGTAGATAATGAACAGAGAGCGACTATAAAAAAAGCTAATTTCTTGCATGAGTGTCCACGTGACGTAGAATAAGAAATGTGTTGATTAATTGAACGACAGCAAAACTAAATCCAAATATATGTCGATCGACTTGTCAAACGTGCATTTTCAGTTAAACCTCACTTGATATTAATTTTGTTATTTCTTGTAATTGTAAAAAGTAATTTCTTTCTGACATGTTCAATAAATTGACTAAACTAACTAAAACTGATATTAGACATAAACAGTCTGTTCGTGCGAGTCTGAAGTGATTTAAATATTAAGGTTTCGATGAAAGTGTTAGTGAACATATGAGTGAATATGGAGACTTGTACGATACTGAATAAGTTAATGTAAGAGTTTGTAAACACATGTTTTGTAAGGCAGACCCCATTTTAAAATCATCTCCCCATTTTTGGGTTTCTTTTTCAGTTTGGCAGTATGCAAAAAATGTCAAGAATTCAAAATAACATTGGGTTGGTAATAACTATTACATATTTAACTCTATTGCACTTCTGCTGGAGTGTGGCATCCTTTCCAAAGACTTACCACGTAAATGAAAACACAGCGTAAATAGGACACTTCTGATTCCAGTTAACAACAAAGGCACTTCTGTTACACGTCCCCTTGAGGTCGGAACATCTCCAGGTCTGGTTTACCATCAGGATCCAGCATGAGGTTAGTAAGAGAGGCAGCGTCACCCAGCTGGTACTGCTCCCTCATGGGTTCATCCATTCCCACGTCTGAATACTCTTTCCGCTTTCCGTTCCTTCCATCAAAATCTGCCGTGATCTCTGCCCGCGTCTTTCCTTTCGTCTCCGGTAAAGTGAGCCCCAAGAACACAGCGGAGGCCACACAGACGACGAAGAACGGCAGGAAACAGAAATCGCCCAACCCTTTGACGAGAAAAGGGAACAGCATGCCCACCAAAAACAGACTGACCCACATGCAAGACCCGGCAACCATGTAAGCAGCCGGGCGAGCCGATTGGTCAAAAATCTCCGCCGGTAGGATCCCCGAAACGCCGGCAGGACCCAAACCGAAACTGAGGATATAGGCGAAAACACAAGCCATGCTGAGGTACGCCATCCCAGCAACACCTCGACTCTGGAGGTTCAGAGCAACGGTGAAAACGACGCTCCAGAAAGACATCAAACCGTACCCTCCGATAAGGAGGTATCTACGTCCAACCCTTTCGATCAGCAGGTTGCTCAGGATAGACGCTGTAAACTCGGACGCCCCCGTGCCGATGGTGATGTATTGGATCTTCCGTGGAGGTATCCCCGCTGCGAGGAAGATGTAGTAAGCGTAGAAGTAGATGGAGTCGTTGCCGCAGAGCATCATGGCGCTACTGGCCGCCATGACGGTCCTGAGCTGAGATCGAAGGCCTGCATCTTTAAAGAGCGTCCACGGCGTCTTGTTGGCAGACGATCCGGAGTTCAAGGCGGCAGTTTTTTGCTGCTCCTGCTCCTCAAGCATCTCCTCCACCTCCGAAATGGGAGCCACGCCACCCCGAAGCCTCCCAAGCGCCTTGACACAAGCGTCCTTGTCTCCTCGGTCGATGAGAAGGTACCTAGGGCTTTCTGGAAACCATGGTAACGTGAGAAGTTGGATCAACCCTGGCAAAGCGTTGCTAGCTAGTAAATAAGGCCAAAGATGCTGTGCGCCCAGAACTTCCGTGAGACCCACGACTTGACCCAGGAGGATCCCAAACGCAGTGAAAACAGCCGAGGAAAAAGCCACGGCACCCCTGAGATGTTTGGGTGCGCTTTCCCCAAAATACATAGGCTGTACGTTCATACTGACGCCTGAGTTAATCCCCACTAGGAAGCGAGCGAAGATGACCATCTCGAAGGATTTCGCCACCCTGGAAGTGAGCACGAGAACGGCGCCGGCGAACAGGAAACCGTTGTTTAGAAGCAGAGAGTCCTTCCTGCCGAATCGGACCGAAAGAGGACCGGCGAGAAGGGCTCCGAGCAAACCCCCGAGCGAAAAGGCCGAAACGATGATGGTCCACATTAAGGTGAGCTGAGAACTTTCCAAACCAGAGCCCCATCGCTCCGTGTAGGTGTCGTTGATGAAGGTCTGGATGTAGCTGGTAGGAGCGTTGATGATGGATATGTTGTAGCCATATTGGAAAGTTCCTCCAATGGCTGCAGAGCAAATGGTCAAAGCGAGGATTGTGGCTCCACCGCCACCATCTTCACCTCCAATTGAGGGTCTAACGGTTTCTTCTGGCTCACCTTTTGGGTCCATGGTTGTGTCTCTCAGGAAACACAAACGTGTGGACTACAGTCTCTTAATACTACAGTTAGCTCCAGCTTAATGTATAACGTTAGTGTTGAACACGCAAGCCATTTAGAGTAATTATGTAACCAAGATAACGGTCTGGATTTCCTTTACAGAACACGTTGTTGTACAGTACACACAGGAAAAGCCGGTTTCATTTTTGGTCAAGCACTGTTTTTACCTCGTTTGACACCTCAGGCATTTTCTTTCCGCACGACCAAGCCAAAGAATTCCCGAAAATAGCAACACCAAACCAACTGGATGCTTCTATACCTGTATTATAGCAAGGTATTGGCGTTTAACTATAAATATTAAACGTTAAGCAGAGATAAAAACGGGCTTTTCAGCGATCTAAAAGGGAAATATTAGCCTGACAGTCAGAGTTGAGGGATACACTACCTCCTTACTGCCTATGCAAGTTCAGGCTTCTGATTGGTTCACACACAGCCCCATAAAACACAACGTGGCCTCTATGCGACTGACACAGTAGGAAAATATGTAAGAAAAACGTTTTATTTAGTCAAAATATTGTTACACAAAGTACAGTTATTTTTGGTTTAAAGACGTGTATGTGAAATTATTCAACATTATGAGCTAATATAACGTCTCTATGCACTCAGACTACCTGCTTATTAATCAGTTTAAGAGTGTTATGTTAATCAGATGATAATATAGAGTCACTAATCTTCTTTTGCGTGTTGTCAAAGTCTCATATTTAATATTTGTGTTGTCCAATTTGTGTTGAATCAATCTTCTAGACGTTTTAAATACTATATAACCTTTTATGTAAATGTTTGTTTCAAATGTGCATAAAAACAGGTGAATAGTAAAACAATTGGAAATGTTATAGTTGTGTGTGCGTGCGTGCGTGTGCATGTGCGTGTTAGTTAATAGCACATTGAGATCATCATGATTTATTCCCACCTGATTTGAATGATGCTCTGATCCAGATGCGTTTGCCTTTAGTTGGACTTTGTTTGTGTGTGTCTCCTAACACGTGTTGTTTTGTATAACTGGCTGAGTGGGATTTAAAGAGACAATCAAGTTAAATGTTTAAAATGTGAAAACACATGTTTGTCTTTCTGTTTCAAAGACATGACACCACTTTTATAATTGGGTATCTGTCTTTTTAGGGAGGAGCATTGCGCATCGGTCTCTGTGTGTGTCTGAAAGGGATGAAAAGCACGTAGTAAATATATTTCCGTTGTAGGGGAGTTTTCTTCAGATCGACTTTGTTTCTCCACAAAACGATGTGTTGCCATGTAGCCTATCGTTACTTTTTACAGCAAGATTAAGATGGATTTTGATATTTAAAAAAAGGGCTAAAAACACGTTTCTCACATATTTAAAATGTGAGGAACAGGGTAACATGTTTCCATCATGGGAAATGTATTTTTGCATTTCACTTATGCAGGGGGGTCCAACTCAAATACACAGTGGGCCAAAATAAAGTGTGTACTAGTGGAGGGCCGGACTGGTTCAATGTGTACTGCAGAACTTATTGAAATATTACACCTGGAACTCACAAAGCTTCAATTAGTGCCTCTAAAAACAACATTAAATAATCAGCTGCATTCACTTCTCACGGCTCTATCTGCAGCTTCTCCAGAGTCACTTCTCACGGCTCTATCTGCAGCTTCTCCAGAGTCACTTCTCACGGCTCTATCTGCAGCTTCTCCAGAGTCACTTCTCATGGCTCTATCTGCAGCTTCTCCAGAGTCACTTCTCATGGCTCTATCTGCAGCTTCTCCAGAGTCACTTCTCATGGCTCTATCTGCAGCTTCTCCAGAGTCACTTCTCATGGCTCTATCTGCAGCTTCTCCAGAGTCACTTCTCACGGCTCTATCTGCAGCTTCTCCAGAGTCACTTCTCATGGCTCTATCTGCAGCTTCTCCAGAGTCACTTCTCATGGCTCTATCTGCAGCTTCTCCAGAGTCACTTCTCATGGCTCTATCTGCAGCTTCTCCAGAGTCACTTCTCATGGCTCTATCTGCAGCTTCTCCAGAGTCACTTCTCATGGCTCTATCTGCAGCTTCTCCAGAGTCACTTCTCACGGCTCTATCTGCAGCTTCTCCAGAGTCACTTCTCATGGCTCTATCTGCAGCTTCTCCAGAGTCACTTCTCATGGCTCTATCTGCAGCTTCTCCAGAGTCACTTCTCATGGCTCTATCTGCAGCTTCTCCAGAGTCACTTCTCATGGCTCTATCTGCAGCTTCTCCAGAGTCACTTCTCATGGCTCTATCTGCAGCTTCTCCAGAGTCACTTCTCACGGCTCTATCTGCAGCTTCTCCAGAGTCACTTCTCATGGCTCTATCTGCAGCTTCTCCAGAGTCACTTCTCATGGCTCTATCTGCAGCTTCTCCAGAGTCACTTCTCACGGCTCTATCTGCAGCTTCTCCAGAGTCACTTCTCATGGCTCTATCTGCAGCTTCTCCAGAGTCACTTCTCATGGCTCTATCTGCAGCTTCTCCAGAGTCACTTCTCATGGCTCTATCTGCAGCTTCTCCAGAGTCACTTCTCATGGCTCTATCTGCAGCTTCTCCAGAGTCACTTCTCATGGCTCTATCTGCAGCTTCTCAGAGTCACTTCTCATGGCTCTATCTGCAGCTTCTCAGAGTCACTTCTCACGGCTCTATCTGCAGCTTCTCCAGAGTCACTTCTCATGGCTCTATCTGCAGCTTCTCCAGAGTCACTTCTCACGGCTCTATCTGCAGCTTCTCCAGAGTCACTTCTCATGGCTCTATCTGCAGCTTCTCAGAGTCACTTCTCATGGCTCTATCTGCAGCTTCTCCAGAGTCACTTCTCATGGCTCTATCTGCAGCTTCTCCAGAGTCACTTCTCACGGCTCTATCTGCAGCTTCTCCAGAGTCACTTCTCATGGCTCTATCTGCAGCTTCTCCAGAGTCACTTCTCATGGCTCTATCTGCAGCTTCTCCAGAGTCACTTCTCATGGCTCTATCTGCAGCTTCTCCAGAGTCACTTCTCACGGCTCTATCTGCAGCTTCTCCAGAGTCACTTCTCATGGCTCTATCTGCAGCTTCTCCAGAGTCACTTCTCACGGCTCTATCTGCAGCTTCTCCAGAGTCACTTCTCATGGCTCTATCTGCAGCTTCTCCAGAGTCACTTCTCATGGCTCTATCTGCAGCTTCTCCAGAGTCACTTCTCACGGCTCTATCTGCAGCTTCTCCAGAGTCACTTCTCATGGCTCTATCTGCAGCTTCTCCAGAGTCACTTCTCACGGCTCTATCTGCAGCTTCTCCAGAGTCACTTCTCATGGCTCTATCTGCAGCTTCTCCAGAGTCACTTCTCATGGCTCTATCTGCAGCTTCTCAGAGTCACTTCTCATGGCTCTATCTGCAGCTTCTCCAGAGTCACTTCTCACGGCTCTATCTGCAGCTTCTCCAGAGTCACTTCTCATGGCTCTATCTGCAGCTTCTCCAGAGTCACTTCTCACGGCTCTATCTGCAGCTTCTCAGAGTCACTTCTCATGGCTCTATCTGCAGCTTCTCCAGAGTCACTTCTCACGGCTCTATCTGCAGCTTCTCCAGAGTCACTTCTCACGGCTCTATCTGCAGCTTCTCCAGAGTCACTTCTCATGGCTCTATCTGCAGCTTCTCCAGAGTCACTTCTCATGGCTCTATCTGCAGCTTCTCCAGAGTCACTTCTCATGGCTCTATCTGCAGCTTCTCCAGAGTCACTTCTCACGGCTCTATCTGCAGCTTCTCCAGAGTCACTTCTCACGGCTCTATCTGCAGCTTCTCAGAGTCACTTCTCATGGCTCTATCTGCAGCTTCTCCAGAGTCACTTCTCATGGCTCTATCTGCAGCTTCTCCAGAGTCACTTCTCATGGCTCTATCTGCAGCTTCTCCAGAGTCACTTCTCATGGCTCTATCTGCAGCTTCTCCAGAGTCACTTCTCATGGCTCTATCTGCAGCTTCTCCAGAGTCACTTCTCATGGCTCTATCTGCAGCTTCTCCAGAGTCACTTCTCATGGCTCTATCTGCAGCTTCTCCAGAGTCACTTCTCACGGCTCTATCTGCAGCTTCTCCAGAGTCACTTCTCACGGCTCTATCTGCAGCTTCTCAGAGTCACTTCTCATGGCTCTATCTGCAGCTTCTCCAGAGTCACTTCTCATGGCTCTATCTGCAGCTTCTCCAGAGTCACTTCTCATGGCTCTATCTGCAGCTTCTCCAGAGTCACTTCTTATGAGTACATTTCCCCACAGGCCAACAACAGCTTCAACAAAACTATTTCCCTCAGAGAGAAACCAAACATGCCCTGCTGTCGTGAGAGAAAGTGCAGAAGGAAGCATCCATTGAACTCAGGTTGCTGCTCTGATGCTAGCTCAGACACTTGGCGTCTCATCTCGGGGGCAAGGTCATCAATGTGTGGGGTCCGGCTCTGAGCGGAGGAGACCCTCAGGATGGAGGGAAGGTGCAATATACCGGCGGGCCAGATCTAATAGGAATTAGAAATTATCCTGCGGGCCGACATTAAATCCACCACGGCCCTGATTTGGCCCCCGGGCCTCGAGTTTGACACATGTGCACTAGTGTGAAGAAAATACAAATAGAAGGCAGTAGGAACGCTTACTTATACTTATCATTGATTAAATAGATGCAGTAGCAACACGTTACCAGCAGATGTCGCCATCCACACATTAAATGCTTGAGTCACAGTTTAATTTAAATACAAAAGGTTTATTAGAATGCCAAAACAGCATCTCCATATATTATATTCTATGTACACAGACGATTCATTGCGTTTGTTCTCCACGAGGCAAACCACGGCAAGTCTCCATTGCACTCTTAAAGTCTTTGAAATCTTCTCCGCTTCACACTGCATTTAATATGCTTCAATGGGAGCAGGTCATGGTTTAGTGTCTCCGTCTGATTGGCTGGGAGGGGGGTCCATCAGGTCTTTGAAGCCCAGTTTCTCCATTGGCTCCTTGGCCATCAGCTGACTGGAACACACGATGAAAAGGACAGATCAGAATCAGGCTCATCGGCAGGTTGGTCGACACGTACGAGGAACTCAACATAAAAGTCACAGATAGAAAACTATTGTGACCGTGACCTAATGGGGAAGGGTATTCGTCTTTCCTTTAACAGACGCATGGTCCTGGACTTCATATAATGTTCGAACGTGCGGCCATGATTACATGACATGTCACTTGTTAGACGCTTTTATCCAAAGCGACTCACACACTGAATACTGTGAGCAACTTGGGGCGAAGCGTCTCGACATGCTGACTGCAGTGGGACTCGAACTTGCTATCCTCTGATTCGAAGATCAGCGCACAGTGCACTGCGCCACACGCCTCCCCATCAGGCTGCACAACATGGGGTCAACAATGTGAAACAATAACTGGACTCAAATACACACCGTTTCCACGCACCCACGTGAATATATCCAATGTGTATATATGACCCAATGTGTATATATGACCCAATGTGTATATATGACCCAATGTGTATATATGACCCAATATGTATATATGACCCAATGTGTATATATGACCCAATGTGTATATATGACCCAATGTGTATATATGACCCAATGTGTATATATGACCCAATGTGTATATATGACCCAATATGTATATATGACCCAATATGTATATATGACCCAATGTGTATATA
>CM070485.1:4272005-4279505 GCA_036324585.1 Champsocephalus esox | reverse complement strand
GCTCAGATGATTGGTCGTGCTTTCTACAGCGCTTCAGATATTCATCGCTATCGGGACGTTAAGAGCATTCCATGGAATATAGCAACAAGTGTTTCTGAAGTGAATTACCTACCCCGCCTTTAAGTGTGTGGAAATGGGCTTCCATAGATGTCCATGGTCTCAACAGGATGAATTATAAAACCTATGGTTACACTAAAATGTCAAAATTGTCTAAAAAGCTTCACAGAGACAGATGCAGCCTCTCCGTCTTCTTGTTTGGGATAAATTGGCTTGAAAATAATAAGAACAACTGGCGACATTCCCACCAGCCTCAGCAGAGTTGAATGCTAAATAACGTTTATCATGCTAAGGCGCTACACTAAACACTAAACCTGTAAAACATCAGCATGTTAGTCCTGTTATTTGGAGCATGTTGCTGTGTTAGCATTAAGCTAACAGCGCCACTTTGTCTTGGTACAGCCAGAGACAGCTGCAGACTCTCCGTCTTGTCCGGGATAAATAGATTCATTTACAGATACCCTCCTTATTTGACCTCAACTGTTGTCCACATTGCCCAGAGGAAACATTGGGTCTGATTGTTCCCCCGTTGAGATTGTCAATTAGTTTTGCGTGGCAGGCTAGCCGCTTTCACCTTTGCAATCGTTACATAATCAAATTGAGTTTCGCTGGAGCAAAGGTGGGACAGATGTCGTGCAGCAGATTCAGGATAATCAGAGAAGCTGGTAATTGTAGAGTGAGTGAGGAAACTCCCAGCTGGGGAGAAGAGGGACTCGTGTATCCCTCAACAAGTGCTCAGATTCCCACGGCAACACAACTGCTAGTGAAGCTGCTAAATTATCCACAATATAACTTCAACTTCCTCCCATATTTTTATTTTAAAAGCTCTCGTTGCCTTAAGAGGGCAGTCAAAATCCTCAAGGACCCACACCACCCGGGTAACGAGCACTTCGTACGGCTGCGCTCAGGCAGGCGCTTCCGTACCACGTCTTCCCGGACAAACAGACTCAAGTTCAGTTTCTTTCCCAGGGCCATATGTGCACTAAACGCTGCTAATATTTAAATTATATAAACCTTCCGTGTAATACGAGGGGAATCGTGCAATTTTAATTTATCTATTATTTATTTATGTACATATTCCCTTTTTTTAAGTCCCATTTATTGTCTTGTCTTGTTGTTGCGTGTTGGCACCTTGAGTCTGTTGTAATTTCGTTGTACTTGTACAATGACAAATAAAGTTATATCTATCTATTTAACGCTGGCTTTATGTCATGAAATTCCCGGAAAGCCGAGTCCAGTGTTTGGATATCCATTCATCAACAAAACAAATCTTCCTTCGTTCCTCTGCGACCAGATCAAGCTCATAATTCACGTCTCATAATAGTCCTGATATGAATTATTGATGCAGGCGGCTCCTCGCAGATGGGGACAGGATCTTATCGCCGTGGCTTTTTCTGAAAAGACATCACAGTTTCATTACAGCTCCGAACGCCACAAATCATCAACAGACCAACATGTTCTGGACGAGAGAAGAGGGGGTCAGAGAGGAGTTAAGCAGGGGGTAGCAGGTAGCTGCTCAATTACTCGGTTTACATATTTATCGCTTATTTTCGACGTCATGGTTCATACAAATGCTTCAGTCGCCCTTAATTGGGGATAATAACAGTAAAGGTTATCAGTCAAATCGTTTCTCAATCTTATTGGGTTGTTTAAGTTGCTGCGTGCAAATGATATGGAACATCCAGGCTGGAAAAAACACATTTCCTGAAGAAAGCATGACTGTGGTTTCTGTGAGTATATTGAGTAACATGGTAAACTCGATGAAGCAAAGGAGTCTCTAGAGGAATAGGGGCGTAAAACACAAGACAATTGTGCTTCTGTTGATTGTACTTTTGCATTTCATCTTCGCCAAAAAGCTTTGGTTTGAATGTCGGTTTGGGAGAAGGATTTTGTAAAAATGACCACCGCATTTTCATGAAACTTGGTGTGAACATCCAACTCTTTGAGTGTAAAAAATAACATAATTGACTAGCTCAAAGTCTACTTGTGCCAAGATTGACTTTAATTACCGAATAAAATGTGTTAAACTAGATTGCTGGCATGATTTGCTGCAACTACAAAGGTGATACTGCTAACCAATGTCTAATGAGATGACTAAACGTCATCACGCCCAACATTAGCCTCCTTTAGCTTAGCGGTGGTGACGTGAAGTCATGTGACCGTGCTGTGGTTCCTTTATAGCCCAACATTAGCCTCCTTTAGCTTCGCGGTGGTGACGTGAAGTCATGTGACCGTGCTGTAGTTCCTTCATAGCCCAACGTTAGCCTCCTTTAGCTTAGCGGTGGTGACGTGAAGTCATGTGACCGTGCTGTAGTTCCTTTATAGCCCAACATTAGCCTCCTTTAGCTTAGCGGTGGTGACGTGAAGTCATGTGACCGTGCTGTAGTTCCTTCATAGCCCAACGTTAGCCTCCTTTAGCTTAGCGGTGGTGACGTGAAGTCATGTGACCGTGCTGTAGTTCCTTTATAGCCCAACATTAGCCTCCTTTAGCTTAGTGGTGGTGACGTGAAGTCATGTGACCGTGCTGTAGTTCCTTTATAGCCCAACATTAGCCGCCTTTAGCTTAGCGTGGTGAAGTTAAGTCATGTGACCGTGCTGTAGTTCCTTTATAGCCCAACGTTAGCCTCCTTTAGCTTAGCGGTGGTGACGTGAAGTCATGTGACCGTGCTGTAGTTCCTTTATAGCCCAACATTAGCCTCCTTTAGCTTAGTGGTGGTGACGTGAAGTCATGTGACCGTGCTGTAGTTCCTTTATAGCCCAACATTAGCCGCCTTTAGTTTAGCGTGGTGAAGTTAAGTCATGTGACCGTGCTGTAGTTCCTTTATAGCCCAACGTTAGCCTCCTTTAGCTTAGCGGTGGTGACGTGAAGTCATGTGACCGTGCTGTAGTTCCTTTATAGCCCAACATTAGCCTCCTTTAGCTTAGCGGTGGTGACGTGAAGTCATGTGACCGTGCTGTAGTTCCTTTATAGCCCAACATTAGCCGCCTTTAGCTTAGCGTGGTGAAGTTAAGTCATGTGACCGTGCTGTAGTTCCTTTATAGCCCAACGTTAGCCTCCTTTAGCTTAGCGGTGGTGACGTGAAGTCATGTGACCGTGCTGTAGTTCCTTTATAGCCCAACGTTAGCCTCCTTTAGCTTAGCGGTGGTGACGTGAAGTCATGTGACCGTGCTGTAGTTCCTTTATAGCCCAACATTAGCCGCCTTTAGCTTAGCGTGGTGACGTGAAGTCATGTGACCGTGCTGTAGTTCCTTTATAGCCCAACGTTAGCCTCCTTTAGCTTAGCGGTGGTGACGTGAAGTCATGTGACCGTGCTGTAGTTCCTTTATAGCCCAACGTTAGCCTCCTTTAGCTTAGCGGTGGTGACGTGAAGTCATGTGACCGTGCTGTAGTTCCTTTATAGCCCAACATTAGCCGCCTTTAGCTTAGCGTGGTGACGTGAAGTCATGTGACCGTGCTGTAGTTCCTTTATAGCCCAACGTTAGCCTCCTTTAGCTTAGCGGTGGTGACGTGAAGTCATGTGACTGTGCTGTAGTTCCTTTATAGCCCAACGTTAGCCTCCTTTAGCTTAGCGGTGGTGACGTGAAGTCATGTGACCGTGCTGTAGTTCCTTTATAGCCCAACATTAGCCGCCTTTAGCTTAGCATGGTGACGTGAAGTCATGTGACCGTGCTGTAGTTCCTTTATAGCCCAACGTTAGCCTCCTTTAGCTTAGCGGTGGTGACGTGAAGTCATGTGACCGTGCTGTAGTTCCTTTATAGCCCAACATTAGCCACCTTTAGCTTAGTGGTGGTGACGTGAAGTCATGTGACCGTGCTGTAGTTCCTTTATAGCCCAACATTAACCGCCTTTAGCTTAGCGTGGTGACGTGAAGTCATGTGACCGTGCTGTAGTTCCTTTATAGCCCAACATTAGCCGCCTTTAGCTTAGCGGTAGTGACGTGAAGTCATGTGACCGTGCTGTAGTTCCTTTATAGCCCAACATTAGCCACCTTTAGCTTAGCGGTGGTGACGTGAAGTCATGCGACCGTGCTGTAGTTCCTTTATAGCCCAACATTAGCCGCCTTTAGCTTAGCGGTGGTGACGTGAAGTCATGTGACCGTGCTGTAGTCCCTTTATAGCCCAACATTAGCCACCTTTAGCTTAGCGGTGGTGACGTGAAGTCATGTGACCGTGCTGTAGTTCCTTTATAGTCCAACGTTTGCCGCCTTTAGCTTAGCGGTGGTGACGTGAAGTCATGTGACCGTGCTGTAGTTCCTTTATAGCCCAACGTTAGCCTCCTTTAGCTTAGCGGTGGTGAAGTGAAGTCATGTGACCGTGCTGTAGTCCCTTTATAGCCCAACATTAGCCGCCTTTAGCTTAGCGGTGGAGACGTGAAGTCATGTGACCGTGCTGTAGTTCCTTTATAGCCCAACATTAGCCACCTTTAGCTTAGCGGTGGTGACGTGAAGTCATGTGACCGTGCTGTAGTTCCTTTATAGCCCAACGTTAGCCGCCTTTAGCTTAGCGGTGGTGACGTGAAGTCATGTGACCGTGCTGTAGTTCCTTTATAGCCCAACGTTTGCTTCAACTATTATAATAGTGGTGTTTATGTGGAGCTGGTCCTACTGAACAAAGGGATAGGAGCTCTCGCGATGCTAACTTCCATGTTGTAGTACACAAATGTGTCACCCCTACACTACCTTTTTATTGCAGGCTTACAGAGTAAAGACATCATCATCATCAGTGACCTGGCTGTCCTGCCTCACCCCGTGCTATCTTCCCCTCAGATACAACATCCATTAACCTGACAGCCTGCCTGCTGTAATTGGTCTGAAAACACACAAAGTGGTAACGCTGCTTTTAATGCTTAGTCATTCTTCCTCCGCCCTTCCTTACCTTTGAGTTTTCTGCCCTATCTTTCCGGTGCTGGTGCTCACAGAGGAGTTTATATACAGCGGCGTTTCTCTGCCCTCTGCTAAGGACAAACAAACGAGTTTCTGCCTCCAGAGGAAAGCCTCTCCTCTGGGGTTTGAGGAAGGTGTTTGTGGAAACAGCAGAAGCAGCAGGAACTATGATGAGATAGGAGGGGGGTTCAGGCTCCTGTAGCGTGGAGGATTTTAAAGACTATGGGTTGGAGAAAACGTATTCTGCCTTTCCCTGGATGTGTTTCCTGCATGCCGTTCCAGTCTTTATTTTGAGGCTAGCTTTAAACTTATTTTCTCTTGTTTTTATTTGCAGTTAAGAAAATTTGACATCGATTTCGATTGTAGGCGTATGATTCTAAGCCATAGCACATTTACAGAGTTGAACCTTTGAAATATAGCAACCCAACGCTAGGGCTGCACGGGAACAAATCGAATTACGATTTTTCTGACAAATATTGCGATTCGAATTGCGATATTTGTTTTTAAGCGCCCCTAACAGAAGTTTATTGTAACACGCGGCCATAACTCCGGCTAGGAAGGTCGTATCAACGTACTCCCGTCTGTAGCACCCCGCAGCCCGAGCTACGAGTGAAAGAACTAAACTTACATGAAGCTTCCGTTGGGTTGCTTTAAAGTCGAGCTTCAGTTTCAGATTCACGTGATGGAGCGTCTCTAACCTGACGCAGAGGGTTCACCAAACCATCTGAAGCTCCGTTGGAAGCCGTTTGGAAAGGGCAGGCACTTTCAAGAGCACTTGGCAGGTGATTGGATCAATCTGTCTGTCACCTTCTATCATGGGCCACTTCTGATTGGTTAACAATGGCTGGTACATGTGGAGCACAGCACTTCTGATTGGTGTGGATGACTGACACACAAGAAAAAGAAAAAATCGCAGGCTTTGCGATTTGATAATCGCATCATCTCGAATCGCGATTTCGATTTAAAATCGATTAATCGTTCAGCCCTACCCAACGCACCTATCATCTTCTGAGGATTTAGAAAAGCATGTCAAATCGTTGCCCTTAGTCAACACAAAGTATACTATACACTTCTTTGGAACAGAGGAGAAGGGATGAAACCCTGTTTATTGGTCTCACATAGCGGTGCAGGCAGCTAGTGGGCAGCGCCCGGGAGCAATGGGAGTGAGGGAGAAGTGTCCGGTTCCTTGCTCAAGGGCACCACGGCAGGGCAGGAGGTGAACGGGGACCTCTCCAAGTAGCAGCCCACGCTCCATATTTAGGTCTGGTCGGGGACTTGAACCGGCGACCCTACAGCTCACAGTCCAAGCCCCCACTGACCGAGCCCCTGCCGGACAACATGTTCAGGCGTAGCTCATCATCAATAGCCTAAATTATATAAAAAACATTTCCCAAAACATTGCAAAATGATTTAATATTGAACTGCTGTTGACAATATGTTTTTTATTTGACACAAAGAGATCCACTAAAAACCTTTGACAGCAATTCAATGTTATTACATGTCCAGATGAATGTCCCTTTATGCACAGATAATGATACACATGTTCTGAACACCTGTAATACAAACAGTCTAAGGGGAAGTGAACTGTTGATATGTTCCCCCGCTGCAGAAGCAAAGCCGGTGTTAGCGCCTGCGGGGCTTTCGCTGCAACACGAGGGGTCAACAGCGCTGCCGTCCCGAACGTCTCATCGTTAACCCGAACACTGACACGCTGACAGACGCGTGTCCGATCAGCTGCAGACAGTGTGTGAAAGCCCAAAAGCAGAGGCGCTGGTTTTGTATAAATGCCCCTCGTCTATGTATCCCCCGCGGAAACGCCACGGGCTCTACTTTCTGCAACCTCATAGCGGTGATATCACAACTCCTGTCAGAGACGGAGCTCTGTAAAACAAACCAGCAGTCCCACTGACTGAGAGGTTTCCACCTCTCGCTCACTGGGCATCTGTTGTTCCCAGTCATCCTGTCGGGACACATGTACAGTAGAGGAGGAAGCACTGCGCGTGTGTGTGTGTGTGTGTGTGTGTGTGTGTGTGTGTGTGTGTGTGTGTGTGTGTGTGTGTGTGTGTGTGTGCGTGTGTGTGTGTGTGTGTGTGGTTACTCAGTCATGCGGACACAGTAATCTCCATGAGTGCCGTGTGCTCCTCCATAAGCTCTGACTCAGCCGACGATGACCTCACCGCTCGGTGCAGCTGCTGTGTAGGTGTGTAGGTGTGTAGCTGTGTAGGTGTGTAGCTGTGTAGGTGTGTAGGTGTGTAGGTGTGTAGATGTGTAGGTGTGTAGGTGTGTAGCTGTGTAGGCGTGTAGCTGTGTAGGCGTGTAGGTGTGTAGCTGTGTAGGTGTGTAGGTGTGTAGCTGTGTAGGTGTGTAGCTGTGTAGCTGTGTAGCTGTGTAGCTGTGTAGGTGTGTAGGTGTGTAGCTGTGTAGGTGTGTAACTGTGTAGCTGTGTAGGTGTGTAGGTGTGTAGCTGTGTAGCTGTGTAGGTGTGTAGGTGTGTAGCTGTGTAGGTGTGTAGCTGTGTAGGTGTGTAGGTGTGTAGGTGTGTAGCTGTGTAACTGTGTAG
>CM070485.1:4149505-4267005 GCA_036324585.1 Champsocephalus esox | reverse complement strand
AGACTTGGTTAGGTTTAGGGTTAGGGTAAGGTTAAGGGTAAAGTTAAGGGTACATTTAAGGGTAAGGTTAAGGGTAAGGGTTAGGCATGTGTTGGTTCTGGTTAAGGTTAGGATAAGTCTCCAGGAAATGCATGTAAGTCGATGTAATGTCCCCTGAAGTGATGTATACATGTGTGTGTGTGTGTGTGTGTGCGTGCGTGTGCGTGTGTGTGCGTGTGTCTGTTGATGCAGCTAACCTGATAACTACGTCGGCTGACTTCTGATCAGATCTCCTGCGCTCTGCTTCCTGTCACTAATCTAAATAGGATTTCCCCCCAAAGGATCGCATGTTGCTGCCGAGCGGCGACACGCGGAGGCCCTGTGATACCGGCTTCAGTCGCTCTCAGTATTCACATCCTGAACCTCGAGCTGCGTCTTTTCTTTGTTCCTTTTTTAAGACAAGATTGTCTTCAACTCCACCACCTTTCTCTCCTTCTGTCCCGCTGTGCCTGAATTTAATGTCCTCCCGTCTCTCCTGCTCCTTCACCTCCATGCTTCCCCCCTCCTTCCTCCTCCCTTGCTATCTTCCTCTTCCTCTCTCTCTCTCCTGCAGAACCGGAGTGGGCCTCTCTGACTCTCGGCGTGTTTGTGTGCCAGGCCTGTTCGCTCCTCCATCGCAGCATCCCTCACATCAGCCGCGTCAAATCTGTCCAGGAACCGTGGGATGCCGGTGAGGTGGAGGTGAGGCAAAACATACTCACTTTACAAAAGATATATCGATCGGAAACATGTTCAAATCCTGAATACATCTTGCTCGTGGCAGACTTTACGTGTTTGTTTTGGAACTACAGTAGTTTGGCCCAATGAGCATCCTGCGAGCATACTGACATTTAAAGGTGGGGTGGGTAAGTTTGAGAAACCGGCTCGAGATACACTTGTTGTTATATTCCATGGACTGCTCTGAACGTCCCGATAGCAATGAATATCTGAAGTGCTTTGACAACAAATCCATAACAAAATATCCTCTGTGGAAGCCGTGGCGCTGTAAAAAAGCACGACCAATCATCTGAGCCGGCTAAACGGATTGGATGGCCTACCTGCCTGTCAGCCTTCCATCGGGGCACACACTCATCTCGTGCCCTCATTGGTCATGTGCGCGTTCGTGTGTGTTGGGGGAGGGGCTCTGAGAGGAAGTGGCAGATTTTCTCCGGTTGTGTATTTTCAAATTCTAGCGCACTCGAGCTGGTTTCTCCAAAATTACCTACCCCACCTTTGAGTACATCTTTCTGGTATCAATACTTTACTCCACTACTTATTTTTCTGACGATTTTTGATTGCGTGCCTATTGGTTGGAACACGATCCGTGTATCCATCACTTCCTGGTCTTCTCTAAAGAAGAGGGACCAATGGAAACGTTGTCATGTTGCCGTTGGTCACCATGGAAACATTCATTAGCTAACAATGACATTATTGTTCTGTTGATATAAAGGGAGGTCAGGTACTCTTTAAAGCAGCTGCTAGCTATGGGTACTTTTTACTGAAGTACACTTCAAAGCCTCTTTACTTTGACTTGAGTAAAGAAGTTTAGTCAGTACTTCTACTTTCACCAGAGTATTTTTAAACACGAGTATCTGCACTTCTACTTGAGGAAAGGATGTGTGTACTTTTGCCATCTCTGGTGTGTGTGTGAAACTCCTCTTATTCTTCATATTATTTTAATGTCGCGCACTCGAGCTGGTTTCTCCAAAATGACACACCCCACCTTTAAGGCTGTGGTTATATATATTATTGAATTGGCCACATCTGGAATTGTAATGTGGAAACAAATCACCCGTTCAATCTTTTGCATTTAACACCTTTTTCGATGCTGGTCTGGGTCAAAACAAAAGACGTTTTCTTTTACTCGACAATACACAAAACTCCAGGAAATCAACAATCTTTGCCTTTGTATTTACCTCGTGGGATTCAATACTTATACATCCCAAACATGCTGATGCTATTCCTTTAACAATGCACTAGTTGTAGCCTAAAAATACAGAGACATAGTGAATTGTGTCCAAATTGTTAATTCTGCAGACTGGTTGTGTTAAATATGTGAATGTTTTAAAAATGATTTCAATGAACACAAATAATATGAAGTATGAAGCCCATGGTGCCGACAGAGTCTCAAACTGTGCCATTCTTCTTTTGTTTCTATGGAAACAACCTAGTCGGGGGACATTTTTCATGAATATGGGCAGGATGGGGAAACTGCAATGAAGCCAAAGACGACTATTATTATGTTTTACAGCAGAGGTTTTAGGCTAATATGTTTTTGTTTTAAAATGCGGTTTTCTCCCATCAAATGAGCAATTTAAAACCATATTCAGATATTATCTCCGTCCATGCTAACATGCCTGAAAACACAGATCATATAACTAATAACGTCAATGGACAAGCATGTGCTTAAGTTGACAGGAAGCATAACACCGCTGGATGTAGGAATTGTCATATATGGCATCTGGTATCCACATCTCGTCAACAAAGCTGGTTCCTATTCTTTAAGACGTGTCATATGATAAACAATGAAGAAGCGTGTGTGGTTGGTCATCAAGCTAACACATCTCAGTTTCCGGCCGTCCAGTCTTAAACGCGACCCTTACGTTTTCATTCTTAAACTGAGACTGTAGGATCTTTTTAAACATTATTTTTACACGCAGACGGAAAAAAAGGCCTCGTGTGGATGCTAGGCGTACATGAGGCCACAATTCAAATTGTAATACCTCGACATATCTCCAGTCCATCCATGTGCAAGACATTCCAAGTCTTATCAGCTCATGATCAATGCTCTTCAGCTGACCTCTGACCTCTGTGTGGAAGGGAAATCATTCAGGATCAATAGAGGATCATTGCATTAGTGACACCATGTATTCTCCGGTGTGTAGGAAGAAGCTGAGCTAAGCGTGTGGCTTGCAAAATACTCTATGCCCGCTTCAGAAATACGTCAGCAGGAAATAACACACAGATATTTATTTTTGCTTCGCAACAGAGAAGTTGTGCGTGTGGATGGATTTGTCAGCGCTTTAACACCGCTGGGTGACAACAATGGACTTTGGGGGAAGTGATGCTGGCACGAGTCAGGGGTTGGAGGTGTGGGAGGACAATTGGGATGTTAAGGGGATTTGACTTCAGGGGAGAGTGAGGTTTAGTGAGGGGAAGTGGGTGTTTTCGGGGTAAAACCTTAACACAAGCAAGAGTATTAACCACTTAACCAATAAAAAAACTCGCGGACCATCAGTTGGACCATCTAACTCCACAAATATCCCAAAACACATCGTTTTTCTAGAACAGATTATAAATCGCCTGAAAGTGGTACAAACAAGTGGCAACATGTGTGACGAAGGTGTTGCCCTGGGCTTTATCATGAAATATGAAGTGAAACTTAAGCTAGCTCCATTGCGGAGATATTCCCGTGAGAGTGCGGAAAACTTAAATGTATTTTATTTATTTCAAATGTGAAATGTTACCAATATACTCACGGACCACTAGGGGGCGCTCACGGACCACCAGTTGTCCGCGGACCGCACTTTGAGAAGCACTGAGTTAGAGTAATAGATTTGATTGCAGGCTCGGACAAAAGGTTAACAAAGTGTGAATGTGTCGTGTTGAATCTCACCTTCTGTAATTGTGGTATAGGGAGAGTTTCGAGGTGCTTTTGAAATGTCGGAGTTTTATTGTTGAGACTTCTGGAGCTGCTGCGGTCCCACTTCAATAAAACATCCGCAATTAGAGGAGACACTTTCGTCTAACAGACACAATAGGATTTATTTTACTTTGCAATAATAGTGGTAAGGAAATCCCAGATGTGTCTGTATTGTGAACACTGAAGGAAGGTCAATGTTAGTAAGTAGCCTTATTATGTTTCTGTGGTTCCCCTCTTTCAAGACATTTTACTTTTTTAGAATAACATATCTTTAAACTGTGGCTAGTAACCACTTTAAAACATGCTATTTGATCAATTGAGCCCATGTTAAAGCAGCATTGCAGAAGCACTGCATATATGCCATTCAAATTCATATTAAGTGTTTTTATGAACAGGTTGTGTTTTTTTTTATCTCCTTTTCAGTTAGTCGCTTCCACTGGAAACAATGCAGCCAAGGCCAAATATGAGCAGAAGGTTCCTGCTTTCTACTACAGACCAATACACTCCGACTGCAAGTAAGTGATCCTTATTTCAGTTTTTAACATTGGTATTTAATGTGAATGAATTAGCCTATATGCTAGTTAGCAACAGAATATTCATTGCTACGGCCAACTGACGACATAGACTAGTGTTAAGGACAATATAAATCATAGTGACAAATTCCCCTTTTTTACATTATTCACTTCCCAACTAGCTCTTAATTTACATGGTTATTAATTTTGTATAGACTTTGCTAACATGGCGTGATTGTTTGGTTAATGAATTAGCATACTTGCTAGTTAGCTAACATGGTTATTTATTGTTAACGACTTAGCCTACTTGCTAGTTAGCTAGCCTACATGCTAGTACTACATGGTTATTGTAAATTAATGACTTGCTAGTTAGCTAACAAGGGTATTTATTATCAAGGACTTCGCCTAGTTGCTAGTTAGCCTACATGGTTATTTATTGTTAATGAATTAGCCTACTTGCTAGTTAGCTAACATGGTTATTTATTGTTAAATAATTAGCCTGCCTGCTAGTTAGCCTACATGGTTATTTATTGTTAAATAATTAGCCTGCTTGCTAGTTAGCTAACATGGTTATTTATTGTTAATGAATTAGCCTGCTTGCTAGTTAGCTAACATGGTTATTTATTGTTAATGAATTAGCCTACTTGCTAGTTAGCTAACATGGTTATTTATTGTGAATGAATTAGCCTACTTGCTAGTTAGCTAACATGGATATGACTTAGCCTTTTGGTTAGTTAGCTCACATGGTTAGTTATTATCATTGAATTAGCATACTTGCTAGTTAGCTAACATGGTTATTTATTGTTAATGAATTAGCCTGCCTGCTAGTTAGCCTACATGGATATTTATTGTTAAATAATTAGCCTACTTGCTAGTTAGCTAAGCTGGATATGACTTAGCCTTTTGGTTAGTTAGCTCACATGGTTAGTTATTATCATTGAATTAGCATACTTGCTAGTTAGCTAAAATATCACCGTTTTCTTAAGCTAACTGACCATAGACTATTGTTGAAGACAGTAACGTAACAACATACATTTGGTGGCAAATCTACCTTGAAACACTATTCATTTCACAACCAGCTCTTTTGTTCAGTTCTCCACTGTAGACTATTTGGCGCAGGTATAACTTAAAGGTCAGTGTTTGTGTGTAAATGTGCAATAACCTTCAGTGAACAAAATATCAAAGCTGACTCGTAAGTGCACTTATGTTTTGATATAAATCGTAAAGAAAGACAGCGGTTTCTTGGTATTTCAAACAGAAGCTAACCTTTGACGAGATCCCCGCATGTACGAAATGAATGATGGTTCAAGAGAAAGGTGCCATCGTTAATATTAGTAAAGATGCATTGACATATTGCCACCAGTGTTACAGAGATTTCCAAAACCCAAAGCCAAACCCCCTCAAACTGCAAACAATGTCCGTTATTAATCTTTGTATTAAATATAGTGAATTTCTCAGGACGTCTCAATTTAGAGTATTTTAGTCTTGGTCTAATACCCCTTTGGTTAGTGCCGCTTAAAGTTTCACATTTGATGTAATGAGTGCTTTTGTTGAGCTGTGCAGTCACGTGAACACGCTGCATGCAGAGGCTGTTACATTGCAGTGTTGAAGTGTTGAAGCTGTGACACACTTTAATGGAGACATATAGTTATTTTTTTCACACCTCTCACTTAAACATCACTTCCTCTTCCTCTCTGTGTCTAGAAAAGGCATCCTATTTCCTTTTGCAGAACTTTAGAATCGCAGTGGATTGATGAAACGATTTTTTTTGACAACCAAATCAAATTCAGTTTTATTTATATAGCACATTTATAAACGATTTTTGGTCGAGTGCTGTACATATAATAAAAATAGCCGACAGTAGAGACACTTTACAGACACCCTCTATCCTTAGACCCTCTATCCTTAGACCCTCTGTCCTTAGACCCTCTGTCCTTAGACCCTCTGTCCTTTGACCCTCTATCCTCAGACCCTCTGTCCTTAGACCCTCTGTCCTTAGACCCTCTATCCTCAGACCCTCTGTCCTTAGACCCTCTGTCCTTTGACCCTCTTTCCTTAGACCCTCTATCCTTAGACCCTCTGTCCTTAGACCCTCTGTCCTTAGACCCTCTATACTTAGACCCTCTATCCTTAGACCTTCTGTCCTTAGACCCTCTGTCCTTAGACCCTCTGTCCTTAGACCCTCTGTCCTTTGACCCTCTATCCTCAGACCCTCTGTCCTTAGACCCTCTGTCCTTAGACCCTCTATCCTCAGACCCTCTGTCCTTAGACCCTCTGTCCTTTGACCCTCTTTCCTTAGACCCTCTATCCTTAGACCCTCTGTCCTTAGACCCTCTGTCCTTAGACCCTCTGTCCTTAGACCCTCTATCCTCAGACTCTCTGTCCTTAGACCCTCTGTCCTTTGACCCTCTTTCCTTAGACCCTCTATACTTAGACCCTCTATCCTTAGACCTTCTGTCCTTAGACCCTCTGTCCTTAGACCCTCTGTCCTTAGACCCTCTGTCCTTAGACCCTCTATCCTCAGACCCTCTGTCCTTAGACCCTCTATCCTTAGACCCTCTGTCCTTAGACCCTCTGTCCTCAGACCCTCTGTCCTTAGACCCTCTGTCCTCAGACCCTCTGTCCTTAGACCCTCTGTCCTTAGACCCTCTGTCCTTAGACCCTCACATCGTACAAGGAAACACTTCCAGAGAAAACCCACAGTTTAAAGGGAACATGGGAGAAACCTCAGGGAGAGCAGCAGAGGAGGGATCCCTCTCCCAGGACGGACAGACTGCAATAGATGCCGCGTGTGAATCGAAGAGATGATACATTTTACAGCATATAGACCGAATGTTAGGAAATGCATGTGTCTGTAATGAGAAGATGAATCCACGAGGATGTCAGCTACAGTCCTGAGGAAGCCATCAGGGAAGCAGCATGACGAGACCCAAGGCAGGACCGCAGAGACAGGTTCAGCCACGACCCGAAGTCCACGACTTAATCCAGAACCCAGGATAGAGGATCCAGGACCACGGCAAGAGGATCAGCCTCGACTCCGGATCCCGGCGTAGATACAGATACAAAACAAGAACAAATGTGGCTGGGTTAATCGGAACAAGAGAATACACAGACACAGACAGACAGACGGAAGAACACGCACTCCCTTAGGATAGGTTGAGGGCAAAGGGTAGCAAGTAAGAGAGTACAATCACATATTATATTTGAACGTTATCTTAAAACTGCTGTACACTACAGACTTTTCTGTATTCCAAAACAGGTGAAGTCCTTAGATCCTTAGAAATACCATAGTGTGAATTTCTAATTAGATTTCCTGCCTTCAAAATGTTACTTAAGTAAAAAGTACAGAAGTATTACCATCAGAATATACTAAAACACACAAAGTCAAGGTACTCATCAAGCAGAATGGCCCATTTCTGATTACTATATGTTCATTTATTTATTTATAAAGCAATTATGCGTTTGTTGCGGCTGGTAAAGATAGATCTTATTTATGACTATTCGGATGGGTCATGACCGAAAGAACGAGATCGCGGATACAAGCGGCCGAGATGGGTTTTCTCCGCCGGGTGGCTGGCGTCTCCCTTAGGGATAAGGTGAGAAGTTCGGTCATCAGGGAGGGACTCGGAGTTGAGCCGCTCCTCCTTCGTGTCGAAAGGAGCCAGTTGAGGTGGTTCGGGCACCTAGTTAGGATGCCACCTGGGCTCCTCCCTAGGGAGGTGTACCAGGCACGTCCAGCTGGGAGGAGACCGAGGGGTAGACCTAGGACCAGGTGGAGGGACTATATCTCTTCTGGCCTGGGAGCGCCTTGGGACCCCCCAGTCAGAGCTGGTTGATGAGGGGAAAGGAACGTTTGGGGCTCTCTGCTGGAACTGCTACCTCCGCGACCCGACCACGGATAAGCGGGAGAAGATGGACGGCTGGGTAGCTTGTGAATTACCTTGAAGTATTGCTAAGTTATTGTGTAGATTATATGTCATATCTGTAATATGAATCTGTAACTAGTAACTAAAGGTGAAGTGGAGTAAGGACAATATTTACCTCTGAGATTTAGTGAAGTAAAAGTATAAAGTAGTAGAACATGTAAATACCCAAGTAAAGTAACATTCCCCTACTCCTTTTCTGTACCAACAAACCTAAATATATACCTTTACGCTCTGCTTGTATAACCTGAGGTGGTGACACAGATTTATTCGGACATTTTAAGCTCGCCCATCCTTTCCTCTCTCTGCTTCTGCCACCCTCTGTGATTGGAAGAGACGGAAACAGAGCTAAGTCAGGTGGCGCTGGATCAAAGTGTCCTCTCCGGTGTGCGTGTGCCATGCTGTCAGTTTGAATTCGCTCACTCTCTCTCCCCTGAGAAAGCAGGGTTTGGATCCAGTCCCTAGAAGAAGGTGCCATGCAAAGGGAAATCCGCCACGTTTGAGATGGAGGTAGAGAAAGGAAACAGCGTGAGAGAGAGGCAGTTGGCATGGTGATGGGTTGCCATTTGTTGAAGGTCTAACGTTGTCGAGATGTAGCTTCGGGAGGAAGTGTGGAAACAAAGGAGCGTTGTGGAACATAAGCTCAAGGCCTGTTCCATTATTCAGTTGAATCAGGACCTACACAAACAATAGGGGCCGTGTTCAAAATGGAGATCGGGGAAAAATAAATAAATGTCATGCTCTGCCATTGTATTAATCAATACCCCTCTCAGTGTGTGTGTGTGTGTGTGTGTGTGTGTGTGTGTGTGTGTGTGTGTGTGTGTGTGAGCCAGTGATATGAGGTTAGTTACCTGTTACCTGTTGCACTTTGACATACTGCACTTTCTCCATGCATATAGACGCCTCTTAAACCGTCACATTATTCACAATGTGAATTTACACTATCCTCCTTTTATTGTACTTTTTTATTATCTTACATTTACTGGAATCTATTTTGTAATCTATGTTCTCATGTTACGTGTATTTGTATCTCTTTTACCAGTGCCTGGATTCTTTGTGATATCAATATGTCTGTGAGGCACTTTGGACTTCTTGTATGAAAGGTGCTATCGAAGTAAAGCTTCCCTCTCCTCATCACTTAGACATACAAGTACTGCTACTAGAAAACAAAACACAAGTTATAAACGAATACATCATTACAATAATTACAATCTCTCTCTCTATCTATCCATCTCTCTCTCTCTCTCTCTATCTATCCATCTCTCTCTCTCTCTATCTATCTATCCATCTCTCTCTCTATCTATCTATCCATCTATCTCTCTCTCTATCTATCTATCCATCTCTCTCTATCTCTCTATCTATCCATCTCTCTCTCTCTCTATCTATCTATCCATCTCTCTCTCTCTCTCTCTCTATGTATCTATCCATCCATCCATATATCTCTCTCTATCTATCTATCCATCTCTCTCTCTCTATCTATCTATCCATCTCTCTCTCTCTCTATCTATCTATCCCTCTCTCTCTCTCTCTCTCTCTATGTATCTATCCATCCATCCATATATCTCTCTCTATCTATCTATCCATCTCTCTCTATCTATCCATCCATCCATCTATCTCTCTCTCTCTCTATCTATCCATCTCTCTCTCTCTATCTATCTACCCATCTATCTCTCTCTCTATCTATCCATCCATCCATATATCTCTCTCTATCTATCTATCCATCTCTCTCTATCTATCCATCCATCCATCTATCTCTCTCTCTCTCTATCTATCCATCTATCTCTCTCTCTATCTATCTATCTATCTATCTCTATCTCTCTCTCTATCTATCCATCTATCTCTATCTATCTATCCATCTCTCTATCTATCCATCTATCTCTATCTATCTATCCATCCATCTATCTCTCTATCTATCCATCTCTCTATCTATCTATCCATCTCTCTCTATCTATCCATCTATCTCTATCTCTCTATCTATCTATCTATCCATCCATCCATCTATCTCTCTCTCTATCTATCTATCCATCTATCTCTATCTCTCTCTCTATCTATCCATCTATCTCTATCTATCTATCCATCCATCTATCTCTCTATCTATCCATCTATCTCTATCTATCTATCCATCCATCTATCTCTCTATCTATCCATCTCTCTATCTATCTATCCATCTATCTCTATCTCTCTATCTATCTATCTATCCATCCATCCATCTATCTCTATCTCTCTATCTATCTATCTATCCATCCATCCATCTATCTCTCTCTCTATCTATCTATCCATCTATCTCTATCTCTCTCTCTATCTATCCATCTATCTCTATCTATCTATCCATCCATCTATCTATCTATCTATCCATCCATCTATCTCTCTATCTATCCATCTCTCTATCTATCTATCCATCTCTCTCTATCTATCCATCTATCTCTATCTCTCTATCTATCTATCCATCTATCTCTATCTCTCTATCTATCTATCCATCTCTCTCTCTCTATCTATCTATCCATCTATCTCTATCTCTCTATCTATCCATCTATCTCTATCTCTCTATCTATCTCTCTATCTATCCATCCATCTATCTATCTATCCATCTCTCTCTCTATCCATCTATCCATCTATCTCTATCTCTCTATCTATCCATCTATCTCTATCTCTCTATCTATCTCATCTATCTATCTATCCATCTCTCTATCCATCTATCTAATTTTCTAGACATTTTCCCTCTCCTCATGACTTAGACATACAAGTACTGCTACTATAAAACAAAACAAAAGTTATAAACGAATACATAATTACAATTGAATAGAATTTAAACATAGATATACCTGTAAAAAAGAAAAAGGTGAATAATAATAATAATAGACAAAATCTAAAAGAAATAAAATAAAAGCCATTTGTTTCTCTGTAATCATTATTGTTTAGTTATACTGCACAGAAATGGCTTCATACTGTACAGCATGTGTGTGTAGACCAGTGCTTCTCAAAGTGTGGTCCGTGAGCGCCCCCTAGTGGCCCGTGAGTATATTGGTAACATTTCACATTTGAAATAAATAAAATACATTTAAGTTTTCCGCACTCTCGCGGGAATATCTCCGCAATGGAACGAGCTTACGTTCCACTTCATATTGCATGATAAAGCCCAGGGCAACACCTTCATCACACATGTTTCCACTTGTTTGTACCACTTTCAGGCGATTTGTAATCCGTTCTAGAAAAACGATGTGTTTTGGGTGTCCTTGGTATGAAGAAGTTTGAGAAACACTGGTGTAGTGAGTGTTAGAGAGTGTGTGTCTGGTGTAAATGATAATTGTGTGTGTGTGTTCTGTGTCTGCAGGATGCTGAGAGAGCAGTGGATCAGAGCCAAGTACGAGAGGAAGGAGTTTGAGTTTATCGAAAAGCAGGAGCCTTACTCTGCAGGTACTCACGTGTATTACTTAGCACAAGTTAAATATAAGTAAGCAGAGGATATTATACCACTCTCTTGTCGAATAGGAACGTTTGTTTTTGGACCCATGGGCGTTTAGACCAATTTGACATGTTTCAGATTGCATTAAGAGAAAACCTTTAAACCACCTCTGGTCTAAGTGTAATACTGAAGACAAGCAATATATCCTTTCCTTGTCTCCTTATCTGCATTTCTTTCATTATAAACGGAGACTCCTTGGTGTTTCAAAGGCGACTAAAGGGATGAGTGAGAGTCTCTTAAAGTGATATCACCCGAAACAGGACCTTCAATCTAATCTTAGACGCAGACTGTCTTTACTCTAATGCTCTCTTTTACATTCTCCTTATTAAAAGCCCATCTCCGCCATTGATTTCCTCTCGGTTCTGTGAGTGTGTGTGTGTGTGTGTGTGTGTGTGTGTGTGTGAAATGATCCATTCACCTACACAGGCATTACCTCATGGATCAATAACCCTCCATGTCGCCTCCTTCCCTCACACTCTCCTCCTTCCTCGCCGATCCTTTGCATACACGATCAATATTAACATTGACCGTTGTGGAGGCCAGTCACACACACACACACACACACACACGTCAAATATCATGGCCCTCACAATGAGTAATGAAGAGAGCATACATGCACAAATAGAGATGACAGAATGACTCATATTATAAAACTGTGTGTGTGTGTGTGTTTTACAATGTAACTGTAAATGAATGATATCACCGCAAGCCAATCAGAAAGCTCCGTCTGCAACAAGATGTGAAATGTATACTCGTTGACACACACACACACACACACACACACTGTTATAATGCTCTATACTGCTCCATTCCACCGGGAAATGTTTGTCCGCTGACTTTTCAAGGTTCTGCTCATCGAAGGGTGAACAACGCATAAAAGATCGGCCATTATCGCTCTATTTCATAACACGTGGCATCTGAGGGCATGCTTGAAACTTCACGAGTGTCTGCGTCTACTGACAGCAGACGCAACAGAACTCGGAGCCACTGAAATAACAACGGATCCCATTGATTTCCCACGTCATCATTCAGGACATTTTTAAGTGCAAACCAAAATTATTGCTCGTTTTAAAACAGTCTGAATCGCATCATCGGTCTAAAGGCTAAAGTGTCAAATGAGTCACTTCTTACGCCACGAAAATAGATCCAGATTAGAAAGAAAGACACATCACACACACAGCGTGACGGGAATAGATGAGAGCAGACGGGGGCGGTGTGGGCCGAGCCTTTCACCAAGAATAGAAGACATTAAAGGTTATAAATAGATCGTGTTTTGGTCTTTAGAGACGGACATTTATTTATATTTCCTGCCCTCTCTCGTCTCCTGGATGTTGCTCCTTTTCATCCTCCGCTCCTACATGTGATTTCAAACGATTCCTGCTCTCACCTTACACCGCCGTTTGCATCCCTCCATTACTCTGTTTTAATCTCCCATTTCCCGTCACAACCTCAGACTGTCTTTGTACTCTGTGCTCAGGGTACAGAGAGGGTTTTCTGTGGAAACGAGGACGAGACAACGGGCAGTTCCTCAGCCGAAAGTTCATCCTGTCGGAGAGGGAGGGGGCGCTGAAGTACTTCAACAAGCAGGACGTAAGAACCCGGTCTCGCAAAAAACGTGTAATAACTACGTTGGTCCACAACTTGGGACGTAGTATTTCTACCAAAACGCCTCTGAAATTGTAAAATCCCTATTTCACCATTCATTCCGACGTCACGTGATCTTCACATTTCTCCCTGCAGAAAAAAAAACATGGCCGAACTTCGTTTTTATTCTCCGTGGAAAATAACTATTTTAAAGTTAGGCTGGCCATTAAAATGCCTTTTGATGTCATTTGATGCGAGAAATATGAGTTGTTATTTCAGATGATGTGTGCAGTGGATGCACATGATCTTTAGTTTGCTCGTTATTACGAAGATTACGTCGGGAAATTGCGTCCGTTCAACGTTTTCATTGTTACTAAGGTGGTTGCTAGGGACGCTGCTCTCGATATTATTTCTGTTATGTTGTTTCTGTAACTGTTTAATGGCGTTATCTGTATTGCTACCCCCTTCCCCGTCAATGTATAGTGTTGGTCCACAGCGCAAACGTATTAGTTTAACACAATCGCCATTTTCCACCGAGAATAAATCGAATGTCGGCCATGTTTTCTTTCTGCAGGGAGAAAGGTGGAGATCACGTGGGGATCTTACAATTTCAGAGGCGTTTTGGTAGAAATACTACGTCTACTACGAATTAAACGGTGTTCATACTGTAGTGTGAAAAAGTAGTTAAAAACAGCAATACTCAGGAACGTAAGACTTCAACTGATACGATGATACTGTATTGTCACAGCAGCAACATCAACGAAGCATTTAAGACAAGAAAACTGACATTTAATACAACATTACAATCGCTGAAACCAATATGTCCGAGTCCCTTTCTCCTGGGTTTACAGCCGAATTGAAATATGCTCGCTTTACAAAAAACCAACATGCTCTTACTTCAGTATATGGAGAATTTTGAACAGTTAAAAAGAAAGCCACAGCAAATACGGGCAATACACAGGTCTCAAGTCTCTGAATTAAAATATAGGCTAAATAGATTAAAATATAGGCTAAATAGATTAAAATATAGGCTAAATAGATTAAAATATAGGCTAAATAGATTAAATTATAGGCTAAATAGATTAAAATATAGGCTAAATAGATTAAAATATAGGCTAAATAGATTAAATTATAGGCTAAATAGATTAAATTATAGGCTAAATAGATTAAAATATAGGCTAAATAGATTAAATTATAGGCTAAATAGATTAAATTATAGGCTAAATAGATTAAAATATAGGCTAAATAGATTAAATTATAGGCTAAATAGATTAAAATATAGGCTAAATAGATTAAATTATAGGCTAAATAGATTAAAATATAGGCTAAATAGATTAAATTATAGGCTAAATAGATTAAATTATAGGCTAAATAGATTAAAATATAGGCTAAATAGATTAAAATATAGGCTAAATAGATTAAATTATAGGCTAAATAGATTAAAATATAGGCTAAATAGATTAAATTATAGGCTAAATAGATTAAAATATAGGCTAAATAGATTAAAATATAGGCTAAATAGATTAAAATATAGGCTAAATAGATTAAATTATAGGCTAAATAGATTAAATTATAGGCTAAATAGATTAAATTATAGGCTAAATAGATTAAATTATAGGCTAACTAACGAACTAAATAACCTGATTTGGTGGCGTAGTTTTGACTTTAATGCACTGGAACATTTTGATTCGATATATTTAATGTAAGTCCTGTTTTTGGTTCACTCTATGATTTACATGAATGCACACAATGTCTGTTGTCTTTTAAATGACTGCACATATTTTATTCGATTCTATTTCAATGTAAATACTGCTTTAACTATATTTTCTATTATTTTGTAATGTTATTGTATTTTTCTTAAAATAGTTCTCTAT
The DNA here is from genome assembly GCA_036324585.1 of Champsocephalus esox. Taxonomy (NCBI): domain Eukaryota; kingdom Metazoa; phylum Chordata; class Actinopteri; order Perciformes; family Channichthyidae; genus Champsocephalus; species Champsocephalus esox. The sequence goes on along the minus strand of CM070485.1, from coordinate 4,251,988 downwards.
CTGTGTTTTTACATTTTTGTTTTACTTTGATGTATGCACCATGACATCAAGTCAAATTCCCCGTACGTTTCAACCCAATAAACCTGTTTCTGAGTCATATATAGGCTAAATAACGAACTAAATAACCCGATTCGGTCGCGGGGTTTTGACGTTATTGCTTCTTCTAATGTACATGTTCATCAGGTATATTCAATGCGTACTAAGTCCTGTATTCTCCCTCTCCCCTAAGGCCAGGGATCCCAAAGCGATGATGAAGATCGAGACCCTGAACGCCACCTTCCAGCCGGCTAAGATTGGAAACCCGTGTGGTTTGCAGATCACCTACCTGAGAGACAACAGCACACGGAACATCTTCGTCTACCACAGCGACGCTAAGGTACACAGATCAACTGTTGGTATCCATCCATCCATCCATCCATCTCTCTCTCTCTCTCTCTCTCTCTCCATCTATCCATCTCTCTCTCTCTCTCTATCTATCTATCCATCTCTCTCTCTCTCTATCTATCTATCCATCTATCTCTCTCTCTCTATTCATCTCCCTCTCTATCTATCTATCCACCTCTCTCTCTCTATCTATCTATCTATCCATCCATCCATCTATCTCTCTCTCTATCCATCTATCTATCTATCCATCTATCTATCCATCTATCTATCCATCTCTCTCTCTCTATCTATCCATCTCTCTCTCTATCTATCTATCCATCTCTCTCTCTCTCTCTCTCTATCTATCTATCCATCTCTCTCTCTATCTATCTATCCATCTCTCTCTCTCTCTCTCTATCTATCTATCCATCTCTCTCTCTATCTATCTATCCACCTCTCTCTCTCTATCTATCTATCTATCCATCCATCCATCTATCTCTCTCTCTATCCATCTATCTATCTATCCATCTATCTATCCATCTATCCATCCATCTCTCTCTCTCTATCTATCCATCTCTCTCTCTATCTATCTATCCATCTCTCTCTCTCTCTCTCTATCTATCTATCCATCTCTCTCTCTATCTATCTATCCATCTCTCTATCTCTCTATCTATCCATCCATCCATATATCTCTCTCTATCTATCTATCCATCTCTCTCTCTATCTATCTATCCATCTATTTCTATCTCTCGATCTATCTATCTATCTATCCATCCATCCATCTATCTCTCTCTCTATCTATCCATCCATCCTTCCATATATCTCTCTATCTATCTCTCTCTCTATCTATCCATCCATCCATCTATCTATCTATCCATCTCTCTCTCTATCTATCCATCCATCCATCCATCTATCTCTCTATATATCTCTCTCTCTATCTATCTATCTATCTATCCATCCATCCATCTCTCTATCTATCCATCCATCCATCTATCCATCTATCTATCTACCTACCGATCTATCAAAGCTACATGACTACACATTTAGCAACTTTTTAGCAACTATTCAGAGCACGAGTGAACAAGTAAGGTATATATTCTAATCAATTATTGTTATTATTATTAACACAGAGTTGCCCATGGCTCTGATACCGATGTGTCTCCTCCCCTCTCACCAGAAGTACATGCAAATTAGAGTAATATGTCATCATGTGACCTTTAGCGACCTTTGAAGCTAATGCTAGCTGCTTTCAGTGGGAAAGAGACGGTGTTTCTCGATGTCGAGGAAGGATGCTCCAGAGCCACTATTTCAAGGATGCTACGTCATCGAGTCCCGCCGAACGACTGTTCCAATGTCCAGGATGCTTGGAATTCTACCGAGGTCGGCGTACTTCGTTGCGGGAAATTTCGAGGCTGCACATGTGTATCCTCCGCGGTCTTAAAATCCCCACAATGCTTTGCGCACGGACCAATTTCCAAATCTCTCCATTTAAGGCGGGGCCTCTCATATCACCTGTTCCACCATTCTTCATTTTCCGAGGCTAGGAAGGATTCTTGCCTCGAAGCATCTGACTCGGAGGGACTTGTACTACCAAGGAAGCGTCCTCGACATTGAGAAACACCCAGAGGGTCGCTTCGGTTGTTCCACTTTAGCTGCCATTTCCATTTCTTTGGGATAATAATGCGAAGCAGTTGTATTGGTGTTCTTTAATAACCGTGGCTACCAGGGGAAACAAAAGTGCCTTCCACTTCCTGTTTGGGTTGCACGATGATTATTCGTAGTAAAAATGAGGCTTATAGGGAACTTATGTTATCATTATCTCTTCGCCATTATGTTGTGCAATTATCATGTACTTCATTGTGTCAAGGCAGCCTCCAAAGACTTCTCATATTCTCCACGTCACGTCTGAGAGTGCAGTAACGCAGGGTTCCTGAACACACTGGGACTTGGGAATGTCCCTCAATCATTCATCTCCTTCTGGCTTTTTGCGTAACTCTTCATTTGTAGTATCAGTGTCTTCAGCAGCGACAGAGCACTGGCTCTGAGGCAACGTCTACGAAGGTAACATGTGGACTTCCAAATGAAGGGAACAAGCTTTCAATCAAAAAATAGAGGAGCTATCAACAACATTGTCTGTGATTGACATGAGCACTGCACAATGAATCAAGGTTTTACCCAAGTGTCATATATTGTTTTACAGAAATTTGAACATTTAAAAAATAGCTAGATTGTGCAGCCCTAATCCTCAACGAGGACACACCGTAGAAATTGCCACACACATATCGAAAATGGGAGGACTGAGCAAAACAAAAATGGCAGCAATTGCAACAGTATATACGGGAGGCGTGTGGCGCAGTGGGTTGTGCGTTGATGTTCAGGTTCAAACCCCACTGCAGTCAGCATGTCGTTATGTCCCAGAGACACCTCACCCCAAGTTGCTCCTGTGGGGATTCCCGTCCACAGTACTGAGTATGTAAGTCGTAATGTAAATGACCTTAAAAAGCCCTAACCCTTACAAACGCTTGCATATGTCAAACGTTTTTAAAACCCACCTCTTCTCCTGAGCATTCGTAAACACAGATTGTTGCTTTCAGTGGACTATTGTTCTTATTATATGGCTGTTTTAAATGTTTTTAATTATTACGTTTATTCTGGTTTGTTTTGAAACATATATTTGAAACATATATTTGAAACATATTATTTGAAACATATTATTTGGAGAGTGAACAGAGCGATGGCGGTGCTCCCTCTGCTGGCTGGGTGGTGAAACTGCAGGCTCAGGCAGGAAGGGTTCATTGGGTTCATTCGGTGTCACCGTCACTCTTCTTCTGTGGTGCTGTTATCGACAGCTCTGCAGCAGCACCGAGGCCTCTGAACGCACCTTAGTGATGCCTTCACTGGCAGCGGAGAAAAAAGAAGAAAAAACACACATCACTCACTGTGTGTGTGTGTGTGTGTGTGTGTGTGTGTGTGTGTGTGTGTGTGTGTGTGTGTGTGTGTGTGTGTGTGTGTTTCTTTATTACAGGAGATGGTGGACTGGTTCAATGCTATCAGAGCGGCCAGGTTCCATTACCTGCAGGTGGCCTTTCCTGGAGCCAGTGATGAGGAGGTGAGCATTTAAAGGTCACCCATTGTGCAACATCCTCTTCTCATGTCTCTTCCACATCAACATGTGTCCCCTCTTCTCATGTCTCTTCCACATCAACATGTGTCCCCTCTTCTTCATGTCTCTTCTACATCAACATGTGTCCCCTCTTCTTCATGTCTCTTCTACATCAACATGTGTCCCCTCTTCTTCATGTCTCTTCTACATCAACATGTGTCCCCTCTTCTTCATGTCTCTCTACATCAACATGTGTCCCCTCTTCTCCATGTCTCTTCTACATCAACATGTGTCCCTCTTCTTCATGTCTCTTCTACATCAACATGTGTCCCCTCTTCTCCATGTCTCTTCTACATCAACATGTGTCCCCTCTTCTTCATGTCTCTTCTACATCAACATGTGTCCCCTCTTCTTCATGTCTCTCTACATCAACATGTGTCCCCTCTTCTCCATGTCTCTTCTACATCAACATGTGTCCCCTCTTCTTCATGTCTCTTCTACATCAACATGTGTCCCCTCTTCTCCATGTCTCTTCTACATCAACATGTGTCCCCTCTTCTCCATGTCTCTTCTACATCAACATGTGTCCCCTCTTCTTCATGTCTCTTCTACATCAACATGTGTCCCCTCTTCTGCATGTCTCTTCTACATCAACATGTGTCCCCTCTTCTTCATGTCTCTTCTACATCAACATGTGTCCCCTCTTCTTCACGTCTCTTCTACATCAACATGTGTCCCCTCTTCTTCACGTCTCTTCTACATCAACATGTGTCCCCTCTTCTTCATGTCTCTTCTACATCAACATGTGTCCCCTCTTCTCCATGTCTCTTCTACATCAACATGTGTCCCCTCTTCTTCATGTCTCTTCTACATCAACATGTGTCCCCTCTTCTTCACGTCTCTTCTACATCAACATGTGTCCCCTCTTCTCCACGTCTCTTCTACATCAACATGTGTCCCCTCTTCTTCATGTCTCTTCTACATCAACATGTGTCCCCTCTTCTCCATGTCTCTTCTACATCAACATGTGTCCCCTCTTCTTCATGTCTCTTCTACATCAACATGTGTCCCCTCTTCTTCATGTCTCTTCTACATCAACATGTGTCCCCTCTTCTCCACGTCTCTTCTACATCAACATGTGTCCCCTCTTCTCCATGTCTCTTCTACATCAACATGTGTCCCCTCTTCTTCATGTCTCTTCTACATCAACATGTGTCCCCTCTTCTCCACGTCTCTTCTACATCAACATGTGTCCCCTCTTCTCCACGTCTCTTCTACATCAACATGTGTCCCCTCTTCTCCATGTCTCTTCTATAGCATAGCATGTAACCGTATAATAAACATATTATATTCTTTGCAAGCTCTTGTGGGGCCAAATACAAAATATAGGTCCTTAATTTACTTCTAAATTATTTGTTTATTTATTTGTTGTGTTTTTTCTGCTGAATGACGAATTTGTTTTCAACCTTTGAGCAAACATTTGGTGAATTCGAAATGGTATTTTTTCATGATTCTTTGTGGAGAAAGTTTTACAGATTTTACAGATCCCAGTTTTACGATTGGTCGATTCACTTATTGAAAAATAATTGAGGCAAAGACATTGTCATAGCTATCTGCAGCTATTTAGCTCTAAATGCTAACGGTAGTCCCAACATCATCCATCTTTTTGGCGTCCTCTGATTTCACGTATCTCTCGTTCGTCTTCTTTCCTCCAGCTGGTGCCTAAACTGACCCGAAGCTTCATGAAGGAAGGCTTTATGGAGAAAACCGGTCCAAAGGTTTGCACCTTAAGTTCCTGCAACGTCCAATCAGGACGTATACTATTCCTAAACCTCATTAACAAAGTTACATTTGCCTAAATCTGAAAGCGTCTGGAGGTCAGAGTAGAATAGTTTCCAACTTTTCGGCGACTTCTTATAATGAAGCAATACTTTTTCTTTGAATGTTGTTGAGCTTAAATACCCCAACTATCACCAAAAACATTATACTGGGAAAGTGAAATCACTGGATTGAAACTTGCAGAAAACCCTCTCAACTTTCCTAAATAATAAATTGTCTGTTCAACGTGTAATAGTGTCTTGTTCTCTGCCCAGCACACAGAGGGCTTTAAGAAGAGGTGGTTCACCATGGACGACAGGAGGCTCATGTACTTCAAAGACCCTCTGGTAAGACCGCATTATATCCCCTTTGTTTCTGTCTGATCGCTCACTTCCTGATCAGACTTCCTCTCTCTCGCCGGTCTCAAACCACCAGACTCGGGGACCGTTTCACCCCACAGGAACACAAGACTGTTGAACACCTGAGCTGTTGAAAACACATCCCTAACATTCATCTGGTTGCAACTTACAATTTATTTATCTAATGTCTCATATTCCAATTACTTGCACGTATGTCTTATTAGCCGCGTTCACACTGCGGTACTTTTCCCACAAAGGTTCATGCGAACTCTTTAGTTCTCATGAACTCAGTACAGATCGCGTTCACACCGGAGAAAGTCCCTGAGGGAGGATTAGGCAAATGAAGCCGCTGACGTCACTTCTTCTTCTTCTGCTTTGGGTTTACTGGCAGGCCGCAACCCACTTCACGGCGTATACTGCCGCCCGAAGTCCCCGGCCGGAAGTCCCCGGAGTTGGGGAAGGCTTCAGTAGAAGCTGCTGGGAGTCCCAGCAGCTTCTACTGAAGCCTTCAGAGTAAATCGCCAGAACGCCGACACCTCCTCATCTCCACCGCTCCCATGTTTTATTTTGTGTTGCCATAAGTTAGTCTCTCTGCGTTTCTGCGCTGGGCTAATATGCTAATGCTAATAATGCTAATGCGAGGATAATAAAATGGCGGCTTCACAAAACCTTTTGGGAGTGTTACGGGGCGTGGTTTGCAATCCCGCCCAGCCAATCAGAAATATAGCTCTCTTCTCACAAAAGAGCCGCTCCAAAGTCCCTGCTCTCCAGCAGGGACTTTGGAGAGGGTAAAAAGGTTCGCATGAACTACTTTTAGTACCGGCTCTTTTTGGTGTGAACGCGATCATGAACTAAGTTCGCATGAACCTTTGTGGGAAAAGTACCGCAGTGTGAACGCGGCTATTCTTGTTTTCTATTTGAAGTGGAGCCTCAGGAATGCCATGTGTGTACCTATGAGTCAACTGGATACCACATAAATCTAGTCATGACGACCCTACAGCCCGTGCAGACTGCAGTCCAGTTCCCAGTCCAATTGGAGCACTTTTCCCAGTACAAGTCTTTGAAGATTTAGCAGCATTCACCAAAAACCAAACTAGTTTTTGTTCAGATCTATTCATTATTTATTGTTCAAACAAAGGTGAATGCATTATTCTATTAATATCATTCTATAAGCGTAATATGTTACATCGTTTATCTGTTCATTATGGCGGTCTTTTCACACTAACATAGTATTGGCTTCCTCTACGGTGGACGTACTGTAACGTTTAAAATTAAATAAAGAATTGTCTATGTTGTTTGAACCCTAAATAGGTAGGAAAAGAAAATACAAAACAATTGGGAGACACCTTTGTCCCTCGGTTCCCCGGAGGATAAAGACTCTCCGTGCACTATTGTAACTATTTGATCAGCTTGTGTTGCACTGTGGGAGGAGCCTGTGACCTAAGATGTTCATTGGCATATCGACACTGTATCTACAAGCGTTGAATGTCTGCTCTCAGGACGCCTACGCCCGCGGAGAGGTGTTCATCGGCAGTAAGGAGAACAGCTACACGGTGCTGTCCGGGCTGCCGTCCTCCACGCAGGGACACCACTGGAGCCACGGCATCACCATCGTCACGCCCGACAGGAAGTTCCTGTTCGCCTGCGAGACCGAGGCCGAACAGCGCGATTGGATATCGGCCTTCCAGAGGGTCATCAACCGACCAATGAGGCCGCAGGAATACGCAGGTGAGACATTTGAATCCTGAATGGATTTATTTTCAGTCAGGGAAACAGTTAGCCCGTATACTCTCTGAAGGGTTTGATTTCTAGTAGCGTTGTGGAGCAATGGTTTGACGGAGTGGAGTCTGGGTTGTGAACTTTAATCTCTGAAAAATGAAGGATGTTTTTGGATTCGATGGTATTTGAAGACCACTTTGTTTCCCCTGTAGCACCTGATATATCGAGATGCTTGTTTGTAACAAAGTTAAACAGCAATTACCTTCTGAACACATAGCATTCTTACAATGAATGCTGTCTTTCATTTAACCTTTGTTACCGTCACAGAAGCATCCGGGCCATTGTACCACACGTTGTTGTTGAAAGTGTATGTTGTAAAGCCCCAGTGGCCTAATGGATAAGGCACTGGCCTCCTAAGCCAGGGATTGTGGGTTCGAGTCCCATCTGGGGTGATTAACTGTTGGCCCCGTAACCCAGAGGTTATTAGGTCATTTATTGGAGTTTCAGCAAAGTTAGAGGAAGTTAGGATCAGCCAAGAGACTGTAGATGTAAGCATCAAGACAGAACTCAATTCAGTGGACAAACTGCATATGGATCTAGTCACTATTGCCCGTTTCACACAAACGCGGTTCCAGGGCCGGTTCGGAGCTTGAAAAGCACCGGTTTTTCGGTTCACTCTAAGCTCCGGAATCCGGTTTGTTTCAAGCACCAAAAAGTTGTCGGTCTAGAAAGCGAGCACCGCATACGTCACGCTTACGTCGGATCTGGGCTGTGTCCGAATAACATCCGCCTGATCTTTGGAATATCTAAAACCATATTTTGTGTGCTGTATGTGGACAAAACGGGTACACATTTGTATTTTTCATGCCCCAGTGGCCCAATGGATATGTACTGACCTCCTAAGCCAGAGATTGTGGGTTCGAGTCCCATCTGGGGTATTTGACAGTTTGGACTGTAACAAAGAGGTCTATGGGTTCATATTTGTGTTTGGAAGATGTTAACCATGTAAACGAGGACATCATGTCAGTGGTCGGTGATACAAAGCAAAAAGATTCAAAGTACTTCAACAGAACTCAACGTAGTGCGAACTGTATTGAGAGAGAACCACATGTGGAAAGGGCTCAAACCGAACAAGCATCAAATCAGAACTCAATTCAGTGCACAAACTGTATATGGATCTAGTCACTATGAAGCCATCTGTTAATATTTGGGCTACAGATTAGAAGCCTTGAGTTTTGCATTTTGACCGTTGTTTAAACCAGAAACGACACAAGAGATTGGACGTAGGGTCATTTTCTCAGAGACTTCTATATAAATAGACGACAGTTTTGGATGTATGTGGACAACATTGGTAAATCAGAGTGAGGTGAAGCCCCAGTGGCCCTAATGGATAAGGCACTGGCCTCCTAAGCCAGGGATTGTGGGTTCGAGTCCCATCTGGGGTGATTTACAGCTGGGCCTCTAACCAAGAGGTCTATGAGTTCATATCAGTCTTTGGGAAGAGAAAGATGTTCGATGTTAAAGATGTAAATGAGGACATCATGTCAGTGGTCGGTGATCAAACGCAAACATATTCACAGTTGGTTGGAATCAAACTAGCAGTAGAACAAGGGGTTTAACGGTATCCGTGTTCGGTTCGGACGTCACGGTTCGGCACATGCAGTCACACGACGAATACGCCTTTTTTTTACAAGTGGGAAAAAGTCTGTCCTTCAGAGCAGCATCCACTACACTATATATACTCCAGGGGGCGGTGTTGCGCCTAAAAGCTGTTTGCCAGCCGCCCCTTAATCAACAAATGAAGAACAAGAAGAAACAACAACAAAACGAACAAAATACAAGAAGAAGAAAAGTTAGTAAGTGAGTTCAGATAACACTCAGGAGCTAGAACCCACCTGCTTCTTCTAAATCAGCTGTGTGGGAACATTTCGGGTTCCCTGTGGACTACAACAACGATGAGGTGTGCGAGTGGTGGATCGGACGAGGACGGTGTGTCGGCGTTGTTCGATAGCGGTGCGGTATGCTAATGGTAACACGTGCCAAACACGCAAAATCACATCAGAAGGCATCACCCAGATTAGCCAATCACCGGAGCCCCAAAAGACAACAGCAGCTCAGCAGCTGATCCCCGCTGTTTCTAAGAAGCCAAGAGACATGAGAGCCGAGAGACCAAAATAAATAACGGAAGCTTTTGGCATAATGTTTTTCAACGACTTTGCGCTCTGGAAACACTTACTTATTATTTATGATGTAAGACATTCAAGACATCCTTTTTAGTTTTACAGCTTGATGAAACCTTTTAGTTTGACATCAGCCATTGTAGATACTATGGCCATCTGGTTTGTTTGTAACTGTTTAATACAGTTAGTTATTCAAAATGTCAGAGTTCCTTATTTTTAAACTGAAACTTGCACGACTGTTCAAAAGTAAATAACAACAAATCTGGAATTACGCATTTGGGATTTTTTTCTGCCTTTTCTTGTTGTACCGAACCGTGACCTCCAAACCGAGGTACGAACCGAACCGTGACTTCTGTGAACCGTTACACCCCTAAGTAGAACAGAACTCAATTCAGGTGAAAACCAAATGTGGAATGGTGTCCCCTCACCTCATCTCTTGTTCTGCCGCTTAGAGTTCAAAAGCCTTGAGTTTGGCATCTTGGTGGATGCTTTGTAGGAACCTAAAGTGACAGGAGAGGTTGGAAGATAATCAAGGCCATTGTTAACTCTTTAAAAACACATGTTGTCTGTTTGTCTAAAAAGGTTGTAAACATGTGGGTGATCAAGCCCCAGTGGCCCAATGGATAAGGCACTGGCCTCCTAAGCCAGGGATTGTGGGTTCGAGTCCCATCTGGGGTAATTTATAGCATAGAATGCAATGAGTGTCTCTTTCGCACAGTGAGAGTGTCCCGGGCCCCTAACCAGGAACACAATGGATCAGCCACTGGCCTCCGAACCCAGTTATTGCAGGTCTGAGTCCCATTTGGGGCCATTCACAGCCTGGATACAAAACAAAGCATGGGGCTTCTCTTTCACGACCGTCGTACACATCTTATGATGAAAGCTCAGTCATGTGAGTTTCTGCTGCTTTCAACAGTCAGCCAAGAAGCTGTTTTCTGTCTATCTGTGTGTTCTGCTTCAGTGCCATGGACAGCACCGCACATCAAACAACCAACAGCTTCGGACATTCTGTCTGTGTGTGAACAGAACTGGTGAGGTCGTGTTACGGAAAGCCCAGTGGTGGCCATGCAGGTTTCAGGCACAGCTTTCAGATTCATTTGACATGTTGTTGCTTTATATTGATGCGGCATGTGTACGAAGCTGGGGGAAAGGAAGCATTTTGAGCCCCAGTGGCCTAATGGATAAGGCACTGGCCTCCGAAGCCAGGGATTGTGGGTTCGAGTCCCATCTGGGGTGATTGACAGTTTGAACTGTAACAAAGAGGTCTATGGGTTCATATTTGTGTTTGGAAGATGTTAACCGTGTAAACGAGGACATCATGTCAGTGGTCGTGATACAAAGCAAAAAGATTTAAAGTACTTCAACAGAACTCAACGTAGTGCGAACTGTATTGAGAGAGAACCTCATGTGGAAAGGGCTCAAACCGAACAAGCATCAAATCAGAACTCAATTCAGTGCACAAACTGTATATGGATCTAGTCACTATGAAGCCATCTGTTAATATTTGGGCTACAGATTAGAAGCCTTGAGTTTTGCATTTTGACCGTTGTTTAAACCAGAAACGACACAAGAGATTGGACGTAGGGTCATTTTCTCAGAGACTTCTATATAAATAGACGACAGTTTTGGATGTATGTGGACAACATTGGTAAATCAGAGTGAGGTGAAGCCCCAGTGGCCTAATGGATAAGGCACTGGCCTCCTAAGCCAGGGATTGTGGGTTCGAGTCCCATCTGGGGTGATTGACAGCTGGGCCTCTAACCAAGAGGTCTATGGGTTCATATCAGTCTTTGGGAAGAGAAAGATGTTCGATGTTAAAGATGTAAATGAGGACATCATGTCAGTGGTCGGTGATCAAACGCAAACATATTCACAGTTGGTTGGAATCAAACTAGCAGTAGAACAAGGGGTGTAACGGTATCCGTGTTCGGTTCGGACGTCACGGTTCGGCACATGCAGTCACACGACGAATACGCCTTTTTTTTACAAGTGGGAAAAAAGTCTGTCCTTCAGAGCAGCATCCACTACACTATATATACTCCAGGGGGCGGTGTTGCGCGTAAAAGCTGTTTGCCAGCCGCCCCTTAATCAACAAATGAAGAACAAGAAGAAACAACAACAAAATACAAGAAGAAGAAAAGTTAGTAAGTGAGTTCAGATAACACTCAGGAGCTAGAACCCACCTGCTTCTTCTAAATCAGCTGTGTGGGAACATTTCGGGTTCCCTGTGGACTACAATAACGATGAGGAGTGGTGGATCGGACGAGGACGGTGTGTCGGCGTTGTTCTACAGCGGTGCGGTATGCTAATGGTAACACGTGCCAAACACGCTAAATCATATCAGAAGGCATCACCCAGATGAACCAATCAGAGCCCGGCAAAAGACAACAGCAGCTCAGCAGCTGATCCCCGCTGCTTTTAAGAAGCCAAGAGACGTGAGAGCCGAGAGACCAACATAAATAACGGAAGCTTTTGGCATAATGTTTTTCAACGACTTTGCGCTCTGGAAACACTTTCTTATTATTTATGATGTTATACTTTCAAGACATCCTTTTTAGTTTTACAGCTTGATGAAACATTTTAGTTTGACATCAGCCATTGTAGATACTATGGCCATCTGGTTTGTTTGTAACTGTTTAATACAGTTAGTTATTCAAAATGTCAGAGTTCCTTATTTTTAAACTGAAACTTGCACGACTGTTCAAAAGTAAATAACAACAAATCTGGAATTACGCATTTGGGATTTTTTTCTGCCTTTTCTTGTTGTACCGCACCGTGACCTCCAAACCGAGGTACGAACCGAACCGTGACTTCTGTGAACCGTTACACCCCTAAGTAGAACAGAACTCAATTCAGGTGAAAACCAAATGTGGAATGGTGTCCCCTCACCTCATCTCTTGTTCTGCCGCTTAGAGTTCAAAAGCCTTGAGTTTGGCATCTTGGTGGATGCTTTGTAGGAACCTAAAGTGACAGGAGAGGTTGGAAGATAATCGAGGCCATTGTTAACTCTTTAAATACACATGTCTTCTGTATGTCTAAAAAAGTGGTAAACATGTGGGTGATCAAGCCCCAGTGGCCCAATGGATAAGGCACTGGCCTCCTAAGCCAGGGATTGTGGGTTCGAGTCCCATCTGGGGTAATTTATAGCATAGAATGCAATGAGTGTCTCTTTCGCACAGTGAGAGTGTCCCGGGCCCCTAACCAGGAACACAATGGATCAGCCACTGGCCTCCGAACCCAGTTATTGCAGGTCTGAGTCCCATTTGGGGCCATTCACAGCCTGGATACAAAACAAAGCATGGGGCTTCTCTTTCACGACCGTCGTACACATCTTATGATGAAAGCTCAGTCATGTGAGTTTCTGCTGCTTTCAACAGTCAGCCAAGAAGCTGTTTTCTGTCTATCTGTGTGTTCTGCTTCAGTGCCATGGACAGCACCGCACATCAAACAACCAACAGCTTCGGACATTCTGTCTGTGTGTGAACAGAACTGGTGAGGTTGTGTTACGGAAAGCCCAGTGGTGGCCATGCAGGTTTCAGGCACAGCTTTCAGATTCATTTGACATGTTGTTGCTTTATATTGATGCGGCATGTGTACGAAGCTGGGGGAAAGGAAGCATTTTGAGCCCCAGTAGCCTAATGGATAAGGCACTGGCCTCCGAAGCCAGGGATTGTGGGTTTCGAGTCCCATCTGGGGTGATAGACAGTTTGGACTGTAACCAAGAGGTCTTTGGGTTCATATTTGTGTTTGGGAGAAGTTAGATGTTAACCGTGTAACTGAGGACATCATGTCAGTGGTTGGTGATGCAAAGCAACAATATTCAAAGGACACAACAGAAATCAATTTAGTGCGAACTGTGTTGAGAGAGAACAACATGTGGAAAGGTGTCCTCTCACCTTATGTCTTTTTCTGCCACTTACAGTTCAAAGTCTTGGGTTTGGCATTCTGGCTGGGGTTTTGTAAGAACCAGAAGTGACTCAACAGGTTGGAAGATAATCAAGGCCATTGTTACCTAATTTAAAACCACATTTTGTGTGCTGTGTGTGTACGAAACGGATACACATTTGTAGTTTTCATGCCCCAGTGGCCCAATGGATAAGGCACTGGCCTCCTAAGCCAGGGATTGTGGGTTCGAGTCCCATCTGGGGTGATTCGAAGCTGGGTCCATAACCAAGTGCTGTTGGGTTCATATTAGGGGTGTAACGGTACCCGTACGAAATTATTCGGTACGGGCCGTTCGGTTCGGTACACGTGTGTACCGAACGAATATAACGTTAAACGTAAAAAATTGAGAACGTGAACAACTTCTTGGAAGTAATCTCAGGTGCTGTGTCGCAGCATTCAGAGTCATTTGCTCCCATTGTGTTCAACGCGTCATAGAGCGAGCAAGTCATTTCATTGGACGAGCTGGTCAGAGGGATGCGTTCAAATGTAGTCAGTAATTTGAGGAACTGTCGAAATGGCGAACGCAGATAAAGTTGAGCTGAAAATCCTCCAGCATCATTGAAGTCTCCGGTTTGGGAACATTTTGGTTTCGCAGTTACGTACAAGGATGACGAACAAAGACAGGTGGACCGAACCAAAGCGGTTTGTCGGCATTGTTCAACTAACATTGTTTACGCGGCTGGCAATACATCAAACTTGCACACTCATTTGAAAAGGCATCACCCGATCGTGAATATCACCGGTACCAAAAGACTGAAGTGCAAACCCAACTCCCGCGAGCATGTAAGCCTCCACCACTCGCAGAGAGTTCAGACCGAGCCAAAGCTTTTACAAACGGCAAATATCCTTATGTTGCCATGGTAGCAAAGCGCTACCTGGCTGTGTCTGCTACCTCTGTCCCTAGAGAGGGTGTTCTCCACAGCAGGAGACAGATTCTTTCAGTTCATCGAAAAGCTGCACCTTAATGTTTATTTTATGATATTTTGCATTTATTTGAGTGAATACATTATTCACAGTTTAATAATAATTTAAAAAATATATCTTATGTTTTGTGATAATTTTTTCTGCTGTACCGAAAACGTACCGAACCGAACCGTGACCTAAAAACCGAGGTACGTACCGAACCGAAATGTTTGTGAACCGTTACACCCCTAGTTCATATTAGTGTTTGGGAGAAGTTAGAAGTTAACCATGTAACTGAGGACATCATGTCAGTGTTGGTGATACAAAGCAAAAATATTCAAAGTACCACAACAGAAATGAATTTAGTGTGAACTGTGTTGAGAGAAAACCAAATGTGGAATGGTGTCCCCTCACCTCATCTCTTGTTCTGCCGCTTAGAGTTCAAAGCCTTGAGTTTGGCATCTTGGTGGATGTTTCGTAGGAACCTAAAGTGACAGGAGAGGTTGGAAGATAATAGAGGCCATTGTTACTTCATTTAAAAACACATGTTGTCTGTATGTCTAAACAAGTGGGTTACCAAGCCCCAGTGGCCCAATGGATAAGGCACTGGCCTCCTAAGCCAGGGATTGTGGGTTCGAGTCCCATCTGGGGTAATTTATAGAAAAAAATGCAATGATTGGCAACTGAATGAGGGCGACTGTGGCTGCGAGGGAGTGCGGTCGTCTTTCAACCAGAAGGTTGTGGGTTCGATCCCAGCCCATGCAGTCAACATGTCGATGTATCCTTGGGCAAGACACTTAACCCTGAGTTGCTCCCGATGGCATGGGCGACAGTGTGTGAATGTGTGTGAATATTAGTTCCTAGAGTAAGGTACACTGCTCTGTATGCGCTACATAAGTACAGTCCATTTACCATTGTGTCTTTCGCACAGTCAGAGTACTGGGCCCACAAACCCTGACTACAATGGATCAGCCACTCGCCCACTAAGCCAGGTATTGTAGGTTTGAGACCTTTCTGGGGCCCATTTTACAGCTTAAATACAAAGCATAGGGCTTCTCTCTCATGATCAGGGAATACATCTAATAAAGAAGGCTCAGTCATGTACGCTTATACACCATGGACAGCGCCACACCTTTGTACAATGTCTATAAATAACAGCAACATTCACAAGGCTTATCTGTGCCTACATGTCTCCCCCTCCTCTTGTTACTCTCACAACATCATCAGGGGCCATTGGTATCTCATTTGAAACGTTGCATTGTGTTACCCGTATTGTATTTATTCAATGAAAATACCCGTAAGTGTACGAAACAGGTGAAAATGTGGGATGTATATCACCATTCAAACAAACCCCACACAGCTCAGTAAACTCTGTGAAATGTTGACTTTATTTGATCATTTCAGTGAAAACTAACGTTCATATTTCTCTCTTTGATTATAATACTGATGAACGTTCAGAACAAAGCACTTTGGCACACTACGTTTTAAAATGCTTAATAAGCACCGTAACTTTCATGATATCATTTCCCGGTCATAATCGGTTGTTTCCGTGAACGGCCGAATGTTGTGTGACGGAAAATGCTGCGACTGCAATGCATTGTGGGGCCTTTCCTTTCGTAAAGGAAGACCCAGTGTTTCCTAAGCTAAAGGAGGCTATAAAGGAAGTTTGAAACCTCCTTTCCTATCATCTAGAGCAGGGGTGTCAAACTCAAGGCCCGGGGGCCAAATCCGGCCCGCGACTTCATTTCATGTGGCCCCACAAGATATGATATGTTTATTATGCGGTTACATGCTACTTTACAGAAGCACGTTGCCAATAAACTACATGTCCCACAATGCATCTCAGAATTTGACTTTTCTTTTTTTAAATGTAACTTCTTTCAAAATGTCACTTAATTTTTTTATTTTGACTTTTCTTTTTAAATCATTTTGTGACATTTGAGACTTGCAATTATTTGCCCTAGACTTCTGCTTTCAGACGTAGTTAATTACCCTATCCGATAATAATCCAATGCAGAGGCAATAATGGAATATAATACATTATTTGATATATATTAAATATTCATATATGTATTTTGATATAGTCTTAAAGTTACAACCGGCCCTTTGAGTGCAACCAAATCAAGTCACATCAACAATGCTGATGTGGCCCAAGATGAAATTGAGTTTGACCCCCCTGATCTAGAGAATTCAAACGGCTCTTATCATGGCTGCCACTGAGGGACTTCCGGGTCGTTCCACTCCGTTAGGAAGGTTCCTAAGCTAAACGGACTATTCGACCGCAACCCTAGACGACAATGAATAAGCCACTGTCCATTCGTTTGTAGGTTTGAGTCAAATCGGAGGCCGTTAACAGCCCAAACAACGAAACACAAAAACCTGCCTAACCTATAGAACTGCCTCCCCGTTCTTCTGCTTCAACTGACTTTATTTTCTTGTGTCTTTTCAGTGGAGGCCCATTTCAAACACAAGCCTTGAAGACTGCGGGAAGACGAAACTCAGCGAAGTCTCATCAGATCAGAGACAATCCCAACGCGTGACCTGAGACCGTGTGGGGAGGAAGTGGGGATAAGAATATGAAAATATAGAGACAAAGGGACTGGAGCCTATCTGTGTGAAGAAAACTTGAACTCAAATGGGACTGAATGGGTAGATGATGTCATCACTACGCGCCTACCAAACTCGTGCTAAACATTACCATCCCACCTTTCCTCAGCCATGTGGATCGTTCCCTTTCTCTCGTCTGGTCCATCCTACCTGTAATCTAATGTAATTATGTAATCTAGAGTCATTTCACTGGTTGCTTATAACAAAGACAATGCATTGTTAATTTATTGAATGTACAGTTTTGATGACAGTGGCTTAAAATGTGTGTGTGTGTGTGTGTGTGTGTGTGTGTTCTGTTGAGGATGCTGTGAGGTTGAACCTCTGGCACTGGGACGCTGTTAAAAAACCTGAACCTACAAAGTGCTGTTAACAACAATTATGCATAAAAACACACACCTGAAATCTCTCAGTGATCACCGTGGCTGTGAAGGTGGCCGAAGGGTTCTTCAAAACCTCCATGTTCTCTTGTTTATTCGTACCGTCGGACATGTCATCGTTGTTGCTGCTTTTAAAAAGGATTGTCACGTGACAGGATTGTAATTTATACAACACTTCTACTCTGCAACTGGTTTGTTTGACCATCTGGGTTTGAAGACCCATCGTTGTGTTGAACCTTAAATCACGGTTTGTTTCATTATAAAAAAACTTAACATGAATACAGATGAAGCTGAAATCAAGTGGAAGTGATGGATTTTTTTCTTTGCAAATATGTCTGTTTTAAACAATTGTACTTTTCAACACGAGGGGGGTTGATTGAAGCACGTCCAAGAACATGAAGGTGTACGCTAAGTGCAAAGCCACTGGGAATGAAGGTGCAGTCACATGTACACAGCAGGAGGTGGATCACCAGTAATGCAGAGTGGTGACGGATTAATATGGAGGAATACATTAATTCATATGGAAATAAATACAGGAATACATTCATAAAATAATTAGGAAATATATACAAAAATAAATACAGGAAATTAAAATAATATTAATAATACATATTCAGAACGTCTTTTGTCAAAATATATTTTTATTTCAGAAACAAAAATACATTTATTTCAGAGTTCTCAGACTGAAGACAGAACTCTATTTTTTAATTTTATTAACTTTTTTTCTCAAGTCCTACACCGTACAATTCCACGACACTGCGATGCTGAATCACACGGAAGGTCAAAACTGACATTTAACATATATATATATATACACCAGTAGATGGCGCTCTTCAGTCACCTGTTAAAGGACATCTGTGCAGCGGGAGAAAGTGTGTGTGACCTGCTCTGTGTGTGAAAGTCACCTGATGATCTCGCCACTCTCACACACTCTCACACACACACACACAGATAGATGGCAAAAGTACACACATCCTTTACTCAAGTAGAAGTACAGATACTCGTGTTTAAAAATACTCTGGTGAAAGTAGAAGTACTGACTGAACTTCTTTACTCAAGTCAAAGTAAAGAGGCTTTGAAGTGTACTTCAGTAAAAAGTACCCATAGCTAGCAGCTGCTTTAAAGAGTACCTGACCTCCCTTTATATCAACAGAACAATAATGTCATTGTTAGCTCATGAATGTTTCCATGGTGACCAACGGCAACATGACAACGTTTCCATTGGTCCCTCTTCTTTAGAGAAGACCAGGAAGTGATGGATACACGGATCGTGTTCCAACCAATAGGCACGCAATGACTCTAAAGAATAATGATCACGCACCAACACACATTCAGACTAAAGGAACCAGCTGTTTGGAGAATGAGAGAAGTAGAAAGTACAAGTATTTGAGTTCAACATGAGAGAAGTAGAAAGTACAGGTATTTGAGTTCAACATGTAAGAAGTAGAAAGTACAGGTATTTGAGTTCAACATGTGAGAAGTAGAAAGTACAGGTATTTGAGTTCAACATGTGAGAAGTAGAAAGTACAGGTATTTGAGTTCAACATGTAAGAAGTAGAAAGTACAGGTATTTGAGTTCAACATGTAAGAAGTAGAAAGTACAGGTATTTGAGTTCAACATGTGAGAAGTAGAAAGTACAAGTATTTGAGTTCAACATGAGAGAAGTAGAAAGTACAGGTATTTGAGTTCAACATGTGAGAAGTAGAAAGTACAGGTATTTGAGTTCAACATGTAAGAAGTAGAAAGTACAGGTATTTGAGTTCAACATGTAAGAAGTAGAAAGTACAGGTATTTGAGTTCAACATGTGAGAAGTAGAAAGTACAGGTATTTGAGTTCAACATGTAAGAAGTAGAAAGTACAGGTATTTGAGTTCAACATGTAAGAAGTAGAAAGTACAGGTATTTGAGTTCAACATGTAAGAAGTAGAAAGTACAGGTATTTGAGTTCAACATGAGAGAAGTAGAAAGTACAGGTATTTGAGTTCAACATGTGAGAAGTAGAAAGTACAGGTATTTGAGTTCAACATGTGAGAAGTAGAAAGTACAGGTATTTGAGTTCAACATGTGAGAAGTAGAAAGTACAGGTATTTGAGTTCAACATGTGAGAAGTAGAAAGTACAGGTATTTGGGTTCAACATGTGAGAAGTAGAAAGTACAGGTATTTGAGTTCAACATGTAAGAAGTAGAAAGTACAGGTATTTGAGTTCAACATGTAAGAAGTAGAAAGTACAGGTATTTGAGTTCAACATGTAAGAAGTAGAAAGTACAGGTATTTGAGTTCAACATGTAAGAAGTAGAAAGTAAAAAGTCATAAAGTACTGATACCAGACACATTTACTCAAGTACAGTAATGAAGATAATTGTACTCCACTACTTCCCACCTCTGCACACACACTTCCCCTCCCTAACGGTGTGTGTATTGCATCAATGGGCGTCTGTCTGTAGTCGAGTTGTCGTTGGCAGGCAGGTCACCACTCACCAGACAGTGATCCACTGAGCTGCAGCATGAACCCAAACAGGAAGTGGGGGGAAACTGTGGGTCGTCATCCCAACAGACACCTGTTTGTCCCAGAGATAATAAGGTGGGCGAGGAAACATTTATTAATTCGAAAACTGAGCTGAAAATCTGAGGAACAACTTATTTTGACCCATTTGGGAGTTTCTCGAGTGTAGGACTTTCATGCAATGGTCCATTTTCAAGTTATATTCGGCTAACATCACATGCCATATTGCAGACTAGTGGAAAGAAAACAAAAAATACACATTTAAAATATATTTTAAACTATTTTAATTATCCTATATTCATCAAAAGTTAGCATAAAAATAATGCCTCATTTGCATATTTAACAAACAATAAAAATGTTAAACTTGTAGCCTAATTATAAGAACATAATAATTGCCTTAAAAAATGTCATTATATTATCTGTTAGTTTATTATTGTCTGTAGTGCAACATGTACGGGCTTGTATACTCTCTTACCACTCATCTCTAATTCAGAAGCACTTATACCCACCAAACCTTTCTCCTATCTATATTCTGAAGCTTTTTAACAATGGGTTCATTGCAAATGTCGTTTAGAGCCTGATTTATACGCGTTTTATCACAAAAACATGTGAAAAAGGGCCTTATTTTAAGACAGCTAATAGCATTTTCTGATTTATGGAGTAATAACATTTTGAAATTCCCTCTGTACGAATCCTTGACAACAAAACGACTCATATGCACATTTAAACATTTAACTTCAGAAAACTTGCAATACAAAAAAGTATTGTCTTAATATAAGTTATCAATAGGGGAAGTTTCATGGTGATATCTTTACGTTTAAAAAAAATGCCCTTCACATTTATAGAGTCTCTTTAAATCTAGCTACGCAGTGGTCATGTGGACAAGTCAAAGCCTTTTTCCGGGTCGTGAATCAAAGTAGCATTTCTCTTACAGTTCAGTGTTTGGAAAGCCCAATCCAGCTGTGCTGTCCGTCAGCTCCTGGACTGTGAAATCAGATAATCTCCTGACGGGAAACCAGCAGGAGCAGCTGCTGCACTGGAAACAACGAGAAACAACTGGAGACGCAGCGGAAGAGGGACAGGGACAGCCGTAAGAGCGGGACGACATGTTGTCTGCTCAGGGAAGGGACTCTGACGCCTCGCTTAATGTTGGGATACAGCTGCACCTTCAGACCGAATTGTGTGAGAAACAGGAATGTATATACCTTGTGCTCGTAGGAATCCCTCTATGTAGAGCAGGGGTGTCAAACTCAATTTCATCGTGGGCCACATTCGCATAAAGGTTGCACTCAAAGGGCCGGTTGTAACTATATAAATATGTAATATATATATATAAGATATTGTATTATATTACATTATTGCCTCTGAATTGGATTATTATCGGATAGGATAATAACTTAGTCATTAACTACGTCTGAAAGCAGAAGTCCAGGGCAAATAATTGCAAGTCTCTTCAGTGTGCATGTCACAAAACGAGATGCATTGTGGGACATGTAGTTTATGGGCAACCTGCTTCTGTAAAGTGGCATGTAACCGTTTAATACATGTATTATATTCTTTGCAAGCTCTTGCGGGGCCGCATAAAATGAAGTCGCGGGCGGATTTGGCCCCCGGGCCTTGAGTTTGAGACCCCTGATTTAGAGTGTATATCTTCATGGTCGAATGCACTCGTTGTGAGTCGCTTTGGGTAAAAGTGTCACACCTGGGAGTAGGGTAATTTCTCTCATAGATTTCTAGTTTATTGGACCCACAAAAAGCTGGATGTAAAGCCCCAGTGGCCTAATGGATAAGGCACTGGCCTCCTGAGCCAGGGATTGTGGGTTCGATTGTGGGTGGTCTGGGGTGATTGACGGCAGAATACTGCTTTACGTTGGTGCACATATGGCCGCTACCTAACCAAGCACTAGGGTTAGGGTTGGCCATATAATGGTTAAATCATGAGCTGCCACATAAATGATGGCATCTGGTTTGTACGAAAGACTCATGGTTACACATTTCAATGGGAAATAACAAGTGGAGGTCGTCATCCATTGGTTACATCATTTGAGGCCTTGAGTTTGGCTGCAGTTTTGTTGGATCCAGAAGTAACAGGAGTTTGGAAGTCGGTTATTTTTCTCATAGACTGACCAACTTGACTATATATCGCTTTACGTTGGTGCTGAATGTCTATAGAACCGGTAAAAATGCAGCATTTTGAGCCCCAGTGGCCTAATGGATAAGGCACTGGCCTCCTAAGCCAGGGATTGTGGGTTTGAGTCCCATCTGGGGTGATTGACAGCTGGGCCTGTAACCAAGAGGTCTATGGGTTCATATTAGCGTTTGAGAGGTTAGTGTTAACCATGTAAATGACCGGTTGGAGTCAAACTAGCACGTGGGGTAGGTAAGTTTGAGAAACCGGCTCGAGATTGCTAGAATTTGAAAATACACAACCGGAGAAAATCTGCCACTTCCTCACAGAGCCCCTCCCCCAACACACACGAACACGCACATGACCAATGAGGGCACGAGATAAGTTTGTGCCCCGATGGAAGGCTGACAGGCAGGTAGGCCACCCAGATTGGTTGTACTTTTTACAGTATCACGGCTTCTACAGATGACATTTTTTTATGGATTTGTTGTCAAAGCACTTCAGATATTCATTGCAATCGGGACGTTCAGAGCATTCCATGGAATATAACAACAAGTGTATCTCGAGCCGGTTTCTGAAACTTACCTACCCCACCTTTAACATGTTAGCAGTTAGTTGAAATCATACTCACACCAGCATTGTACTGGAACAGAACTCTGTTTGGTGCAACATTGATTGAGAGAGAACCACATGTGGAAAGGCCTCCTAAGCCAGGGACTGTGGGTCCCATCTGGGGTGATTTACAGCAGAACCAGCTGCCTTTAAAACGTTCTGTTATTAATGTAGAGCAGGGGTTCTCAAAGTTTTGATGAGTGAGGGCCAATGTAGGTACCCAATATTGGATCGAGGGCCGCCCAAGAAAAAACGGAACACAAAATAATTCCAAAACAAATCCTTTCTTTATTGTACTAACCAATTACCGCAACTCGCGAGATGCCTAGTTGCCATGCAACCAGTCGTCTAGCAAACTTTCCACAAGCTGTCATTCATAATTTAGGAATGACAACCCAGGGGGCGCAGTTTTACCATTCTTAAATTCCATTCTAATTCTTACTAGATACGACCCATGGAGGATTAAAATATAACGCATGCATTTCAGCGCGTCACACGAACTATCGCGGGCCGCCAGAAACATTTCCGAGGGCCGCCATTGGCCCGCGGGCCGCACTTTGAGAACCCCTGATGTAGAGCCTATATTATTTTAAAACAGACACAATATCTCTAGCAATGAAGAACCTTAGCTCAAATGGTAGCGAATCACATACTGACTTTTTATTGGAGGTTTCAAATGTCATGCCTCAAACAGAAAAGACTCAAAACACGGAATCTTTGTCGATCATATAAAAAAAATCCTTGAGAATAAACAAATGTAACTGTATATTAATGCACAACACAACAGTTACTGTCATCGGCATTTCCCTTCAGAATTAAATTAAAACCGGTCAACAAAGCAGCTACTGTTCTGTGCTGTGACGCGTTGGTCCATATCTAAAGTTTTCTGCAGGGAGTTTCCTCGTCTTCAAGGCCTGCTGAGTGTTGTGTAGACCGGCTGCTCCCAGACTGATGGAGGAGGACTGTGTGGAGGCGGTGCCAAGGCCAAGCTGTTGATAAGAGGTGAAACATAAGGCCTGCGGGAGGAGTGGAAGTACGGGTACTGATACAGACCGGCCGCGGGGTATCCGGAGAAAGCACTGCTGTAGAAGCCGGAGCCCTGGAGGTCACTGAAGTCAGATTGGTGGGTGTTGGAGGATGAGCCTGAACTAAAGGACGTGTAATCAGATTGTGGAGGACTGGAGGAACTGCTGTAGTGATCTGGACTCATCTGCTCAGTTTTTATCTGAGGTTTGGTGTCCTCGTGGAGCCTGGGGGTTTCACGGCACGTTAAAGAGGATGCAGTCCCACTTCTCGGCGCCCTGGCAGGGTTGTGAGGGTGGAGGCTGGGCAGGAGGAAGGTGCTGTGTCCGTGGGCGGTGCTATCTGTCGGGGTGAGGAGAGCGGAGCCGTTGGGAGGGAGGTACTGGTCGAACTCGTTGACGTCGAAGGCCTCGATGGTGCTGATGACGTCGGGGCTGAGCTCGGAGATGTCCACGATACTGAAGTCGATGTTCTGACGGCCCCCTGTGGTGGAGGTAGAGGTGTCTGCAGGACGCTGACCCTCGTGTCTGTTCCCCATGTGGAGGTCTGTTTTTGGAGTAGTTGGAGGCGTTGGAGGTCCGTGAGACTGACCTGGAAACACCAAGGATTCACCAATTCATTTACATGCAATAAAGGCAACTGTGGGTCAGGGTGAAGAAGCTTCTAATCCACATGTTAAAGTGTCCTAGGGCAAGATACTGGACCTCAAACTGATCCCATTGACATGTGGATGCTATATGACCACGTAACATCCATGTCATTTCGAGCTGCCCTAAACGGTGTAAAGATGGTTTCTCACCTGTTTTGTCAGTATGGTATTGATGGTACTCGTCTCCTGGTTCTGTCTTATACGGGCCCTGCTGCTGATTCAGCAGGACAAGTCCAGGTCTGCCGTCCCCCTGACCCGGTTTGGTGCTCTTGCGTCTCCGAGGCTGGTACTTGTAGTCCGGATAATCTTTCTTGTGCTGCATCCTCAGCCTCTCAGCCTCCTGGACGAAGGGCCGCTTCTCTGTTTCAGAGAGGAGTCTGAGGACCAGAGGAGGAAGATGGTGGGTTATTCAAGGGCCTTTACATTCATGCACGTACAACAAGTCTACAAGGCACGTCTAAAGTCCAAAATACACGCATTTTGACTTTTCTTCTGTCCTCTCACTTTTGTAAAAACGTTTAAGCGTTCTCTAGAATACCAGACAGCCAGGAAATGAGAAATGAGAAGGACTGCTTATTCACATTGTGCACGATTTACTGCTCTGTAATTTGTATTCCCTATCTGACAGCTGGATACATAATGAGCTGTATGAAGCAGTTATATATTAAACTATCCAACAGCAGAGAATGAGTCCCACTTTCACGAGAAAACGCTTCTTGAAAAAAATCAAACAATATATAACTAAAACACACAGGCTCGTTAAAAGAAGGATACTGTTACATGGTATAGGGTTTCAATGCAAACCATGTTTTTGCACTGGACATGCACAAAACACACACTATCTGATTTTAATCACTTTTTGCTCGTAGGTTACTTTCCCACCGATCAGAAGAGTTGTCACTTTTTGTCACAATTCTTATTTTGGATCAAATCCACGGAGGAGAGAACCGGTGGTCTACAGTCAGTTGATAGCTTGTTAACTTGTCATTAGTTGAAGTTGAGACCCTCTATTGAATCTTCATACCCACTGTTGGAGCCGCATTTGAGTTCATTTTGATTTATTTGGAACCTTTATTAATGCGTTTGTCTGTTTCAGTGAGAGGTGTGCTTTGCTCAGGTGAAGGGGGCGGGGCTAAGGCTGTAAATTGGAGGCAGCAGCAATCCCGTCATTGACA
Organism: Champsocephalus esox; assembly: GCA_036324585.1. NCBI lineage: Eukaryota > Metazoa > Chordata > Actinopteri > Perciformes > Channichthyidae > Champsocephalus > Champsocephalus esox. The sequence continues at coordinate 4,226,522 of CM070485.1, read as the reverse complement.
CGCAGACGCAACCTTATAGTCAAATACAGATTATTAGGATCTGCTTTTTAAATTTATGTTAAATATTGATTTCGTATTTTGTTTTGCTGGAAATAAACAATGTCTAGTAGTTCACTATTTTGTAAAACAAAGGTTTCTATTGTACCAGATAGCCAGTCCAATCTGTAGTAAACATCAGTGATCATTTAACGATGTATTATCCTATAAGTGCAAACCATGTTTTCTTCCACGTGCAGGAAAGAACAAAACCAACACTCCCTCTCTCCCTATACTCTTTTGCAAGTTCTCTTAAAAAAAAATTGTATGTATTCAAAATGTCAACACATTAATAGAGATGATTATGCTTAATCACGGAAATGTACTGTTGGGGTTAAAGCCGTTAAATCAGAGGAATTGTCATATTTTCGAAAAAGGTAAAATGTTCAATTGGAATGAAATTGACTGAGGAGAAACCATGGTTACACTAACTGTGCATTTGCATTCAATACTGACTTCTCACTTGTCCAACTGGAGAATAAAGTATCTTCACTGCTCACCTCCACAGTTTGCCCAGCGTCTTGCTGAGCTCCGCGTTGTGCAGGTGAGGATATTGATCCGCCAGCTTCCTCCTCGCGGCCTGAGCCCAAACCATGAAGGCGTTCATCGGCCGCTTCACGTGAGGCTGGCTCTTGAGCGCGCGCTCCCCCATTGCCGGCACGGGCAGCAGAGACCAGTCGTATCCCTTCAGCACCTGCGACACGGCGTCACGGATGCACGCGGGGAAGCGATCAGCCTTCACGCTGCTCTCCGGTTCGTGCGTAATTTTGCGCGCTGGCTCTGGGGCCTCTGACCCAGCTGGGGAGGTTGGGGACTCTGAATCTGACCCATGCTTGGATGAAGGGCTGTCGCTGCCTGCTGGACTGCGAGGAATATCTGTCAATGACTTCTCTTTTGTCATATTGGCGCGTAAAAAGTTGCCAAATTGTCCAATTCCAACTCTCCAAGTGCGTAAATGCGCACGGCTCAGACGGAAGACTGTTTCACCCCCAAATCAGGTCCAATTCCAATGTTCTTGTCTTGAATTATTTCTTTCTACGTCCTCTGACAGAGCTAGGCAAAGTTTAATGAGTTTCCTTTTTAGCACTTTAGCTCTTCGTACTCGCTCCTCTCCGCCCCCTCGTGTCCCATTGGCTTTGGGAACGTTTTACAGGATCAGTTCCTCCCAGTTTGGCACGACGCAGGAGGAGGCAGTTAATGTTAACATTCAAATTCAAAACCAAATGTTATGATGATTCAGATAGTAGCAGATGAGTTAAATATTATTTTAAAGTCAATATTATATTGGGTTTTGGTTTTGCTATTGCTTTGTATTTTAGGAAAGTATATCCTACTTTTATTAATGTCAATTCCCTCTATCTTATAACATTCATATTCTACTTACTCGTTAAGATAAATTACTGATAATACAGTAATACTATGAAACTAACAAAGGCTTATTCACTAATGAATGTTCTTGATATTGTAAATTACATGTTACTTGTTAGACGCTTGTATCCAAAGCGACTGACATACTCAACACTGAGGACAATCCCCAGCAATTTGCGGTGAAGTGACTTGCCCAGGGACACAACGACATGCTGACTGCAGTGGGGTTTGAACCTGTGCTCCCCTGATCCGAACACCAGCGCACTAACCCACTGCGCCACAGTAAACCCATATTTTATTTCATGTTCGTATCTGCTATTCATCGAATCTAAAAAACAACATGAATTTATTTGAAGGACATTTTATTCAAAACGCATGACAAGGAAGGATAGTGAGGAAAGTGCTTTAACAATATTAATAAAACAAACAAATATACACTGTATGTTTTATATAATTTACTTAATTATTATAACATGTAACATAATTATAATTTCTTCCTAAAATAAATACAAATATTATTAATATTTTCTATTTATTCTATATTTTATTGTATTATATTTTTATTAAAATTGTGATATATTTATCCTATTATTATTATTATTTTTTAAAATTGATTTATTATTATTTTAATACCACAAATAATACAAACGCACTTCCGCGTCTCCTACATCACGTGACCATGGATCCCTTCAACATGGCGGCCACCGGAGACAGTTCTGGTAGTTCTGTGAGGAAGCGACATGTGGAGGGCAGAAACCCGGAGCCTGAGAGGGAGGAAAGCGGGGAGAAACATGGAGAAGAACGGGGAGAAGAACCGGAGAAAGACCGGAGACCACAGAGCCTACATCCGGGGACTTTCTGGCTCACACGTGTTGTGCTGCTGCGCTCTGTCGCCTTTATTTACTGTAAGCACACTGACATTTACTCCACTAAAACCTGTCATTGTTCACTTTAAAGGCAGATAATTAGCTTTAAACAACAGTAATGACTAGTAGGTTTGCTAGTCCACGTTTGACATGATATCTCTTGTTTACTTTGTCTTGTTAGTGTTTTAGTGCTGAAATTGTGACTAGCTGTCGGTTTAAACTACAAAACCATAGGATAAAGTTATTTGAGTTGGTGTAGCTGTCACTGCCTTTGCCCAGGCTCTCCAACAAATCCCAACCATTTAATTTGTGTTAAATATCTCCTAATTTGGTTTAAATGTTTTAATAATTGAGTTGCTGTTGTCTGTCTGGCACAAGTACTATTTGTTTTACCCCCTGTGTGTATATATAGCATAGTCGACATTCATAGTCACATCCAGGCATACATTTGATTATGTTTTAAATCTATAGGCTAATGGCTTATTTGTGTTGGTCTAATGGAATATGTTCCTATGCCCATGTTCTGCAATAACAGTGCACCATTATCATCCTTAAAACATATCTTATTTTGGTCTTAAACTTAAAATAACTTCATGAAACTTGTGTTGAGAAATACTTCTGTCCAGCACCAGGTTATTACGCGTTACCAGTGATGCTAATCATTAGCTTTTGCCATTTATATTGAGATTGTGATATCAAGATACAGTAGTGATACCTCCATGTCAAAGTCCTGCATTACATTTTTATATAACAAGAAGTCCAGAACTGTTTACTCACACCACCTCCTAATTTATGTCATGGAATAAAAAGACACCTGAGAACTTGCAAGCATTCACGAGACCTACGAAAATCCTGTAGCTCTATTTCAAAAGCCGTTTGAGTTATGAGCTAACGTTTGGAAGTTTGTGTATTCCAGCCTCTGGATTTGGATTTAATATATCATATTTAAATTGTACTTGAATGCAGTTAACCCCGTTTTAACTGTGTTATCTACATGTCATATATATATATATATGTTGCACTGTTGGAGGAGCCTGTGACCTCAGTTCTTCACTGCCATATATACACAGTAGCTAATGTACAAATCAAATCAACTTTATTGTCAATCTTTCAGTTTGTGTGTACAGACAGAGAGGTTGAAATACCGTTTCCCACAATCCCAAATACAAATATATAAAAATATACAATCAACAGACAATTGGACACATATGGCAAAAGCACTTTGCACTGATTGACACATTTCACTAGTTTTGAGTAAAATGAAGTGAACACTTGTTTTTACGAGTTTATATCCAATATCTGGCAGCTAAATGTGAAGGTAATGACTTTAAAGAGTCATTTCCTACTTGAAGCAGTAAAAATGTGCAAATTGTAGAATATAAAACAACAATAGATCTGTAAAAATGTGGATATTATTACACCTTATTCAGTGGTACATCCTATAGAGACATTTATACATATGCACACATAAAGACATGAATAAAAGCACAACAATCAATATATAAATTACAGTCACTTCAATATCAATACAAGTAATTAGTAAGTTGTGACAATAATAGCCTTGAATCTGGAGTACTTGTGTCACGATCGTGCCTTTTCGTCTCGCCTCTTTTCTGCAGTGTTGGCGTTCAGCGTTGCCTTCAACCAGAACAAGCAGCTGATTGGAGAGCGCGGCCTGATGCCCATGCAGCAGCTACCTGAGCAGCGTGAAGAGGTACGTGGGGGGGAAGATCGGAATGGCCGCCTTCGCCTACACCCCCTCCCTCCTCTGGCTGCTGGACTGGAGCGAGATGGACGCCAACCTGGACGCCCTCGCCGTGGCGGGGATGGCTCTGTCTGCCGTCGTCCTGGTTACCGGGACGGCCAACATGGTGATCATGGCCTCCCTGTGGGTGCTGTACCACTCTCTGGTCAGCGTCGGACAGCTGTGGTGAGTGTGAGATGTACACACACACATGGTTATACTTGACTGGTTTTGCAAGTGTGATATGTAGGATGCAGCTCTACAATAATCGTTTTTAATACAATTTAAATTCATTTTGCTGCTTTAGTACACAAGCAATGATTATCTGAATTATCATAATATTTTTAATTAAAATCATATTTTTGTAACTGCTTAAACTGTGCGCTTTTATTCCCTTATTTTATATATTGTGTTCGAACACTGCACTAATACAGAGCAATTTCACCCAACGTGGCAGTTTTTTCCCGCTCTTTTAATTATTTTAGTCTATTTTGCATAATTATTTAGGTTTCATTGACCGTAATTCAATATCTTGAATATTAATATATTTAATATCGTTTCCAACCACAGGAGAGAGCTAACACGCTAACTGCCTAGCGTCAAACATATAATATAAAAAGTGGCATATTCCATCTATTTATTTTAAATCCTTTCGTCTCATTTCTGCATCAACTTGATATACTGAGGTTTCCTTTTTGTTTCTCCCCTCTCTTTCCAGGTACTCCTTCGGTAAGTAAACACCATCTCTGTTTTTATACTGACATGAGCATTGAGATCTGAGTAAGTAGGCTTTAAAGAATCAAAGCATAATTATCTGCCCTGCATTACTTGATTATATTCTAGTGTGATTATTATATATATATTGAATGTCTGTTTCAGCGTCTTTACCAAGTGCCTCTGATGGTTTCAGGGTGGGAGAGTCAGCTGTTGGAGACGGGCTTCCTGTCGATCTTCTTGTGTCCGCTGTGGACGCTTTCCCAGGTTCCCCCCCGCTGCCCCCCCTCCCTCATCAGCATCTGGACCTTCAGGTGGCTCATCGTCCGCATCATGCTGGGAGCTGTGAGTCAAACACTTTTAAATATAATGCACGTCGGGGTTAGCTGCATCTCAAACCACAGCAACGGGAGGTTTAACACTAAAATCACCTCTGCATATATATAATGCACCATGAATGCAGAAATATCAGCTTACGCTATACAGAAAGTGCTTCAAATGTTTGTCCACAGGCATTTAGGTAGGTAGGTAGGTAATACGTAATATCTTTGGTTTTCTGCTGAAATTACAAGCTTCGTATTTGAAGGGCTGGCAGACACTTTACGGTACGTTCCACACGGCAGCGTCGCGTGCTTCAACGGAGACGCTTCCCATTCTCTTTGAATGGGGAGACGACGTCAGGCTTTGCCGAACTGCTTTATGGTTCCGTCGCTTTGCCTCCGTTGCTCGCTTCGATAGTTGAGCAAAGTTCAACTTTTCAAGCGTCGACGGAAGCGCCAGCCAATCAAACCATATGCCAGTACAAGCGCCAGCCAATCAAACCATATGCCAGTACAAGCTCTAGCCAATCAAACCATATACGAGTACAAGCGCCAGCCAATCAAACCATATACCAGTACAAGTGCCAGCCAATCAAACCATATGCCAGTACAAGCGCCAGCCAATCAAACCATATGCCAGTACAACTGCCAGCCAATCAAATAATATGCCAGTACAAGCGCCAGCCAATCAAACCATATGCCAGTACGAGCGCCAGCCAATCAAACCATATGCCAGTACGAGCGCCAGCCAATCAAACCATGTGCCAGTACAAGCGCCAGCCAATCAAACCATATGCCAGTACAACCGCCAGCCAATCAAACCGTGTGCTTGTGTGCGGGAGATCTGATTGGTTGTTGGTCGCACGCCAGACACGCCCACCGTCCACGCTGCCGTGTGGACGTTACGTTACAGATAATACATATCAGGGTTAGCTGCATATCGAACCAAAGAAACGGGAGAGTTAACACTAAAAACACAACTGCACCATTGGGAATCGTTGGCATTTGTTTATGTATTATGCTGGAAAAAAGACAAATGCCAAAACATGTATGTGTCCCAAAAAACTCAAGTAAAGAAACAAATGTTAAATCCAGTTAATAAGCCACCCTTAACATTGTATTTGTGTATAGTGTCGTGGACAGTCCCCATTGATCAACTGTCACAAAGAACAGTAAATGGGACAGCTTTAGCCAACATGGCTCATGTCCAGCTGTTGTCCCCGGCCAGACGATAATACACCTTTTTAAAATCACAATACAGCATTAGTTAGAAAGAAAGGATGGAAGACAAGTAGGTGGAGGTGAAAGGATCAAAGAGAACAATAAACAACACATGTCACATATAGCACATCACAGAAACCAGGGGTCCATGATCACAACATGCAACACACACACACTCACACATGTCCAACACAGACGACTGTGTGCAGGTGTAGTTCTGCGTGAACCATTTGTTAAACAATGACTTGCTTTTATTGTGAAGAAACCCTTAATTTCTTCGGTGTTCTGCTTAAGTTTACAAGCTACGTATTTGAAGGGCTGGCATGCAGGTGTGTGTGTATTGGATTACGCAGTTCTCTGTTGGCAGGTAACGAGTAGTAAAAACGTCCTTAATTTGGAAATGCTATGCTAGGTGTGGAGCATTGGGCGTTAACTGGGATTACTGCGAGTGTGAGAATGTGTGTTTTTGTGAGTGCGGATCAGATTGGTTTACCTGTTGCTAAGCATTGTGGGATAAAGTGTTGCTGGCATGCCGACTGGTGCAGGATGTTCAACTGGAAGAAAGTGCAGAAACCTGAGGTCACTTTCTAGTCTAGTCTGAGGTGTGGTCTTCTGGGAAAATAAAGTTTTCCTCTCTTCAACCTCAAATTAGCGGTCTTTATTTTGGGATCTAATTTGGTCAAATGTCTTATGTGTTTGATACTTATTTTTGTATCCATGTATTGCAATTAAATCCCTGCGAAATCTGTAATATTGGGTTCATACATACCACTGAATTTAACCAGAGTAATTCAGCGACTGAAAGTAACATGAATAAACATAAACCGTCCCTCGGCACACATTTGAAAATCCAATCCTGGGGTGAATATCAGATTTTAGGCCCATCAGACCGACGCTTCTTCTTGCTGGTAAACGTCTTTCTAATTCGTCTTAAAATACAGATAAGTGCTGCAAGTTACAAAACCAAAACCGTGAGCGAAACAAACGATAAAACGCTTCAGAGTCGGGCGTTAATTCTCTGTGGGTTTCTCTGGTTGTGCTGCTATGAATTATCTTTGAATCCTGCCTGCATGAGTTAGAATATCCTGTGTATCCGAATAGGTTGGTTTTTTTAGGAGGAGGGAGTTGTGCAAGTGGCCATCACAATTTCCCTGTAGACGAGAGACCAGCTACGTTTCTGAAAACTCTTCAGGGTCAGAATCAATAAGAAACGTAATTGTCTTTATTTACATGGAAGAAAAATATATGTATTTATTACATTCTGCACAACGTGTGTGTTTATGTCAGAGGTGTGTACATCAGCCAGTAATTGCTGACACTTACTGGCTGATGTTCACATTCTGGAAAAGAAATCTAAATTCTGAAAGAGATATGAATTGTGAAAAAATGCAAAATTCAGTAGAAAGTCAAGTCTTGAGGAAAATAAATCACAATTCTAAGAAAAAAAGGAAATTCTGAAAGAAAAGTTGAATTGGGAAAAATATTCTGAAAAAAGTCAAATTCAGAGAAAAAGTCAAAATTTCAATTTTTTTTGGAAAATTGCTATTTCTCAGAAAATTCTGTAAAAAGTCAAGTCTTGAGGAAAAAAGTGAAAATTCTGAAAGAAATAGTTGAAAGTCGAATTAGGTGAAGAGAGACATGTTAGTTGACCTCTTAAGATGCCTCATTACACTAAAGCAGGCATCCTCAAAGTCCGGACTCCGGACCGGATCCAGACCGAACCACAACTGTCTCTGGACTCTGAGCAAATTATGCTTTTCATATGTATTATCTGTGTTATCTTTGAGACAACTCGAAACGAAACGGCGCAAAACGAGAAGCATTCGGACCCAAGCACTGAAGGAATGAGGTATTTTATTTATTTATTTATAAAGCACTAATGGGAATGCTGAATGAAAGAGGGTGCAGCTGCCTTTATTCATAACTGCGGCTCTTACTCTGCGACTCTGAGGGGTCGAGCGCAGACACGACAACAATGAAAACGGCTGCATACAGATTTTTGTTTTTGCAACCTCGTGTTAAGAATCTTGTTGCAATTGTTTGAATGACCGTAATAAACGGACCTTTGTCTTATTGAAACATTTATTTTGGACCTTTTTAAGATTTGGATTTGAGTGCTCTAAAGTCATGCATCCACCAGGTGCTAATCCTACTTGTGCTGTGTTGTCTCCAGCAGGTCGTTCTATGGGTCGTTAATTCTGTCTCTCTACGTTTCTGAAAACGAATAATTTGTCTTTATTTACATCGAAGACAAATCTACGTATTTACATTCTGGCCCGCGGTGTGCGCACATCAGCCAGTAATTGCTGACATTTAGGGTCTCATGACTGGATTGGATTATCGGCACATTAACCAGCCTCCAATCAGAGCGACATGTCCTGGCTTTTCTAAATCTGGTTTAGAGACGTTGGCGGAGAATTTATTCTGCATTCCTGTGTCAGGCTGATGTGTCAATATTGACCGTCTCGTGTCCCGGAGACGTATTTACTCTAATTTGGTGTAAAGCAGTCTTGGAGTGGAGGACACATTTCTCTGTGTCTCCCAACGAAGTGTTCGAGGATTTATTCCCTTCGTCCTCTGCCCTCATTAGCCTCCATCTGTTCATTCAGCAATAATATCCTTAACAATTCAAATGCACCACTGACTTAGTTCTAATATACCAATTTTACATATGTATTGTTTTATATTCTACAATGTGCACGTTTTTACAGCTTCAAGTGGGAAAGGACTCTTGAAAGCATGACATTGACGTTTAGCAGCCGGATATGTGTTCGCTTCTTCAAAACTACCGTACTTTTCGGACTATAAAGCGCACCTGCATATGAGCCGCAGCAGCTAAATTGTCCGTCTGTCTCGCTCTCGTTCTGTCTCTCGGTTCCACTTTTACTTTGGCGCGCTACCCGTCTCGCTCTTTTCCGGCCTCCAGCTTTTCCTGCTGGAGCCCGCCGCTTAAAGGTGGCGGGCGCGGACCGGTCCTAGAGCCCGTAGAGTTAAAGTTGGCAGGGCGCGGACCGGTCCTAGAGCCCATAGAGTTAAAGGTGGTTAATTTTACCTGTAAAATCCATAGGTTTAGGAGGTTCCCTCGTGGCCGTTAGCTGTACAAAAAAAATGGGGAAAAAGTCGCGGCTTATAGTCCGAAAAGTACGGTAGTGACATATTTCTATCATTTAAGAAGTGCTTATGCTTGCAATCATGTTTGCACCTGGAGGCCAGAAGCAGCTTTAACGTGTGTGTGTGTTTCAGGGTCTCATCAAGATCAGAGGCGACAGATGCTGGAGAGACCTCACCTGCATGGACTACCACTACGAGGTGTGTGTGTGTGTGTGTGTGTGTGTGTGGTGTGTGTGTGTGTGTGTGTGTGTGTGGTGTGTGTGTGTGTGTGTGTGTGTGTGTGTGTGTGTGTGTGTGTGTGTGTGTGTGTGTGTGTGTGTGTGTGTGTGTGTGTGTGTGTGTGTGGTGTGTGTGTGTGTGTGTGTGTGTGTGTGTGTGTGTGTGTGTGTGTGTGTGTGTGTGTGTGTGTGTGTGTGTGTGTGTGTGTGTGGAAATGCATCATGGGAAATCAGAAATCCTTATATATCTGAGAAGAAGAATTAGCAAAGAGCCTCAACCGCACTACGAGTTGAGATTGCACTCGTTGCATTGCAGCACCTCCAGATCTGAGGCCATGGCTCTCAGCAGGAAACCGATGGACTGTCCACTCCAAGTAGGGAATGAGTCCTTACCCCAAGTGAAGGAGTTCAAGTATCTCGGGGTCTTGTTCTCGAGGGAGGGAACAATGGAGCGTGAGATGGGCCGGAGAGTCGGAGCAGCGGGAGCGGTACTGCAGTCGCTTTACCGCACCGTTGTGACGAAGAGGGAGCTGAGCCAGAAGGCAAAGCTCTCCGTCTACCGGGCCGTGTTCGTTCCTACCCTCACCTGCAGTCATGAAGGATGGGTCATGACCGAAAGAACGAGATCGCAGATACAAGCGGGCGAGATGGGTTTCCTCCGCAGGGTGGCTGGCGTCTCCCTTAGGGGTAAGGTGAGAAGTTCGGTCATCAGGGAGGGACTCGGAGTTGAGCCGCTCCTCCTTCACGTCCAAAGGAGCCAGTTGAGGTGGTTCGGGCACCTAGTTAGGATGCCACCTGGGCGCCTCCCTAGGGAGGTGTTCCAGGCACATCCAGCTGGGAGGAGACCGAGGGGTAGACCTAGGACCAGGTGGAGGGACTATATCTCTTCGCTGGCCTGGGAGCGCCTTGGGACCCCCCAGTCAGAGCTGGTTGATGAGGGGAAAGGGACGTTTGGGGCTCTCTGCTGGAACTGCTACCCCCGAGACCCGACCACAGATAAGCGGAGAAGATGGACGGATGCCGTCTTATTGGGAAATGTCCTTGTAGCCATTGTTACATTTTCTAAAAACCCAAAGTCCTGTTTTCTATCACGAGATACGATCCAGATAAACCCGAGCGTTGACCTCTGAATATAAATATATATATGTATTACTCTGACACACTGCTCTCTTTCAAGCTGCAGAGAAACAGCTGATCCTCCTGTAGGTGTGTGTGTGTGTTCGTGGTGTTTTTGGTAAGCTGCAGGTAAAATATCCCACAATTTGTTCCACAGCAACAATAAGCGCACAGACTGGTGTGTCTTGTTTTCTTTTCCCTTCCACCTATTTCTGTACCGTATTTATTTTTCACCACCTCGCCTATTTGCACGTTTACTTTTCTACACGGTGTGCATGCAACCACCTCTCACACACACTCAATTATGCACACACTGCTCGGCTCTGTCTGTGTGTAGGTGGGGTTGCCTTCATTTAAATAAAGTTCCACTCTTATTTCGACATGGAAATCTTTCCCCGAATGTGTAACGGCATCATGTCGTCTCCGTCTCGGGCTCAGGCGACCCTTTTGAACGGGGGGAAGCATTAAAAACATGCATTTTAAACACTAGAAGACGACTATTTTTGGTAATATTGTGTTATTAATTAATTATAATGATTCTATACTTGGACCCTTTTAAAATGGAAGCTAATATTTTTATATATGGCATGAATAGAACAAGAAAAGCATGCTTTATCGTATGCCCAAAATCCGAAAGCAGTTACTTATACGTTTAATAATAATAATACAATACAACTAAAAACCCATCAGAAATTACTGGTATTTAATTACAAAAAGTAATCATTAATTAGAGTAAGATTAAAATAAATTGAACAAATGTTTTTGTGCATACAGTATCATTAAAACAAGTTAAAGAAACATATGTTATCGTGTGTCTTAAATCGAGAGAAAGTGTTATTACATTGAATACAATATTTGTTTTCATATCAGAAAATAATTAATTAATTTAAATTTAGTAAACTAAAATGTATGTAAGTGATAATGATATTAAGGGGGATCGTAACTTACTATCCTCTGTCTTCCCCTTCAGACCCAGCCGGTCCCTAATCCCATATCTTACTACATGCACTTTTCTCCGTGGTGGTTTCATCGCTTCGAGGCGATTTCCAACCATCTCATCGAGCTCGTGTTCCCGTTCTTCACCTTCCTCGGCCGGAGGATGTGCACCGTCAACGGAGCCGTCCAGGTCTTGTTCCAGGTAACTAAAGATATACAGGAGAGGGACTACTTAAGGCTGTGGCAAACAGTTTGAAATGTACAAGAAAGGAAAGACATGATACTCTGAGAAATTTCAAAATTCTGAAAAAACAGTTGAATTGAGAAAAAAAATCTGAGAAAAAGTCAAATTATATGTAAAAATACTGAGAAAAGGTAAAATTCTCAGAAAAAAAATCTAAATTCTAAGAAAAGTCAAATTCTATGAAAATATTCTGAGAAAAACAGTTGAATTGAGAAAAAAGTGTAAATTCTGAGAAAATTATAAGAAAAAAGTCAAATTCTATGAAAAAAGTCTAAATTCTGAGAAAAGTCAAAATTATAAGAAAAAAGTCAAAACTCTGAAAAAAAGTTGAATTGAGAAAAAAATCCAATTCTAAGAAAAAAAGTCAAAATTCTAAGTAAAAAAAGTGGAGCGGTCCAGATCCTGTTCCATGTGACTAAAAAATATACAGGAGAGACAACATGAACTGTGGTAAACGGTTTGAAATGTATAAGAAAGGAAAGACATGATACTCTGAGAAATTTCAAAATTCTGAAAAAACTGTTGAATTGAGAAAAAAAAGTCTGAGAAAAAGTCAAATTATATGTAAAAATACTGAGAAAAGGTAAAATTCTCAGAAAAAAAATCTAAATTCTGAAACAAAAGTCAAATTCTATGAAAAAAGTAAAAATTCTGAGAAAAACAGTTGAATTGAGAAAAGTCAAAATTCTGAGAAAAGTTAAAATTTTAAGAAAAAAGTCAAAATTCTAAGTAAAAAAAGTGGAGCGGTCCAGATCCTGTTCCATGTGACTAAAAAATATACAGGAGAGAGACAACATGAACTGTGGTAAACGGTTTGAAATGTACAAGAAAGGAAAGACATGATATTCATGACATGATACTCTGAGAAATTTCAAAATTCTGAAAAAACAGTTGAATTGAAAAAAAAGTGTAAATTCTGAGAAAATTATAAGAAAAAAGTCAAATTCTATGGAAAAAGTAAAAATTCTGAGAAAAGTCAAATTATATGAAAAAATACTGAGAAAAGGTAAAATTCTCAGAAAAAATATCTAAATTATATGAAAAAAGTAAAAATTCTGAGAAAAAAAGTTGAATTGAGAAAAAAGTGTAAATTCGGAGCAAATTATAAGAAAAAAGTCAAATTATAAGAAAAAAGTCAAAATTATAAGAAAAAAGTCAAATTCTAAGAAAAAAGTCAAATTCTAAGAAAAACAGTTGAATTGAGAAAAAAATCCAATTCTATGAAAAATGTCTAAATTCTGAGAAAAGGTAAAATTTTAAGAAAAAATTCTAAGTAAAAAAAGTGGAGCGGTCCAGATCCTGTTCCATGTGACTAAAAAATATACAGGAGAGACAACATGAACTGTGGTAAACGGTTTGAAATGTACAAGAAAGGAAAGACATGATACTCTGAGAAATTTCAAAATTCTGAAAAAACTGTTGAATTGAGAAAAAAAAATCTGAGAAAAAGTCAAATTATATGTAAAAATACTGAGAAAAGGTAAAATTCTCAGAAAAAAAATCTAAATTCTGAAACAAAAGTCAAATTCTATGAAAAAAGTAAAAATTCTGAGAAAAACAGTTGAATTGAGAAAAGTCAAAATTCTGAGAAAAGTTAAAATTTTAAGAAAAAAGTCAAAATTCTAAGTAAAAAAAGTGGAGCGGTCCAGATCCTGTTCCATGTGACTAAAAAATATACAGGAGAGAGACAACATGAACTGTGGTAAACGGTTTGAAATGTACAAGAAAGGAAAGACATGATATTCATGACATGATACTCTGAGAAATTTCAAAATTCTGAAAAAACAGTTGAATTGAAAAAAAAGTGTAAATTCTGAGAAAATTATAAGAAAAAAGTCAAATTCTATGGAAAAAGTAAAAATTCTGAGAAAAGTCAAATTATATGAAAAAATACTGAGAAAAGGTAAAATTCTCAGAAAAAATATCTAAATTATATGAAAAAAGTAAAAATTCTGAGAAAAAAAGTTGAATTGAGAAAAAAGTGTAAATTCGGAGCAAATTATAAGAAAAAAGTCAAATTATAAGAAAAAAGTCAAAATTATAAGAAAAAAGTCAAATTCTAAGAAAAAAGTCAAATTCTAAGAAAAACAGTTGAATTGAGAAAAAAATCCAATTCTATGAAAAATGTCTAAATTCTGAGAAAAGGTAAAATTTTAAGAAAAAATTCTAAGTAAAAAAAGTGGAGCGCTCCAGATCCTGTTCCATGTGACTAAAAAATATACAGGAGAGACAACATGAACTGTGGTAAACGGTTTGAAATGTACAAGAAAGGAAAGACATGATACTCTGAGAAATTTCAAAATTCTGAAAAAACTGTTGAATTGAGAAAAAAAAATCTGAGAAAAAGTCAAATTATATGTAAAAATACTGAGAAAAGGTAAAATTCTCAGAAAAAAAATCTAAATTCTGAAACAAAAGTCAAATTCTATGAGAAAAACAGTTGAATTGAGAAAAGTCAAAATTCTGAGAAAAGTTAAAATTTTAAGAAAAAAGTCAAAATTCTAAGTAAAAAAAGTGGAGCGGTCCAGATCCTGTTCCATGTGACTAAAAAATATACAGGAGAGAGACAACATGAACTGTGGTAAACGGTTTGAAATGTACAAGAAAGGAAAGACATGATATTCATGACATGATACTCTGAGAAATTTCAAAATTCTGAGAAAAAAAGTTGAATTGAGAAAAAAGTGTAAATTCGGAGAAAATTATAAGAAAAAAGTCAAATTCTATGAAAAAAGTCAAATTCTAAGAAAAACAGTTGAATTGAGAAAAAAGTCCAATTCTATGAAAAATGTCTAAATTCTGAGAAAAGGTAAAATTTTAAGAAAAAATTCTAAGTAAAAAAAGTGGAGCGGTCCAGATCCTGTTCCATGTGACTAACAAATATACAGGAGAGAGACAACATGAACTGTGGTAAACGGTTTGAAATGTACAAGAAAGGAAAACTTGGATACTTGAGGAAAAACTGAGTTCTGAGAAAAAAGTCACAATTCTGAAAAAAATCTGAGAAAGTCACAATTCTGAGAAAAATAGCAAATTCAGAAAAAAATTCTATTTCGTGAACAAAGTCAAAATTCTAAGAGAAATTTCACAACACGGAGAACAAGCAACATTTTGTTACATCTTGAGGAAAAACTTGAAATTATGAAAAGAAAGTGAATCTCTTTAGAATGCCTTACTACACTTAAGTAATATAACGGCGCTTATAATCCGGCCTTTTGTTATCCCGTCTCCTCTAAGGCGGTTCTGATCACCAGCGGGAACCTCAGCTTCCTGAACTGGCTCACCATTGTTCCCAGTTTGGCCTGTTTTGATGACGCAGCGCTGGGTTTCCTGTTTAGCTCTAAATCTGGAGCCAAGAAGGCGGTGCTGGAGATGCAGAAGGAGGAGGCGGCTGGAAGAACACCTAAACCCAGCAAAGGTAAATTCAGTGGAAAAAATCTAATCTAATAGTGAGAAAAAAAATCTAATTAAATCAGAAATCTAATTCTCTAACTTTGTCATAGATGTTTATGCTTTTGTTTTAAACGCAGCCTCAAGCAATTGGGGTATTTATTGGGAGACAGGTGAAGGAGATTGGGCACTTTATTACCAGGGAAAGACGTAACATGAAGGCCATTGTTTTCTGCACAAAATATAATCTTGCAGGGACCCAACTCCTACACCTTGCTACTTTTTAAGGCTGGCTTGTATTTGAAAACCAAGGCTAATGCACTTTACACGCTGACGATTCTTCACATCGACTTTCAGTAACAATCTCTAAAGGCCCGGACACACCACGCTGACACCAAAGAACTGATGCAGGCGGACCCCCGACTGTTGCGTCTCCTGCGTCTTGGCCATGTGTCGCACTGGAACTCACCGCAAAGACTTCAGCCGCCGGCCAAGAAGCACGTTCGAACTGCGTGAGTGGCAATACCTCTCCTCACCAGCAGGCGGCGGTAGTGTGTGTTCGCCATTCGAAAGAGGCAACAACCGGAAGACAGGCCGTTTCTCAATCGCGAGGATGCTGGCTTGGTAGTCGCGTACTTCCAAGTCACTTCCTTCAGAAACGAAGCAAGTATGCTTCCAAGCCACGGCTTCGGAAAACGAAGAAGAATGGAACAGACTAACAAGTGTTCCACTCTCTCTAACGGTTTCAACATAAACTGTACCGAACATAAATACCTCACGATGTCTATCTAATTATGAACTTGCTTTACTTTCACGGAACACATTGTTGGTGAAAACAAACAAAACAAAGTCACATATCTACCAACACATGTTCTACTCCACTATACTTACATTTAAACGTGTGCTGCGTCGGTTCAGCCATTCTCCGCAAGGGTTTTTGAAAATGGTCCGTGCGCAAAGCATTGTGGGAATTTTAAGGACGCGAAGTCTACCCACGTGCGGCCTCGAAATTTCCCCCAAACCAAGGAAGGACGCGGCCTCGGTGGAATTCCAAGTATGCTGGAGATTGGAACGGTCCTTCGTTGGCACTCGATGACGTAGCATCCTTGAAATATCGGCTTGGAAGCCAGCATCCTCGAGATTGAGAAACGGCCACAGACTGCGCTTCTCATGCACCGATTCGCTAAGCTGAACAGCCAATCAGAGTGGTTTATTTTTGCCGAGGCGGGTTTTCGGCCAAAAAGGGTGAAAAGTCTTTCTCACATTAAAGGAAATCTTTAGCGAAGAACTTTTATCATCATGCAGGACCGTAAAGAGAAGACCCTTTTTATTCCTAAAGCCCCTCATTCACCAGCACTGAGTCCCAACGAGGCATGGCCACATATCCTCTCTACGCTATGGGGGCAACATGAGACATATTCTCTCACGGTTCTTGGTGTTTCATTGTAGAATCAAACCGTAATACCCTCAATGGGTCCAGACACTTGCAGACTAACCGTTGACGCGTACAAGAGGAAAGGCATTATGGGAAATGGAGGGATTAGCGCTCAGACGGCTGAGAGGCTGGGAAAACGATGACATACGGTTCATTGGAGTTTAACGCGATGCGGGTTACGGGTTTTACACGCTGCGGACAAAGTGGGAAAGCCACAGTGGTCCTCTCTAATTGGTCTCGTTGGACCCGTTAGTGTCTTTGCTTTGTCGTGAGATGGTGGATATAAAATACGCTTCCACCTGCCGGGGGTTTCTAATCCTTCCCACAGACGCAGGAAGTCCCTTCGGTCAGAGAGAGAGAGGTTTGATTATGTTGATGAGTTCAGCAGGCAGGTAGAAGCTAACGACCGAACATGTTCAGCCCCTGACTCTGAGGGAGTGTTGAAGTCAACACACACACGTGCACACACGCACAAACACGCACGTGCGCACGCACAGACACACACAGACAGATGCACACGCACGCACACGCACACAGATGCACGCACAGACACACACAGAGGCAGATGCAGATGCACGCACACACACGCATGCACACACACAGACAGATGCACACACAGACACAGACACGCACGCACGCACACACACACACAGACACAGATGCACCCATACACACACACAGAGACAGATGCACACACAGACACACACAGATGCACCCATACACACACACGCATGCACGCACACATACACACACGCATGCACACACACGCACGCATGCACACACACACACAG
The DNA here is from genome assembly GCA_036324585.1 of Champsocephalus esox. Lineage (NCBI taxonomy): Eukaryota > Metazoa > Chordata > Actinopteri > Perciformes > Channichthyidae > Champsocephalus > Champsocephalus esox. Next base: position 4,209,012 of record CM070485.1, on the reverse strand, counting down.
ATGCACACACACACAGATGCGCGCACACACACACACAAAGAGAGACACATGCACGCACGCACATGCACGCACACACACAGACAGACAGACACAGATGCACGCACACACATGCACGCGCACACACACACACACACAGACAGATGCACACACACACAGACACACACACACACACACACACACACACACACACACACACACACACACTCAGACAGGCTAATAGCACTAATTCTGTAGCAGGAAGTGTCGTCTCTTCGCTAACTCCGTCTGGAGCTAATAAAAATACATCTTGATGTTTTATTTAATGACGGTTTTCCACCGGTCCCTCGGTCTCATTCTGACGTCCTGACGTCCTGACGTGGAGACGTGAGACGCCGTATCTCTCTAACAGTCAACAAAAGTCTCCACATGTGGGAGCACAGAGGGAGAGTTGACATGCATTGCTTTATGAACCTTTACAAAGTGAGTCGAGTTGGTGACGTTTAATACGTCCATGTTTCCACAACTGCTGCTAATAAGAATCAGATTACATTTAGTTTATATAAAGCCCTTTTCCAGGTAGTCACTCTTTCGCATATTAACTTTTAAACTGCAAACCATCATCAATATCTTATTACTAGAGCCGGGACTCGATTACAAAAATTAATCTAATTAATTAGAGGCTTTGTAATTAATATAATCGCATTTTTATCAAAGATACATATCTGACCTGAGAGCAGTGAGAAGCCGTTTCCACATGGATGTTACTCCAAGTGGTCGACAGTCGAGTGCAGTCCAGAGAGCCAGGGAGCTGGTTACTTCTCTCAGACGTGGACTGACTGATCCTGGCCCTGAAACCAGTCATCTGGTTGAGTGTGGGTTGGGTCAGGGTGTGGTTCCTTGCACTCGGAGTCGGGCTAACGTCCACGCTAGCTGCTACATGCTTTGCCTTTAGGTGATACTTTAGGCTTGATGTGCTGCGGTGATATGCAAATTCTTTTTTGCATAATAATTTAGCACGACAGCTGTGCTTTTATCGACGCTTCCATCCGTCCGTTTTTTAAACGAAATGTCCCATCCACGGGGGCGACCAAAGCGGTCTCGTCAGCTTGTTCGTTCATGTTTGACTATTGTTCACCGTGGTTTGTTGTTGTTTGAAGTCCCATGCTGAAGTCATGAACGTTAGTTGGTGCTCCAGTATAATCGGTACGCCTGAAACTCATCCAGTGAGAAACGTTCCGCTGGGCAAAAATAAGTGCGATTAAAATGCGTTAATTTTTTTAACACGTTAATTTTTGTGTAATTAATTAACTTAATAACGCGTTAAAGTCCCGGCCCTAGTTATTAGTACTCATAAACCAACGTCTTGTGTTTATTTTACCTTTTATTTTACATTTCTACCCGAGTTTCTTCATTGTATGATATATCTTTTATTGAAAACTCATATTTTAACTTCTTATTTTTATACTTGATTTGATTTATTGTATTGCCCGTTCTGACTTATAGTATGTATGCGTTTTATTCTCGATGGAGCAATTAAAGTTCCCCGAGGATTAACAAAACTGACTTTGATATTGTTCGTTTCACAGGGATGTTTATTCGTCGCGTGGTGAACGTCTCTCTGGCCGTTCTGATTGGCTACCTGAGCGTTCCCGTGGTGATGAACCTGTTCAGCTCCAAGCAGGTGATGAACACGTCCTTCGACCCGCTGCGAATCGTCAACACCTACGGGGCCTTCGGCAGGTACGGGACAAACTGATCTGAAAACAGCTTGAATCACGCCTGCCTGCCTGAACTGTCTTAAAGGCGAGTTTCTTTGTAGCTGCTTTCGACACGAGGCGATTCAAAGCGCGTTACAACAATGATAGACATTAAGAACATGGCTTTAAAAAGCAAAGATAATTAAATAAACGTTAAAAAAAAGACGTGAATAAAAGTTACCATGCAGTTAGTGCTAGTGCTCAAAGGGACGCCATAATAACGTCGATACATATTTGTTCTCTTACCTATTGTTCTATTAATCAATCCACTCTAACCCCTGCGTAATAAAAGTGAAATATATATTTAGTTTTTTGTAAAACGTGATGATATATTGGAGGGTTTTCTGTGAATCAATCATCAATGTTTATTTATAGCCCAATATCACAAATGCTACATTCGTCTCAGTGGACTTCACAGTGTGTACAGAATATCAGTATGACAATACGACACCCTCTGTCCTAGACCCTCTGTCCTAGACCCTCTGTCCTCAGACCCTCTGTCCTCAGACCCTGTCTCAGACCCTCTGTCCTCAGACCCTCTGTCCTCAGACCCTCTGTCCTTAGCCCCTCTGTCCTTAGCCCCTCTGTCCTCAGCCCCTCTGTCCTCAGCCCCTCTGTCCTCAGACCCTCTGTCCTCAGACCCTCTGTCCTCAGCCCCTCTGTCCTCAGACCCTCTGTCCTCAGCCCCTCTGTCCTTAGCCCCTCTGTCCTCAGACCCTCTGTCCTCAGACCCTCTGTCCTCAGACCCTCACATCGTACAAGGAAACACTTCCAGACAGAACCCACAGTTTAAAGGGAACATGGGAGAAACCTCAGGGAGAGCAGCAGAGGAGGAATCCCTCTCCCAGGACGGACAGACGTGCAATAGACATTTCACAGCATACACAGAATGTTAGGAAATGCATGTGTCTGTAATGAAAAGATGAATCCACGAGGCTGTCAGCTACAATCCTGAGGAAGCCATCAGGGAAGTAGTGTGACGAGAGTCAGGCAGGACCGCAGAGACGGGTTCAGCCACGATTCGAAGTCCAGGACTCAGATCAGACTCAGGACTCAGGATCCCGGCGTAGCAGAAAGGGACTCTTCGATGATCCGACGCTACCTTGTTTGTCTTAAAATCAAACATTGTCCCAGTTAATGTTCAACATGTGCCTCGAAAAGCGTCTGTAATCTCAAATCTTGTGCCATATCCAGGATCTGTATACATCGACCCTGTAGCTTATCAAGATGTACCGTATCGACCCGATTGTAAGACGACCCTTCTTTTGGAAGACCAAATCTTGTTTTTAGAAAGCAAATAATTGTATTTGAAAATAATGATAACACACAGAGTGTTCAAATTCATCACAGACGTCTTCTGCATCTCTGGGTCGTCTGGTTGCGTTCCCCGTCTCCTCCCACCACACGTTCGTTGATCACCATTATCTTAAAATTGGCATCGTAAATTCGCCTCTTGTTTATTATCTTGCCCACTTGTGAGCCACTTTGTTCGAGGTGTCTCTCCACCTCTATCTCCGTACGTAAAGACGGTGTCTCGCTTGGGGAATACTCGTTTGGCGCGATCTGTTGTTGTGACTGTGTAATTGGTTTATTCCCATTCTGCCCCCTTCCCATTCCGCCCTCTGTCCCATTTCGCCCCAACAACAGCCTCTGATTCGTCAACAGACTTCATGTAATGCTTCATGGGATGCATCATTAGATCTAGAAACCATAACCCCAAGACCCACGACCAATCAAAACAAGTATAATTTCTTATGTGGCCGAATGTAAAAAAGGGGCGAAATGGAGAAGGGGCGAAATGAGAATAATTTAGGGGCGAGATGGGAAAGGGGCAAAATGAGAAAGTGGCAATGGGGCGAATTGGGAAGGGGCGAAATGAGAGAGTGGCGAGATGGGAATAATTTAGGGGCGAGATGGGAAAGGGGCGAAATGAGAACGGGCGAGATGGGGAAAGGGGCGAAATGAGAACGGGCGAGATGGGAAAGGGGGCGAAATGAGAACGGGCGAGATGGGAAAGGGGGGAAATGAGAACGGGCGAGATGGGAAAGGGGCGAAATGAGAAAGTGGCAATGGGGCGAATTGGGAAAGGGGCGAATTGGCAATGGGGCGAATTGGCAATGGGGCGAAATGGGAAAGGGGCGAGATGAGAAAGTGGCAATGAGGGCGAATTGGGAAGGAGCAAAATGGAGAAGGGGCGAAATGAGAATAATTTAGGGGCGAGATGGGAAAGGGGCGAGATGAGAAAGTGGCAATGAGGCGAATTGGGAAGGGGCGAAATGGAGAAGTGGCGAAATGAGAATAATTTAGGGGCGAGATGGGAAAGGGGCGAGATGAGAAAGGGGCGAAATTGGGAAGGGGCGAGATGGGAAACGGGCGAAATGAGAAATTGGGAAGTGCCGAAACGGTAAGACACCTGTGTAATTACATCAAAAAGTCTCGACCCCGAACATATGACGACCCCTCTTTTTCCGATTTGTTTCCCGTCTTATATTCGGGTCAATGCGGTGCGTATATCTAATTATGAATCCCTCCCCCCTCTGCAGCATCACTAAGGAGCGTACGGAGGTGATCTTCCAGGGGACTCTGAGTGGGGACCCGAAGGACCCCGAGGCGCTGTGGGAGGAGTATCAGTTCCTGTGTAAGCCTGGAGACGTTCAGAGGAGACCCTGCTTCATCTCCCCGTATCATTACAGGCTGGACTGGCTCATGTGGTTCGCTGCCTTCCAGGTGAGACGCCGAACACCTGCAGGAAGTGGAGCACAACACCATTATTACTCCTACTACAACGTTCAAGTTATTTTTGTCTAATTCTTTGTTAGTTCTATGTTGAAATTCTATCATGTTTTTTACACTTCGAGTCATTTCTGTTCATCTGTACAGACCCCTGAGGCATGTGGGGATTTTGCGATATTGATTTATATAGATAAGGGATTCTGCTGTACATTGGTGCCAAAAGATAATATTTAGTATGATAAGGAACTGTAAAAACTTCAAGATGTTAAGATCCTGAAACATATTCAAATAAATTAACACTTTTCCCAATGCGTGACTTCAATATGATAAAACAACTTGGGTTAATCGATATATTTAAGATGTAATGTTTTCATTCCAACAGCATCCTGTCCTCTCTGATGATATTAAATATACTGGGCAACAAATGGAGACATTAAAAATGGCGAATTAATTCCCTCTTTAAATAGTTTATCATCAGAAACGACATTATGTTTAGGGTTAGTTTGCCAGTTGTGAGTCTCTGCAGTTTCTGTGTATAGCCACTAGGGGGCAGTCGTTTCATGTCACATACTTCTGGTCAGTAATTTTAAACTGGATTTTTTGTGTTTCTCTTCTTCAGTCGGTCTCCATATACGTCTTTGGTGTTTATTTCCTCCCGTGTTATGCCTCACACGCTCTCCTCTCATCGCCATAATCTTTATTATTTTACCTCAAAGCCTCTCCGTCTCTCTGCCTCTGAAAGTCCACCCTGACTCTCTCTCGTTCACACCCCGTGTCGTGTTTTCCTCCCTTATTTTCTCACTTTCTAACCCCCCGTCTCCTCTCAGACGTACGAGCAGAGCGAGTGGGTGATCCACATCGCCGGGCGTCTGCTCTCCAACGACAGCTCGGTTCTCTCTCTGATCGACCACAACCCCTTCCAGGGCAGAGAAACCCCCAGGTAACCAACCAGTCGCAACAACAATGTTACAGTACATACATGTCTGTCTCTCGTGGAAAACAGGGACACATATTTAGTAGAGGTGGGGGAAGTAATTGATAAATCATAGTATCGATACTTTGAGTGGCGATATTGTATATTTTATTATATAAACTATTCATAATAGCAAATCCAATTTAAAGTTTTTGTTAACAATTGCTTTTTCAATCCACGATATGGTGCTGAGCTTCAGTCAGTGGGATTGGCAGGAATCCCCGAATATTTATGTATAAAAGACATCGAAAAGTGCATTTTGCATAATAGGTGACCGTTCCTCGTGTGTGTGTGTGTGTGTCCTCTCAGGTGGGTTCGGGGCGAGCACTTCAGGTACCGGTTCACTCCTCCGGGCAGCAGCAGCGCGGCCGAGGGGAAATGGTGGCTGAGGAACAGGATCGGAGCTTATTTCCCCGCCGTGGACCTGGAGGGGCTGCGGGGGTACTTCCAGTCCAGGAGCTGGCCCCACCCTCACCTACAACCTGGCAGCAGGACATGACCTCTGACCCCTGACACCTGACATGACCTTTGACCCCAGGAACAAAAGCAGAGACTTCAGGGTGGAGGTTAAAGGTCACAGTCAGTGAGAGGGACCACAACTGGATCATATGGCAATATTCCATGAAGAACAGCTTGATAAAATATACAGTCAAACATCCTGAGAAGTATTTTTTGTTTGTATTTACTGCCTTTTGACTTCCGACACGCAACTTTGAAGCTGCTTCGATTCATTGTTTAATTTGTTACGTTTTTGCATGTGTTTTTGGATGGGGCTTTTGTCACCCAGCATTTTACTCTCTACACATTTAATATAAAAAAATAAAATAAAATACAAGAAAATGTGTTTTTAAAATGTGTGTTCCTTGATCGCTTATCATCGATAACATCACCATGTTGTCGTGAAAGATTACACTCGCCGGACACAAGCTTGTAATAATGAGGGTTTTCTGGTGACAGTTGCAGTTACTCAAAGCGGCCACTAGATGGCGGAGTTCTCCAGGTAATTCATGCGATCGTGTTCATTAAATTAGATTAGGTTAAATAGATTTAGATGTACTTTATTTCTGGTGCTTTTTCTGGTGCTCAAATGCGATTCAAAAATATCTAGAATATTAACTATAAGTGAGAATACACTGCAAGAGACCAGAATACTACGAAGTACAAGGATGAGATACTTTTTACTTAACTTTAGTATCTTATTTGCATGGCACTCTACTAAGATTTACCTTGACTCAATTTATTTGTCTCTTCTACATCAACATGTGTCCCCTCTTCTTCACGTCTCTTCTACATCAACATGTGTCCCCTCTTCTTCACGTCTCTTCTACATCAACATGTGTCCCCTCTTCTTCATGTCTCTTCTACATCAACATGTGTCCCCTCTTCTTCACGTCTCTTCTACATCAACATGTGTCCCCTCTTCTTCACGTCTCTTCTACATCAACATGTGTCCCCTCTTCTCCATGTCTCTTCTACATCAACATGTGTCCCCTCTTCTTCACGTCTCTTCTACATCAACATGTGTCCCCTCTTCTTCATGTCTCTTCTACATCAACATGTGTCCCCTCTTCTCCATGTCTCTTCCACATCAACATGTGTCCCCTCTTCTTCAGTCTCTTCCACATCAACATGTGTCCCCTCTTCTCCATGTCTCTTCTACATCAACATGTGTCCCCTCTTCTTCACGTCTCTTCTACATCAACATGTGTCCCCTCTTCTCCATGTCTCTTCTACATCAACATGTGTCCCTCTTCTTCACGTCTCTTCTACATCAACATGTGTCCCCTCTTCTTCATGTCTCTTCCACATCAACATGTGTCCCTCTTCTTCATGTCTCTTCCACATCAACATGTGTCCCCTCTTCTTCACGTCTCTTCACATCATGTGTCCCCTCTTCTCCATGTCTCTTCCACATCAACATGTGTCCCCTCTTCTTCACGTCTCTTCCACATCAACATGTGTCCCCTCTTCTTCATGTCTCTTCTACATCAACATGTGTCCCCTCTTCTTCATGTCTCTTCCACATCAACATGTGTCCCCTCTTCTCCATGTCTCTTCCACATCAACATGTGTCCCCTCTTCTTCATGTCTCTTCCACATCAACATGTGTCCCCTCTTCTCCATGTCTCTTCTACATCAACATGTGTCCCCTCTTCTTCATGTCTCTTCCACATCAACATGTGTCCCCTCTCTTCATGTCTCTTCCACATCAACATGTGTCCCCTCTTCTTCATGTCTCTTCCACATCAACATGTGTCCCCTCCTCTTCATGTCTCTTCTACATCAACATGTGTCCCCTCTTCTTCATGTCTCTTCACATCAACATGTGTCCCCTCTCTTCATGTCTCTTCTACATCAACATGTGTCCCCTCTTCTTCATGTCTCTTCTACATCAACATGTGTCCCCTCTTCTTCATGTCTCTTCTACATCAACATGTGTCCCCTCTTCTTCATGTCTCTCCTACATCAACATGTGTCCCCTCTTCTCCATGTCTCTTCCACATCAACATGTGTCCCCTCTTCTCCATGTCTCTTCCACATCAACATGTGTCCCCTCTTCTTCATGTCTCTTCTACATCAACATGTGTCCCCTCTTCTTCATGTCTCTTCTACATCAACATGTGTCCCCTCTTCTCCATGTCTCTTCCACATCAACATGTGTCCCCTCTTCTCCATGTCTCTTCCACATCAACATGTGTCCCCTCTTCTTCATGTCTCTTCTACATCAACATGTGTCCCCTCTTCTTCATGTCTCTCCTACATCAACATGTGTCCCCTCTTCTCCATGTCTCTTCCACATCAACATGTGTCCCCTCTTCTCCATGTCTCTTCCACATCAACATGTGTCCCCTCTTCTTCATGTCTCTTCTACATCAACATGTGTCCCCTCTTCTTCATGTCTCTTCTACATCAACATGTGTCCCCTCTTCTTCACGTCTCTTCTACATCAACATGTGTCCCCTCTTCTTCACGTCTCTTCTACATCAACATGTGTCCCCTCTTCTTCATGTCTCTTCCACATCAACATGTGTCCCCTCTTCTTCATGTCTCTTCCACATCAACATGTGTCCCCTCTTCTTCATGTCTCTTCTACATCAACATGTGTCCCCTCTTCTTCATGTCTCTTCCACATCAACATAAAGGGGAAAACAGTGAAATATGGAGCTGCTAATTCTCCGCCAGCTTTATAGTTTATTTATATTATCATTACTTAACATAAAGCGGCACGACGCTGTGTGACGTTCATTATTCGGCCAATATCATCATTCAGGGGTTTTTCCTCCTATGTTGCTTTACCACGGAAACCATTCGTCTCCGTGGCAACGACGCTCCTCATCAGAATAACATGTCGTCAATTGAATGGTAATATATTTCCCTCCCTCGTTTATCAAAACCGTCTCTGACTTTGATTCATTGAGCCTGCGTCGGGTTTCCATCTGATGGAGATATTGTCCTGACACACACACACACACACACACACCACACACACACACACCTACCCAGTGTGTGCCGAGCATCTTCATTATGAATTATTGTATTCATTGCCAAGTTCCTTTCATCGCGGAGTGAGGCGTTGACCTCTCGTGGCAGCGGGATCCAGATGGAGCAAACAAAGCAAGTATTCAGCAAGGTCATTGATTGTTGTTGCATATTAGGAAGGTGTGCGTGTGTGTGTGTGTGTGTGTGTGTGTGTGTGTGTGTGTGTGTGTGTGTGTAATTTCTTTGATTGTTTTGTAAAACAAAACACAAACAAATCAACAAGACAACATGTCGCCGATGACCTAATGTTTTATTAAGAACATATCTGCCAGAGGGGGGGGGGCAGGACAGTGTGTTAAGCTTCTTCTTCTTGCCCCTGTTGGACATGACAGAGACTATCTGAGAATCATTATTGTTTTCTTTTGTTATTATTTGTTTTTTGTACTTTGTTATAATTATTCATTTGAGTGAGAAAAAAGGAAAAAAGAGAATATATATATAAATATATATTATTGTTGTATGTTTTTGTTTCTGACATGTTCAATAAACTGACTCATGGAAATAGTTGATTTATTGATCTGTGTGTTATTGTGTTGTTGAATCAGCTTTACACACACACACGCACGCACGCACGCACACACACACACACACCATGTATACATCACTTCAGGGGACATTACATTACATTTTTGTTCAGGATCCAAATGGCTGGAGGTGATATTAAGTGATAAATTATTCAAAGGATAAAAGAACAGCCAGGTACAGGATTTCTATTATAACTCCATGGTGTGTGTGTGTGTGTGTGTGTGTGTGTGTGTGTGTGTGTGTGTGTGTGTGTGTGTTCCTGTTTAGCTCCTCATTGGTGTGGAGGTTGCAGCTCTCGCACAGCGTGGATGTTTTTAATAGTCTCCTCATGAAACATATCTGTTTCCTGTTTGTCTGATCTCAGCAGATTCTCCGTTGGTCTTTGATGGTTTTCTCTCAGATTGTCCGCTGTCCATTTATCTCCTGTTGTGTGTGTGTGTGTGTGTGTGTGTGTGTGTGTGTGTGTGTGTGTGTGTGTGTGTGTGTCATCTATTGTAGTTTGGCTGTCCCTGCTGTCTTCTGATAACATATGAAAGTCGGGGGGTTGTGGGTTTGATCCCCCGCTCGGAAAGGATGGTACAACCGTGGGAGGCCGTGGCGCAGTGGGTTGTGCGTTGGTGTTCAGGGGTCACAGGTTCAAACCCCACTGCAGTCAATTTATAAAGGGAATGACGCATGGACTACTTGTACGACTGAACACTGATCAATTTCACTATAATTCAAAGAGAAATAGTACATACATTAACATGAGTAACTTTACTACATTTATTTTACAATTATAATCACTTAAAAACTCACCGCTTCAATCTGGCTTTTAACGTGTGATTGTTGTTGTATCGCTCAACTATATTTATTTGTTGTTCTTTTCTTTTCACTATCTCTGTAAAGCGACTTTGAGCACCTGTAAAAGCGCTTACAAAATACATCTATTATTATTGAAATACGCAAGTTATGATATTTGGTAATAACTTAAATTAGCCAATAGTTTGTACAAGAACAGCTTAGTCGATAGTTACAATTAAGAGGTAATTCATTCTGTTGCTACTGTACTGGACTAAAGTACAAGGAGGAGGTATTTGTACTTAACTTTAGCATGTTATTATAATGGCACTTTTACTCCCATAGCATTCAAAAGGAAATATTTAACTACTTTTATTTTGTACATGTTTAGTTACTTCATAAAGAAGATTTTTGCATAAAAAGTTATAAAATATGATATTTTAAAGTAAATCCAGCCAAATTAGTTTTCCCAATTTATCTGGAATTTGCATTTGTTTATTCAATATGTTTCTGCATAATCCAGCAGCCAATTAAAAGATGATTAATTAGCACATTTAAACATTTTCGTTAATTGTATTATTTGTAATTATAACACATATTGTTTATATTTTGTTCTGCTTTATTATATCAATTTATTTGAATGTTTTAAAACTTTTTTCTGCATTGGGTTTTCTTTTGTTTACGTTTAAAACTTTAACAACATTTTGCTTACTTTAACTTAAAGGGGACCTATCATGCAAAATGTCTTTTATACATCAACACGTGTCCCCGGTGCGTCGGGGAACTCACGCAGCGTCGGAAAATAAAACCCTCTCTCTTTCCCTCCGTACTCAAATCTCTAAAAACGGGGAACAACGGAGCTGATCCAGATTTGCGTCCGATATGACGTAACATCTGAAATGTGGACCCACGGGCCAATCAGAAACGTTGCTATCAGAAACAATGCCCGACTGTTTTGGACGTAATATGGTCGGTGTTTACATTAGCATCGCTAACACTCAGAGCTAACCTGCACTGGAGAGCATGTGTGTGAAGAAGCAGGAAGTAGAAAGGAACTCACCTTGTGGTGTAACCGGCAAGAGAGAAAGCCTTTGAGCTCCAGACTGTTTCAGATCCTTGATAATCCATGATATGGCGTTTCATCACGGCAGCATTTAGTTTAGACGGTAGCTGCCGGGTCCCGCATAAGCTCCGCCCCCTCCTTTTTTAGTTATCAATTTTTTTTGTAAAGCTTTATCCCCAAATCAGCACTTTTGAAACAGGAAGTGGAACAGAGGGATATGAGGCATGGCTGGAATGATCTGTTTGGTATTTTGAGCAAAACACTTCATAGACATGTTTTTTATGAGACCTATTGCCTAAAATAGCATGATATGACCTTTAAGCAACATTTCCAATGCAGGACTTTTACTCGTAACAGAGTAATTTTATAGTAATTTTATAAGGATCTGACTAAGTCTTCCTCTTCAGGGACTGACAGCTCTCAGGTGTGTTCATAACTAAAGTATATGTTTTGCAGAAGAACAATATCCACCGGCGATATCCGTAATGAGCTACCTCCGTGCCGTACCCCAGCATCTGGCTCTATACCGGACAGGGCTGCTATGCTAACTTGCTTTAATGAGCATGTTGTGTCCTGTGGCTCTCTGTTTGATTCTGTGACTAACTCTGTTTCTGTGAACGCTCCAATCCTTGACTCTGAACAACGTGGTCTGGAAACCCCTTTTACTGTTGGTATTGTTCATGAAGCATTATCCAAGTTAGATCCTAGGAAACCGGCCGGCCCGGACAACGTAGAGCCTTTCTTTTTAAAGATAGCTGCAGATTTTATTGCTCCACCTCTCACTTCTCTTTTTAACCTCTCCCTCAGCACGAACGCAATTCCAAAGTGTGGAAGTCAGCGTATGTCCTGCCTTTGCTGAAAGGAGGGGAGGCCAGCTTATTCAATAAGTATAGGCCGTCTCTAAGTGGTCAGTTCTGGCTAAGGTGCTTGAACGCCTAGTGAGTGAACAGGTAAAGGAGTTTTTATGTAACCATGACATCCTGTCTGAACATCAGTCAGGATTCAGAAAGCAGCGCAGCACCATCACTGCCACGATGAACGTGTGAATGATGTGGAGAGTATTTCAGATAATAAGCAGAGTTGTGCAGCTCTGTTTATTGACCTGTCCAAAGCGTTTGACACCGTTGATCATCTCATCTTAAAGCAGAGGCTACTCAGTATCGGCATATCCAGCCCTGCAGTGGGAGGTTTGTGAACTACCTCTCTGAAAGGTCCCATGTGTTCACTTTGAAGGACTGTCTTCTGAGTGGTTAAACATTTCTAATGGTGTTCCTCAAGGCTCTGTTTTAGGACCACTTTTATTCTCCATATATATTAATAGTGTAGGTGAAAATGTGGATGAAGCTACTTTACATTTGTATGCGGATGATACCGTGATGTACTGTGCAGGTCCCTCCATTCAGGAGGCTGGTGTTAAATTACAAGCTGTTTTTAACATTATTCAGACTCAGCTCTCTGAACTAAAGCTTCTATGGGATCAAACCAAGGTAATGCTCTTTCTAAAGCTGAACAGACACCAGAGCCTGTTTTAGATATTTTAACTACGCAAGGAACAAAACTTGAAGTTGTTGCCTGTTACAAACACCTTGGTATCTGGCTTGATGATTGTCTCTCTTTTAAACTTCATGTCACTAATCTGCTTAAAAAGCTGAGGGTGAGGCTAGGTTTCTTCAGAAACAGTCCTGCTTCTCGCTTGAGGCCAGGAAAAGGCTCTGTGACCTTTGACCTGGACTATGGGGATCTGGTCTATATGAATGCACCTGGTCCAGTTAGACTCTGCGTATCACAGCGCTCTGAGATGTGTGACAGACTGTAAAGCATTAACCCTTCACTGTACCCTGTATGCAAGGGCTGGTTTCCTTCACTAACTGTACGGAGGCTCAGTCACTGGGACATGTTCATATACAAAGCCATGCTAGGGAAACTTCCATCTTATATCTGCTCCCTGATCTCACGGAGAAGTGTAAGTGGCTGCTGCCTGAGATCGAATGCTGTGGTTTTATTAAATGTGCCAACTGCTAGGACTGTCTTAGGGAAGCAGCTTTTAGATGCAGCTCCTCTGTCTTGGAACAGTCTGCACATTAAATGGAAACTGAGCAATCTGGTGCGACTAAATGTTTCTAAAGCTCGGTTGGATGCTACTCAATCGGAAGCTGTTGGTTCCTGCTCATGTGGATGATTATGTAAATGAGGTCCTTTTGTTGTTCTGTTTGTTTTTATGTTTCATGTGGAACTACTTGAGCAGGTCTCCCTTGAGAAAGACACCAATGGGATTTATCTGTATAAATAAAGGTTTGAAATGAAATGAAAAGAGGCTCAGTGAGTCACGGTGCAGAGGACAGACCTTCATGTTACGTAAACATGCTTTATGGTGGATCTACCGTCACAGCGGACGCACAACTATGACTTTATAAAGCTCTGTTGAAGGCCAGGAGTGAGTCATGCAGCTTTCACTTCATCTTTCTATCACATTCCCATATGAATAACACGTGTTTTAATGACTTCAGATCACAGCGCGTCTGAAGCAGCTGTCTGGTGTCGGACAGAGATGCAGTCTGAATCTCAGAGTGTGTGTGGAGAAAGCTGTCACACAGACCTGCAGCTTTAACAGGAAAGTACACCCTAAATTAGAAAATCACATTTCTGTTTTACTACCCTGAACTCAGATTTAAATTATCATTTGGACCCAGTGTCCCGTAAAGAATATTAAAGTGACACATCTCAATGATGTGATGTGCAGACATCCTGAAGTGCTGCATTTCATTGATTTGGATAAAGATGACTGAAGTCTTGAGGAATATTCTCATATCCAGAAGTTCATTTATTCACTTGACTTGTACTTGAAGTAGTGTCATTATAGAGCTGCTTTTAACGTGTACTTAATATTATGTGCTTTCATATCTACGGTGGTTTCTTTTTAGAGTATATTAATTTCAGCATGTGTCAGTAAAGTGTCTTTGAGGTACCTTTTTAAAATCACTCTATAAATAAAATACATTATTATTATTATCATTTTCTTAAGCCAATATTGTATTTGTACTTCACTACAATTGGTTGAAAGCTTTAGTTACTTTACATATCCAGATAATTAGCTAATACAATGTATACAAAACTCTAATAAATAAACGTTTTTAGGTTTAAATATCCAAAAGTGAAAAATGAGAACAAAACTATTAGATAATTAGCTTATAAAACATGTACAACAAATGTATAAATTAATATGTATGTACAATTCTAGGTTTAAATATCCAACAACAGTATATATGATATTCAAATATATATATATATACAATTAGAAATAGCACATTTACCAGCTGTAATGAACACATAAAGGCATCAATAATAATAATCCAGTAATTTATTTCAAGGGCCTTTCTGACTAACACGTACTTCTACTTTACGAATGTCTGATGCATTATACGTATTTATTGTTCCACATCTTCTCATTTCCGTTTAGCAAAACCACAGTTATTGCCTTTTTCCCACGTTTTGAAGAAAAAAAAGTAATTTCCGTTTTAGGGTGGATTTCCTGTACAGACGCGCTGAAACGACCACGCGCTCCAACCTCCCCGCACGAGAGGGAGGAGTGCGAGCTGTTTACTTTGTGAAGCAGAACCCTCACATCCATCCAGCTGCACGCGGTGACAACAGTTGTTCGCTTTACGCATCCATTCAATTCCCATTTTTACGCACAGACAGTCATGGTTCTTACGCACAGGTGAACTTAGTACGCACCTCGAACACAAGGAGAAGTGTTGGACTGACAGAACACACAAACACATCTCGTGTATTTTAAACTCTCCTCCTGATTTGTCTCGCTGAACTGCTTGGAGTTGCTTCCACAGTCATGTCCAGGAAGAAGGCAGTGAAAGGCAAAGGGAGCTCCAAGAGCCCCAAAGCGTCCCCGGTCAGCGGGAGGTCTGGCAGAGGTCTGGCCGCCGCAGCAGCTCCTTCCTCCGCTCTGGTGTATCCCAGCAGACCCTCCATCAGCAACAGCGGGGAGTTCTACGATATCGCCTTCAAGGTGAGCAGAAACGCCTGGTGAGAGGAGAGGGGGAAGAAGTATTTAGATGATTTAATGAAGTAAAAGTACTCTGTTTTATGTAAGAGTCCTGATTTGGAAATGTAACTTTCTTAAGTCGTCAGGAAAATGTAGTTTAAATATTAGTAGCCTACCCAAAGGTTATCTCTGTCTTTGCAGAAACTGAAGGTGTGTTAGTTTCAGATGTCCTTTTGTAGACACTATTGTTCTTGTGAGACAGGAAGCCTATGTCCACCAAGGAAAGACAAAATAAAGTTATGATGCTAATGTTATCTTTCTTCTCAAACTGGAAACGGAAAAGCTGTTGGTAATCTGTTGACCTTCCACTCGAGATATCTATTACACATTCAGTCTTTTACTTTTCAGAAAAGCTTGTCATGCCAGTTTCCAAGATGTACAAGCGGTGATGTCTTTTAAATGTCACTTTTAAAGGCATGTGTGTTAATATGATTTATTACATTGAATACTCGATTCTGATTGGTCAATTCAGAACACGTGACACGTTGTTAATCCAGAACAGACAGACCGCTGTCAAAGATGTATTGACAGTTGTTAAGGACGCTCACAAAGAAGTCCGCTCGATTTAACTGTTTTCTTACGCAGCGGTCCAGACATAGACACCAAACGGCGACACATATTCAGTGTGCAGTTCCTTTGGCATCAGGGCAGGGATATCTAGATACTTCCCAAGGTTTGACATCATGAGTTGTGCTACTTTTAAAGCAAGCAGCGATGTTTTCAAATCTGTAATCAAAAAGGTCCGCAAAAACGCTACCGAAGCAGTTCCTGCCGTTGCTACGTAAACAGTAACAACGGACTATTTTTCTTAGCGGATGCATGTAATTTAAAATCAATAATAGCGTACTATTTTTTTTAAATGAATAAAAACATTTT
Organism: Champsocephalus esox; assembly: GCA_036324585.1. Lineage (NCBI taxonomy): Eukaryota > Metazoa > Chordata > Actinopteri > Perciformes > Channichthyidae > Champsocephalus > Champsocephalus esox. Next base: position 4,192,726 of record CM070485.1, on the reverse strand, counting down.
CAAAATCTATAAAAGCATTTCAATTAATATTGGGAGTCATATCGTTACTTTGTTGAGAATGTGGAAATGTGATAAGCGGGATAATGTGCAGCGAGGCGGTCATTATGAAGAATGCCTCGCTGCACGGTATCCCTTACAGAGAAAAGCAGGACATCTCCATAATCTAGATAATAATAAAACAGCATTATTTGCAAACAAAATGCTTTTATGATTAATTGAATATGAAAAACATTGAAGACTCGTTTTGGTTTGTTAATCAACTAATTGATTAGTCAACGAATCAAAGGACTCGGTATTTGATGATGTCGTCTAATCAGTTAAATCGGACTCATGATTTCATAGCTTGGACTTGTGATGTGACTTGGACCATTATCCTTTCATCTTTCTTCCTTTTCATTTCTTAGTGTAAATGGGCTTCCATAACTGAGCCTGTGCAGATTATGTGGACATCGCTGGATATCCTGCGTCTTTATCAGGCTTGCTTAAAACTCTTAATTGCACCTTATTCATGTCCCTGTGAAGCGCAGTCCCGAGATGAACAATTAGATAAATATCGCCCATGAAGATAATTGCGTTCCCAGTTGTGTAAATTCCTCATTTTGAATCCCCAAAGCTCGTCTCGCATGTCGGGTCCTCCACTCACGGTCACTGCAGATGCAACAATGAAGCGGTTTGGCTCGCAACAGGAACGTGAGGTCCAGTGCAATTATATTGAAGGAGGTTCTGCGGTGTATCCGATCAATAGCAGCAGCGCAGGCGGAGGCGTTTGTTTAGCAGCAGCATGAATTCATTCTGAAGCTTCATTAACACATGTTCCTGTTTCCAAATCACTGCTCTGTGTATACCTTCAACTTAATGCACATCACAGCGAAGTGTCACACATGTCATCAAACACACAGTGGTGGAAAGAAACTCACTGAAGTCCTACAACTACACTGAAAAGACTGTATCTTTTATAAAGTACTGCAATGAGAATCGTACTTAAAGGTCCCGTGTCCATTTCTGCTGATCATGATTCCACTGTTGAGGTCGACTAGAATAGATTCACATTGTTCAATGCTCCAAACTCACATCGGTTTCTCACAGCATCTCTGTGTGTCGTGGCGTCCTTCCTTGTCTTTCCACCAAGCCACGAGACGCCTCAAACAGACCGTTCCAACTCGTTTCTCTCCTCAAAGTACTCCCAGTTTGAAGTCTTGCTCGGCCTGTTTGCTCACAATAAAATAACAATCTTTTGCACATGCGACAAAGACAAATAGGCCTTTACAATATTTAAAAGAAATGGGCACAACTCAAATAAAACAACACAACTTAGGTATTCTTTCTTTCTCGATAACTTCACAACTTAAAGGGTACGAGTACGGTTTGTATGTACGGGTACGAGTACGGTTAAAAACTGTTCCTCGACGGCGTCTCTCAACAGGTTGCCCGTCACCGTGGCGATAGCACAGGCGCCGTGGGAGTTGTAGTCCTTTATAGTGCGTTGACTACAGACGTCACAATTAGGTGGCCTTTCTTATCAAATCAAAATACTGGCTCTAACACTGTGTGTATTCACTCTCTGTCCTACACGGCTTGTTGGAGCTCCTGCTCCTGGTTTTAGTGCATGCAAATGCTCTGGGAGTGTCTCTTCAACACACTCTGCTATAAAGTAACTCAATCCATAAAATAAATGTAGACATATTGAGTGCGCAGAAATAAAATACGAAGAACCTGAAATCTTTACTTTTTAAGTTTCTTTCCATCGACAGTAGACTTGAGTAACTTGCTGCAGATGCAATAGATAACAAAAGAGTATACAGTCTGCTTTCTGCCACTGCAGAGTGTGTGTTGGCTTGTGGTTTTGTCGATGCATTTTTCAAACACACACACACAGGGTTTTGACTTGTATGTGTGTGTGTGTGTGTGTGTGTGTGTGTGTGTGTGTGTGTCAGGTGATGCTGGTGGGGGACTCAGGTGTCGGGAAGACCTGTCTGCTGGTCCGCTTCAAAGATGGAGCCTTTCTAGCCGGCAGCTTCATCTCCACTGTGGGCATCGACTTCAGGGTAAGCACGTACACACACACACACACGCACGCACGCACGCACGCACGCACGCACACACGCACACACACACACACACACACACACACTAGTTGCAGCCAACTTCCTGGTTTGTCAGCACAAAGTTTCATCTCAAGCTAACTGGGTAATTGTAACCCATCGCTGACCGTTGCTAAGGGCGACACGATGCATTTGAACTCAATAAGGCTAGATTACATGTCAAGAGAGGTTATTCATTGAGAGCGCAACCTTTTTTCATTGCCTTTTGTGCCCTCTGGGAAATTGCAGACCCGGTACAAACAGCTTTATCTTAAGTGTCACACAGTGGACTTAAAGCAGTGAGCATTTCAGTCTTTTATGGATGGGTAGCTTTGCATTGTTATAGGATTCTAACTGCATAATCTGACCGACCGCCTGGACACATCTCCCCAGAGGAGGCAGCGACTTACAGGAGAAGAGGAAGAGTAAGAAGATGTCATATTGCAGGATATTAACTCTGCTAAAAGGAAGGATTCGAGGTGATATACACCTGAACATCAGCAGGAGAGGACTCTTTAAAGTAGAGACACTACATACTGATATACACCTGAACATCAGCAGGAGAGGACTCTTTAAAGTAGAGACACTACATACTGATATACACCTGAACGTCAGCAGGAGAGGACTCTTTAAAGTAGAGACACTACATACTGATATACACCTGAACATCAGCAGGAGAGGACTCTTTAAAGTAGAGACACTACATACTGATATACACCTGAACATCAGCAGGAGAGGACTCTTTAAAGTAGAGACACTACATACTGATATACACCTGAACATCAGCAGGAGAGGACTCTTTAAAGTAGAGACACTACATACTGATATACACCTGAACATCAGCAGGAGAGGACTCTTTAAAGTAGAGACACTACATACTGATATACACCTGAACATCAGCAGGAGAGGACTCTTTAAAGTAGAGACACTACACACTGATATACACCTGAACATCAGCAGGAGAGGACTCTTTAAAGTAGAGACACTTCATACTGATATACACCTGAAAAGGATCATGAATACTCAGGTAAAGTACAGGTATCCCAAATGTGTACTTATATGTGTCTCCAGGAACACTTATTGCCATGGTGATGCACACAAACTCACAAAACAATACGGCCGCTAACAGGAAGTACCCCGGGGAAAATCTTTCATCTGCGTTCACGGAGAAAAGTTTTTCCAGGAAGAATTGGTCATTATCACTTCGATAAACAATCAGAATCTGTGGAGGATGCACATCCCAAAAGATGCCAGGATCAAACGTCTTTATTGTTCTCCTCACGCAGCCTTCGGGGGAACGTGAAAGGTTGCTTCATTAAATGTATTGGGAGCTGTTTGAGCAACGTGAGGCTGATTGTCTGTTTCTGCCCTCATTATTCTCCCTGCTGCAGAACAGCATGGTGCTGAAAGGTGACGGTACGAACATATCGTTATAATGAATAATATAATCATAATAATAATAATTAGGGATGCACGATAATTATCGGTCCGATATTAGGAATTATGACGTCATCCCGATAAACCGATAACAGTATTAATAGCCCCGATAATATACAATATATTTTTTTTTACAACATGTAAGAAGTAGAAAGTACAGGTATTTGAGTTCAACATGTAAGAAGTAGAAAGTACAGGTATTTGAGTTCAACATGTAAGAAGTAGAAAGTACAGGTATTTGGGTTCAATATGTTAGAAGTAGAAAGTACAGGTATTTGAGTTCAACATGTAAGAAGTAGAAAGTACAGGTATTTGAGTTCAACATGAGAGAAGTAGAAAGTACAGGTATTTGAGTTCAACATGTAAGAAGTAGAAAGTACAGGTATTTGGGTTCAACATGTAAGAAGTAGAAAGTACACGTATTTGGGTTCAACATGTAAGAAGTAGAAAGTACAGGTATTTGAGTTCAACATGTAAGAAGTAGAAAGTACAGGTATTTGAGTTCAACATGTAAGAAGTAGAAAGTACAGGTATTTGGGTTCAACATGTGAGAAGTAGAAAGTACACGTATTTGGGTTCAACATGTAAGAAGTAGAAAGTACAGGTATTTGAGTTCAACATGTAAGAAGTAGAAAGTACAGGTATTTGAGTTCAACATGTAAGAAGTAGAAAGTACAGGTATTTGGGTTCAACATGTAAGAAGTAGAAAGTACAGGTATTTGGGTTCAACATGTAAGAAGTAGAAAGTACAGGTATTTGAGTTCAACATGTAAGAAGTAGAAAGTACAGGTATTTGTGTTCAACATGTAAGAAGTAGAAAGTACAGCTATTTGAGTTCAACATGTAAGAAGTAGAAAGTACAGGTATTTGGGTTCAACATGTAAGAAGTAGAAAGTACAGGTATTTGTGTTCAACATGTGAGAAGTAGAAAGTACAGGTATTTGGGTTCAACATGTAAGAAGTAGAAAGTACAGGTATTTGGGTTCAAAATGTAAGAAGTAGAAAGTACAGGTATTTGTGTTCAACATGTGAGAAGTAGAAAGTACAGGTATTTGGGTTCAAAATGTAAGAAGTAGAAGTAAAAAGTCGTCAGTAAAATAAGCAGTTGAGTAAAGTACTTATACCCGAAAAATAAGTACAGTAACGAAGTATTTGTACCCCACTACTTCCCACCTCTGCTAACGACCCAACTAAACCAATCAAATGCAGTTTAAGTGGACGCTACATTTAGAAAAAGCCCTTTTCCAACGAGGAGCTGAAGCCGTTATCGATGCTCTATTTTAAGCCTCCGGGCTCTATTGACAACAACACTAATTGAACATCACTGAATTGAGGAAGCAGCTGGTTTACTGCTTCCTGATTGGTTAGTTGATTGTGTAATTGTGCTAATTTGTGAATCCAAATGAACCCCTTTAGAGTCCTTAATAACACACACTAACGGACTCATCGTGGCAGAAGTGAACCAGCTACTCCTGATGTCAAATCCCGGTTGGAGTCCGGTGGATCTGAAGTGAGCGTAATTAACTGCTTCCCAGTCGAAACGTCTTTTTGCACGGTGAAAATATTGAAATAATACTTTGGCTAAAATACCTTTTATACATTAATACAAGTAAGCTTCCCCCCCCTGTTTCAGCTTTGAAATCAGCTCCTGGATCAGCTTCGTATTTGAGCCGACACTTAGGGGAAGCAGGATTGTTAAAGTGTCTTACTGCTAAGGTATAACACTCAACACCTCGCTTACTGGCCCTGCTCTTTAATCTCCACGTGTTTAATGTCTAAGGCCCTTTGTAAAAGGTCTGTGGGTAGAAAGAGTTCTATTTTTAGAAACTTGAATATGTGGGCTACTGTCGCAGTATTTTGAAATCTGACCGCTTCAGATTGCTATGTACATCGATATGATAATAACTTGCATGGTGAATACTTCTGTCGTGCCTAATCGTTCTATTTACTTCAGGCACATAACTACATTTTGGGAATCCACTCTGTTCAGTGATATTTAGAGACATGTCACCGTAGAGACACTGAATACTAATATCAACCTGCAACTGAGCACTATAGTACAGGGCCCTTTCTAAATGTGATATATCGTAGCTTTGAGTGCTTCAACATTTCGATCAGTTTATATTTCTGCTGAATAAAATGATGAGGCAGAAATTCAACGGTGTCTATTCTTGGACGAAGTTTGTTAGAAATGCGAATGGGGTTTCTCAGTTTCCATGTAATTAAAATATCTGGATGTTGTGTCTGTTTCACCTCCTCACCGCCCCTGATGTGTGTGTGTGTGTGTGTGTGTGTGTGTGTGTGTGTGTGCGTGTGTGTGTGTGTGTGAATTTAATTAGCACACTTCCTCTCATTTCCATCAGCACGGCTTTCCTTCCTTTCACCACCATGTGTGAGTGTTTGCCAGTGTGAACTGTTTGAGTGTGGATGAAATGGCATGTATGTAATTGCATTACGTGTATCTGTTAAACAGCTGCAACGATAAGTCGACTCATCGTTAAAGGTGGGGTAGGTACCTTTCAGAAACCAGCTCGAGTGCACTAACATTTGAAAGTACACAGCCGAAAAGAATCCGCCCCTTCCTTCAGACTTCCTTCCAGAGCACCCTCCTCCAACACACATGAACGCCCAATGCACGCCCAATGCACGCCCAATGCACGCCCAATGAGGGCACGAGATGGAAGGCTGACAGACAGGGCGGCAATTTTTACAGTATCACGGCTTCTACAGATGACTTTTTTTTATGGATTTGTTGTCAAAGCGCTTCAGATATTCATTGCTATCGGGACGTTAAGAGCATTCCATGGAATATAACAAAAAGTGGATCTCGATTCGGTTTCTGAAACTTACCTACCCCACCTTTAAGTTGTAAAGAAACGCCACTATTTTGGATAATCAGTTAATTGGTATTTTTCTATGCAAAAGCGCTGTTTTCAGTGTGTGTGTGTGTGTGTGTGTGTGTGTGTGTGTGTGCGTGCGTGTGTGTGTGAGTGTGTGTGTGTGTGTGTGTGAATTTAATTAGCACACTTCCTCTCATTTCCATCAGCACGGCTTTCCTTCCTTTCACCACCTTTTCATTCTGCTTGAAAAGATGCAGCGCAGCAAGTCGACGTTAATCATTACAAAAACACAGTGACGCAGATGGTCGTGTGTGTGTGTGTGTGTGTGTGTGTGTGTGTGTGTGTGTGGTGTGTGTGTGTGTGGTGTGTGGTGTGTGTGTGTGTGTGTGTGTGTGTGGAAGGCTGGGAGGAGGCATGGGAGGAGGATCTCACTGACCGCCCTCACTGCCCTTTAGATATTGCCATTAGACGGGGTTAGCATGTGAGGAACAGCTGTTGGAAACATCTGTCTGGAGTACCGTCACCTTCACTCTGAATAATGAACAACTCTAACTAGATGTTGAATGCAGCTTTTTAATTTTACTTTTTGTTTAATTATCCTGCGGTAGCATGGCTCTAAAGACACCGTTAGCGTGTTAGCAGCATGTGGGCATGAGTTAAGACGTGCAGCAGGGTCCATTAAACACAAGTCAATTAAACACATTGCATCAAAATCAGGATTTGATGGAACTATTTCACCATGCTTCATCGCCTTCTCTCCTGACGTGTAACGCAACACTTTTAAGGGGAGAAACCTATAAGAGTATGACAGCACTTTACGAGTGAACTACAAATAATGTTGCTTTGCGGCTCAAATCAGGAAGAAGTTGCAAATAGAACTCAGGTTATACAAACATGTGGATGTCAGATGGAGAAAGGGACAAACAGACACTAGTGCTTCTCAAAGTGTGGTCCGCGGACGACTGGTGTTCCGTGAGCGCCCCCTAGTGGTCCGTGAGTATATTGGTAACATTTCACATTTGAAATAAATAAATACATTTAAGTTTTCCGCACTCTCGCGGGAATATCTCCGCAATGGAACGAGCTTACGTTTCACTTCATATTGCATGATAAAGCCCAGCGCAACACCTTCGTCACACATGTTGCCACTTGTTTGTACCATTTCCAGGCGATTTATAATCTGTTCTAGAAAAACGATGTGTTTTGGGATATTTGTGGAGTTAGGTGGTCCGCGAGTGTTTTTTTATTGGTTAAGTGTCCTTGGTGTGAAAACGTTTGAGAAACACTGCACTAGAGAAACTACTTAAAACAGGGTTGCATGTTGATTTATTTGATGGGGGAGGCTCCTATTCAATATAGGATATAAACAGATATCCTCTGGAGTGAACTTTGAGATTGTAGCCTTTGCAGACCATTTACATGCACCAAATAAGGATTTACTGCAAACCAGTTTCCTAAACTACCCAGTAAATAGTTTTCTGAGAGACCTGAGACGTGGAAGTGCATTTGACTTTTCTAGCCATATGGTTGCATACTGTACACAAAACTGAGAGGTGCCTTTCCCCCATGAGAAAATATCGTACAGCTCCCAGAGTTTGTGGTGAACGCAGATGCAGTGCAGCAGGAATATGAAAAATAAGTCATATTTCTCCTGGAGTTTCTCTCATTACGTGTTTTCGGAAAGTGTTGAGGCGTGGGAAAAAGCAATGATGAGTTTTTGTTTCGGTCCACAAGTTTGCTTTGAGTAGTTTATGATGAGATTTGAGAGGCTGGCAGCCGGCCCAGGTGGATGTTTCCAATCCTAAAGTAATGCAGGGAACATGAAGTGTGTGAGATTTACAGGGGGAAGGTTGTGACTTTTAGAGCTGGCACGACAGCGGGTGTGAGATGGCGGTGGGCTCACTAATTAACTCAGCCAATTGGATTTTTACAAGTTACATCTTTTAGTCTGTGCACTCTGCCAAGACATCTCCCCCCGTCCACATCAAGATGAAGCTATTTCACACTGGGGTTGAGTCTCTAATGGAAGGAAAAGTATGGAGGCCGAGAGGTGCCAACGTGCTGTAACAAAACCAAAGACAAACTGCAAAGTGACGCACACAGCGGGAGACCAGGGGACACTAAAGAGTGACGCACACAGCTGGGAGACCAGGGGACACTAAAGAGTGACGCACACAGTGGGACGAGGACACTAAAGAGTGATGCACACAGCTGGGAGACCAGGGGACACTAAAGAGTGACGCACACAGCTGGGAGACCAGGGGACACTAAAGAGTGACGCACACAGCTGGGAGACCAGAGGACACTAAAGAGTGATGCACACAGCTGGGAGACCAGGGGACACTAAAGAGTGACGCACACAGCTGGGAGACCAGGGGACACTAAAGAGTGACGCACACAGCTGGGAGACCAGGGGACACTAAAGAGTGACGCACACAGCTGGGAGACCAGGGGACACTAAAGAGTGACGCACACAGCTGGGAGACCAGGGGACACTAAAGAGCGACGCACACAGCTGGGAGACCAGGGGACACTTCAAAGTGACGCACACAGCTGGGAGACCAGGGGACACTAAAGAGTGACGCACACAGCCTGGGTCCCTTGACTTCCTTGCATCTGCATCTCAAAGCCTTTTTAAGCATGTACAAGTGTATACATGTTTATTTCAGGAATGGGGGAAGCGTTAGTAACCTGATCGACAGACCATAATTATTCAGCAGAGGACTGATGATGATGATGATGATGATGATGATGATGATGATGATGATGATGATGATGATGATGATGATGATGATGATGATGATGATGATGATGATGATGATGATGACGATTGGTCCCTTAACGGCTCTTAAGGCCCGTAGACCTCGTCCATCGATCCTGAAAAGCCTTCTTTTCCGCGGCTGTGAATCCAAAGTCCAACGATATATAGCCTGCAGGCACATCCCATCATAATGTACCGCTGACCACACGGATATCCTCGTGGATTCATCTTCCTATTGTACACACATGCATTTCCTAACATTCGGTCTGTATGCTGTAAATGTATTATCTTTTCGATTTCCACACGGCATCTATTGCAGTCTGTCCGTCCTGGGAGAGGGATCCCTCCTCTGCTGCTCTCCCTGAGGTTTCTCCATGTTCCCTTTAAACTGTGGGTTTCTCTGGAAGTGTTTCCTTGTACGATGTGAGGGTCTAAGGACAGAGGGTCTAAGGACAGAGGGTCTGAGGACAGAGGGTCTGAGGACAGAGGGTCTGAGGACAGAGGGTCTAAGGACAGAGGGTCTGAGGACAGAGGGTTTAAGGACAGAGGGTCTAAGGACAGAGGGTCTGAGGACAGAGGGTCTACGGACAGAGGGTCTAAGGACAGAGGGGCTGAGGACAGAGGGTCTGAGGACAGAGGGTCTAAGGACAGACGGTCTAAGGACAGAGGGGCTGAGGACAGAGGGTCTAAGGACTAAGGGTCTAAGGACAGACGTCTAAGGACAGAGGGTCTAAGGACAGAGGGTCTAAGGACAGAGGGCCTAAGGACAGAGGGTGTCGTATTGTCATACTGATATTCTGTACACACTGTGAAGTCCACTGAGACGAATGTAACATGTGTGATATTGGGCTTTATAAATAAACATTGATTGATTGATTGATTGATTGACTGGACAGCATTGCTTATCGCCATAGTAACGATGCTCAGGTCCACCCAGAGGCGCTGTTCTGTCCACAGTAATGAAAGCAGTGAGAGGGGTTTTACATGATGCATGCTCTGTGCTCCATGCTGTGTGTGGCTGGGATCCATCAGTGATGTCTGCAGACCTCCATCCAGAGTTAACCCTCCTGTTGTCTTCGGGTCAAATCTGAATGAACCGTAACTATTTAGTTTTACATTCGATTGCATCACGGCTTCATGACATCCTTCACAGAGGAGACATTTGAACGTATACGAATGGCTGATCAACACTTTCATTGGGTTTTGGATGATTTAGTCAACTTTGTGACACCCATGGTGTTCCGGATCAGATCACACACACACACACACACACACACACACACACACACACACACACACACACACACACACACACACACACACACACACACTGTATACATCACTTCAGGGGACATTACATTGACTTACATGCATTTCCTGGAGACTTATCCTAACCTTAACCATAACCAACACATGCCTAACCCTAACCCTAACCCTAACCAAGTCTTCACGCTAAAATTAATGATTCCCCTTATGGGGACCTCCAACTTGTCCCCATAAGGGAGGCGAGTCCCCACACGTGACTATGTAAACAGATTTAGGTCCCCACAAGTATAGTAATGCTAGAACACACACACACACACACACCTCTCTTCCACACACACTTCTCACCTTCTCTTCTCACAATTTGATACATTTCCCGCTCTTATGTGCCCCTCCCCCCACATGGATAACACCTGGCACACACCAATACATGTCCAGTGTCTGTTCTCTGTATATGTACTGCAGTGCTTCGTGTGTACCAGTACTGTGGTGTACCAGAAATGTGGTGATGATTAATGGTTTTTGTGTTAATGTAATAGCAGTTAAAACAGGACCGGTGTGTGACCTGATTAAACCAGAACACACACACACACACACACACACGTTTACGCAACACTGTGTGAGCTTTCATCAGCGATGCAAGGTGTCGGGGAACAGGAGGAGATGCATATGATTACCTTGACATCTAAAGACGCCGTTCACAATTCCAAATACCTTCAGATCCAACATCTGAGAATATGACTCCCGACACGACATATCTGACATCCTGTTTGAAACACCTGGTGAACAGCATCGCTCGCATCTCTCACCTTCGACCCTATCCTCCCAGGTTTCTGTTCCTAATCGCGCCAACATTTATTTTCTCAATGGGTCCGGTGTTAAGAGAGAATTCTGCAGGCGTCAATGATCAATGTACGTCCATTAAAAGGACCTTTTGCAAAGACGGGCTCTACTGTATAGTTATTGGACGTATCTGACGGCATTGTGGAAAAGAGCCTTTTGACCTGATGCAACGTGTTGGTCTCACACCATGAAGTCTCCTTCAGGACGAAGTCAGCTAAATATCCAACCCTGACATTTCAAACGTTTAAGATAGCTCCCATCTCGACTTGTTCTACCCAACAACTCTGACCCCCAGGTGAATAGCGTAATTTTTTTAACTTACAGATATCAGCTAGAAATGTATCCTGTTGATTACTTACAATAAGGCAGGTCATTTTTATATCATACAAGTTTTCTGAAATAGAATGTTAATATGCAAATTATCCATTATCTCATTAAATATGCGCATATTTTAACACATTTCACGAATCCAGTTCTGAACATCGGATAAAGCCAGGTTCAAAATTCTCGTTTCATTTTGTAGTCATGTTAGAAACTACGGCTTTTACGGAAGGGATTTTGGATATCTCTTTGTATCACTCCATACATCAGAACATACAGCCCTAAGATATCAAACCATTTATTGGTTTATTTTGTCAAAGTAATTATTGGAGATGTTAATAAAATAATTTTAGATTGAATTAGAGAAGTGTCAAGAGACAAGGAAGGCCATTTGAGTTCATATTGATCAAGATCTGACATTAGTTTAACTTGTATGCTATATTGAAATATAACCGTGAGATTAAATCGTGGCTTTTGAAGTCGGAACAGTTTTGCAAATAATACGTTTCTGTACGTTTCCTAAAATGAAAATAAGTTCCAGAACAATCAAACTTAATAAGCAGCAAACTCATAAAGGTACCACAGATAATGTGCTGCCGCTGCCGCCGCGGCGTCTCTTGGAAACCAGCCAGATGCGGACGCCTCCAGTATTCATGAACACGCAGATTGATCAACGCACTTATGCTAATGATCCGCCACGGGACAAACATCAGGAGCTCACTCCCCTCCTCTTCCTCTCTGCTGCAGCCTCACTCTCCTCCTCTTCCTCTCTGCTGCAGCCTCACTCTCCTCCTCCTCCTCCTCCTCCTCCTCTTCCTCTCTGCTGCAGCCTCACTCTCCTCCTCTTCCTCTCTGCTGCAGCCTCACTCTCCTCCTCCTCCTCTTCCTCTCTGCTGCAGGCTCACTCTCCTCCTCCTCCTCCTCTTCCTCTCTGCTGCAGCCTCACTCTCCTCCTCTTCCTCTTCCTCTCTGCTGCAGGCTCACTCTCCTCCTCTTCCTCTTCCTCTCTGCTGCAGCCTCACTCTCCTCCTCTTCCTCTTCCTCTCTGCTGCAGGCTCACTCTTCAGTTTATGCAATGATGAAGGCTTTTTAACTTTTGCCATTGTCTTTATTTAGTTTCTACACTGAAAGATACACGACTAACAGAGAAAACGACTCAAATCTATACAAAATAACGTAGAAAAACCATTAACCTAAATAATGACTTACAAATACAAACTCATATAATAATTAGGGCTGTCAAACGATTAAAAATTGTAATCAGATTAATCGCAGTTTAAAAAATAATTAATCAGATTAATCACCATTCGAACTATGTCCAAGATATGCCATTTATTTATGTATATTGTTGGGAATGGAAAGATAAATGAAAGAAGGCGGATATATCCATTTAACACAGTATCTGTTTATTATAACATTGTTCTGCGTGTCAAAATGAAAGACAACCCACACACCCATCAATCATCAAACCGTGGGGTCTGAATTCATTAGCCGCGTTCACACTGCGGTACTTTTCCCACAAAGGTTCATGCGAACTTAGTTCATGATTGCGTTCACGCCAAAAAGAGTTGGTACTAAAAGTAGTTCATGCGAACCTTTTTACCCGCTCGAAAGTCCCTGCTAGAGAGCAGGGACTTTCGAGCGGCTCTTTTGTGAGAAAAGAGCTATATGTCTGATCGGCTGGGCGGGTTGCAAACCACGCCCCGTAAACACTCCCAAAAGGTTTGGTGAAGCCGCCATTTTATTATCCTCGCGTTAGCATTATTAGCATTAGCATTATTAGCATTAGCCCAGCGCAGAAACGCAGAGAGACTAACTTATGGCAACACAGAATAAAACATGGGAGCGGTGGAGATGAGGAGGTGTCGGCGTTCTGGCGATTTACTCGGAAGGCTTCAGTAGCAGCTGCTGGGACTCCCAGCAGCTGCTGGGACTCCCAGCAGCTGCTACTGAAGCCTTCCCCAACTCCGGGGACTTCTGTTGCCCTGGCGGCACTCACGGGTCGGACACAGTATACGCCGTGAAGTGGGTTGCGGCCTGCCAGTAAACCCAAAGCAGAAGAAGAAGAAGTGACGTCAGCGGCTTCATTTGCCTAATCCTCCCCCAGGGACTTTTTCTGGTGTGAACGCGATCTGCTCTTAGTTCATGAGAACTAAAGAGTTCTCATGAACCTTTGTGGGAAAAGTACCGCAGTGTGAACGCGGCTATTACGTGTTGATTTCTATCAACGGGGGAGCACTTCAGGAAAGTCGACAGAGGGGGGAGGGGCTAGTGGAGTACTTCGTGACCACAGAGTGTGAACGTTGTGATCAGCTGTTTTAGCGCAGTTCTCCAGTGAAGGGGGGGAGTCTCCCTCCGCAGCCGGTTGCCGTAGTTTTGGCTCAAAACAATATTTGCACCGGGGCCAATCACAACCATGTTACGCCACTGGTTAATACTAAATACAAACCAATGAATAAACAAACATACTGACGTGTAATTGTAGGTTAAAAGCCAGCAAACATAGTCATTTGTTTTCCAGCTGTGATGATCCAAATCCAGTCATTGTATATATAAGGGCCTATACTTAAAGTACTCTCTGTACTTAAAGTATATGTTAAGATAAGATGTACTTGCATTTCACATAGGTAGAATTTAAAAGAGTAGAAATAAACAATTCTAAAATGTAAACATCTCAAATTAGAAATAAAACAGCATTAAAAAAAAGTACAAAATATACAAGTTTTATCCTAATTTACAGTAAACAAAATATAAAGTGGCATATATATATATATTTTGATGTCAATACTTGTCTACTTTTGATTGAATACGGTACTTTTACTTGTAACAGAGTGTATTGTACGTGTGTATAATCCTGAGTACCTGCTGCAGTCATGTTGATTTTACATTTGTCTCTTTTTTGCATCACATTTCTCAAGTGATCGTTGGGTTCCCAGGAGACGGTTGTTATGGACCGGTGGCCATGACAACCATGCATAGCGATGACTGTGGAAACCAGATTCTGTTCGTTTCGCCGGCAGACGGCTTTATGGCTTTTTTCAGGCTTTAGGGTTCATCGAGGTGCTTGGCTGGAGACGAGGACGCTTCATTTGTTGTTGCACACACACACAGAGCAAAGTCTGCTTTTAGTGACACATTTACAGATGGGTTTTTATTTTGACGGTGTTCGCTCAGGTTGCTTTGCTTCACAGCTGATGTTCAGGTGTACATCAGTGTGTAGTGTCTCTACTTTAAAGAGTCCTCTCCTGCTGATGTTCAGGTGTATATCAGTATGTAGTGTCTCTACTTTAAAGAGTCCTCTCCTGCTGATGTTCAGGTGTATATCAGTATGTAGTGTCTCTACTTTAAAGAGTCCTCTCCTGCTGATGTTCAGGTGTACATCAGTATGTAGTGTCTCTACTTTAAAGAGTCCTCTCCTGCTGATGTTCAGGTGTATATCAGTATGTAGTGTCTCTACTTTAAAGAGTCCTCTCCTGCTGATGTTCAGGTGTATATCAGTATGTAGTGTCTCTACTTTAAAGAGTCCTCTCCTGCTGATGTTCAGGTGTATATCAGTATGTAGTGTCTCTACTTTAAAGAGTCCTCTCCTGCTGATGTTCAGGTGTATATCAGTAGTAGTGTCTCTACTTTAAAGAGTCCTCTCCTGCTGATGTTCAGGTGTATATCAGTATGTAGTGTCTCTACTTTAAAGAGTCCTCTCCTGCTGATGTTCAGGTGTATATCAGTATGTAGTGTCTCTACTTTAAAGAGTCCTCTCCTGCTGATGTTCAGGTGTATATCAGTGTGTAGTGTCTCTACTTTAAAGAGTCCTCTCCTGCTGATGTTCAGGTGTATATCAGTATGTAGTGTCTCTACTTTAAAGAGTCCTCTCCTGCTGATGTTCAGGTGTATATCAGTATGTAGTGTCTCTACTTTAAAGAGTCCTCTCCTGCTGATGTTCAGGTGTATATCAGTATGTAGTGTCTCTACTTTAAAGAGTCCTCTCCTGCTGATGTTCAGGTGTATATCAGTATGTAGTGTCTCTACTTTAAAGAGTCCTCTCCTGCTGATGTTCAGGTGTATATCAGTATGTAGTGTCTCTACTTTAAAGAGTCCTCTCCTGCTGATGTTCAGGTGTATATCAGTATGTTGTGTCTCTACTTTAAAGAGTCCTCTCCTGCTGATGTTCAGGTGTATATCAGTATGTAGTGTCTCTACTTTAAAGAGTCCTCTCCTGCTGATGTTCAGGTGTATATCAGTATGTAGTGTCTCTACTTTAAAGAGTCCTCTCCTGCTGATGTTCAGGTGTATATCAGTATGTAGTGTCTCTACTTTAAAGAGTCCTCTCCTGCTGATGTTCAGGTGTATATCAGTATGTAGTGTCTCTACTTTAAAGAGTCCTCTCCTGCTGATGTTCAGGTGTATATCAGTATGTAGTGTCTCTACTTTAAAGAGTCCTCTCCTGCTGATGTTCAGGTGTATATCAGTATGTAGTGTCTCTACTTTAAAGAGTCCTCTCCTGCTGATGTTCAGGTGTATATCAGTATGTAGTGTCTCTACTTTAAAGAGTCCTCTCCTGCTGATGTTCAGGTGTATATCAGTATGTAGTGTCTCTACTTTAAAGAGTCCTCTCCTGCTGATGTTCAGGTGTATATCAGTATGTAGTGTCTCTACTTTAAAGAGTCCTCTCCTGCTGATGTTCAGGTGTATATCAGTATGTAGTGTCTCTACTTTAAAGAGTCCTCTCCTAATGATGTTCAGGTGTATATCAGTATGTAGTGTCCCTTCATGTCTCCATCCTTTAATGTTCAAAAAGCTCTTTATTTTTCTCATACTGCCTGTGCTGCTGCACCACTTTTCACCCTCTGTCTAAAACCAGAGTCTTAGTTGTGATTCATTTTTTGGCCTAAAACATTATCAAACTAGAACGGCTCTCACCGTAGAGATGGCAGTCAATCTGCAACGCTGTCGGAAATTCATCCATGAGATTTGGATCTGCTCCAAGACAATTAATGAAAATGTTGCCAGTATCTTTTTCCATCATGCTGCTGACAAACCAGCACACCAAACTGAAACCATCACACAACACACGATGTCAACAACGACACAGGAAGAAAGAGTTTACATAAAACATTTCAACATGGAAAATGTGAAAAAGTTAGACGTACAGATCGGCAGAAGTCAAAATCTGGAGCCCAGAGCAACTTCATCATTCATGTTGGAGTCCTCTTAGTGTCCACTTGAAGAGTTTAATTGCAATATTCATGCTCGTATAAGCACAGCACATCGAAAACAGCCTCTACAGCAGGGGTGTCAAACTCAAGGCCCGGGGGCCAAATCCGGCCCGCGACTTCATTTCATGCGGCCCCACAACAGCGTGCAAAGAATATAATATGTTTATTATATGGTTACATGCCGCTTTACAGAAGCACATTGCCCATAAACTACATCTCCCACAATGCATCTCATTTTTTCCAAAATGTCACTTATTTTTTTTTGTTTTTCCAGAATTTGGCTTTTCTTTTTAAATCATTCTGTGACATGCGCACTGAAGAGACTTGCAATTATTTGCCCTAGGTTTCTGCTTTTAGACGTAGTTAATTATGAAGTTATTACCCTACCCATCGGACTCGTTGTGTGTGTGTGTGGTGTGTGTGTGGTGTGTGTGTGTGTGTGTGTGTGTGTGTGTGGTGTGTGTGTGTGTGTGGTGTGGTGTGTGTGTGTGGTGTGTGTGTGTGTGTGTGTTTATCTTTGTATTGGGTGGCTCGGGTGTTGCCTCTGAGCCACTGTGAGGCTATTTATACAGCCTCCATTTAAGTTGTTACCCTATCCAATAATAATCCAATGCAGAAGCAATAATGTTATATAATACATTATTTTATATAGATATCAAATATTTATATATTTATTCTTATATAGTCTTATATATAAAACCCTTTGAGTGCAACCATGATGCTAATGTGGCCCGAGTTGAAATTGAGTTTGACACCCCTGCTCGACTGCTTTCCACCAGCCCAACATTTAAACAGTTTCCTGCTTTAGCCCTGAAGTCATCACTTAGAAATCAAAACATTCAGTGATTTGTACAGTACATGGAAATTCTCCTGCTTTCTCAAGATAATATAAAAAATGCACATGTAGTAGGACGCAATTCGATTACACACATGCATGCCTTGCCAAAGCACCACGACTTCTAAATTGTTTGTTTTAAAAAGCAAAGTATTTAATGATCCTCGCACACCTTTCCTCTGGTATTCAAACGGGAAACTGGCAGCCTTAATGCGTCTGTAGGTTTATATTTATACCGTCTTCTTCGTACGGTCTTTGATCATTTTGTTCAAATGTGTTTGTAAAGATAAATCTGACTTCGAAGACTCTACCGCTGCCCCTGAGGTTTCTGTCATGAATTTATAATTAGATATTTCAAAGTTAGGAGGCGGTGGTGGGAAATGAATCAAAAATAATTGCTTCCAAAATAACAACAACAGCAGCGAGTGTGCAGTATTCACAGCTCACAGATGACGGATGCTGTTTCTATTTGTGTTTGAGAGTGAATTAGTGAGAGATGGATAGACAGGAAAGGGCTGTTAACAAACCCCTTTGTTTAAAACTGAAGAAAATTATTTGTCACAGTCTGTAAATTGTCAGATATGAAGAATCACAACACAGCTCGTTTCTGGTCTCTTCTGGATTTGCTGCTTCACACTACAGCCGTTTTAATTGGTGTCAACAAATTATTTTCACACTTCTAGCTGCTCAGAAATATTTGTGAATGTAGTTACCGAGGCTTCTCCCATTGAGTCTTCCCAGAGAAGTCCCACATCTCTGTCCATTGGGAAGGAATTCAATTATCCTTTTAATTTGGATACAAGATTTTCAGCCGTTGCCAAGATGCTCCCACATTTCGAACGGAGTTTTTTTAAGGAAATAATTTATATTCATAGTGTTTCATGTTGTATTTTCATGTCAGCAGCAGAGATGAGAAAACAAGGAATACATGTCCAAATCACTGTGATAAGTAATGTTTATTATGCATTCATTCAATGAAATAAAGACATGCTTTGCAGCTGGGGTTTTTCAGGAGCTCAGCAGTCCAAAAGATATGTGACCGTTTTGTGAGCAAATTATGGAAAGGTTTGACACGGTAAATGAGTAAAAAGATGCAGCCTTCAACACAGACTAAATTATAATGTTGCCAGTGTACAGATTAATATGTAGTTGAGTAAAAGTCTTCTTCTTTCTGATTTTGGTACGAATATAAGTCTTCTGGTTTTACCATATAGTTCAGTAGAAGTCTCCTGATTTCAATTTAAGTTTGAGTAGAAATCTTCTGGTTCTTGATGTATTTTGGTATAACTCGTCTGGTTTCCGATGTCGTTCAGGAGATGCCTTCTCTTTCCGAGCAAGTTTGAGTAGAAGTCTTCTGGTATCCATTGTAGTTAGAGTAAAAGTCTTCTGGTATCCAATGTGGTTAGAGTATATGTATTCTGTTTTCCAAAGAAGTTTGAGTAAAAGTCTTCTGGTTCCTGATGTCGTTCAGTAGAAGTCTTCTGTTTCTGAGCACGTTTGAGTTGAAGTTTTCTGGTATCCAATGTGGTTTGAGTAAAAGTCTTCTGGTTTCCGATGTCGTTCAGTAGATGTCTTCTGTTTTCAGAGGACGTTTTTCTGGAAATGTTCTGGTTTCCGTTGCAGTTTGAGTAAAGGTCTTCTGGTATCTATTGTAGTCCGAGTATAAGTCTTCTGGTTCCTGATGTAGTTCAGTAGAAGTCTTCTGTTTCTGAGCACATTTGAGTAGAAGTCTCCTGATTTCAATTTAAGTTTGAGTAGAAATCTTCTGGTTCTTGATGTATTTTGGTATAAATCATCTGGTTTCCGATGTCGTTCAGTAGATGCCTTCTCTTTCTGAGAAAGTTAGAGTATAAGTCTTCTGGTTTCCAATGTAGTTAGAGTATAAGTCTTCTGGTTCCTGAGATAGTCAGAGTATAAGTCTTCTGGTTTCCAATGAAGTCAGAGTATAAGTCTTCTGGTTCCTGAGATAGTTAGAGTATAAGTCTTCTGGTTCCTGAGATAGTCAGAGTATAAGTCTTCTGGTTTCCAATGAAGTCAGAGTATATGTCTTCTGGTTCCTGAGGTGGTTCAGTGGAAGTCTGGTTTCTGAGCTAGTTTGTAAAGAAGTCTTCTGGTTTCTGGTTGTTGCTGCGTAGAAGTCTTATGGTCTCCAATGTAATTTGATTAGTATTAACCAATCAGGTTGATCTGAGCTAGCCTTGATTGATTGCTGGAATTGACCGAAATTCAATCTTGTCACGTCTTTCAACACAAACTCCATTCCTGCTTTTCTAGTTGCTAATCGGACTGCCGAAAGTTTCCATTTCATGTTTCTTGAAGCTATAAATTACCTCTTTACCCCATTGTAAGACACTTTAGCAGCACTTAAGCATCTGTATTTCACAATGAGGAATATTCATAGACGAGCAGAAACAGATGTTTATGGCTTTAAAATTTAAGAAAAGCAGGTATGCAGTTTCATCATCAGCCAACTCCTGCTTGGAAAGCTTTTAGACCGCAGCGTTCAGAGAATACACTGATTTATTAGACGTAAAATAAAGTGTACTTCGATTTAAAGTTAACACAATGAAGTACTTTTTGCTGAGAAAAGGATGAGGGAGTAGACGATATATAACCAGTATGTCTAAACACGTGTGTGCGGGCAGTTTTCATGTCATAGATCAAACTCTATCATATTTAATCCTTTTCATTAACGTCGTAGAAGGGTAAGGAGGTACCAAGGTGATCAATTAATGCTCCTGTGAGGCGTCTCCTGTAGACATATAGTACTCTCCTCTCTGCCAAACATTATAAATCAACCCTGATCCCACTACAATGATATTCACAAATCACAGCTTTGGACATCCTCTGTCGACGAAGGCCGCGCGGTTGTATTTCATTTCTCAATGTAAAAGGTGATTACATTTCACAAAATGTCGCTTCATCACTTCAAGGGATTACACAGTGCTAACCTTCAAATAAACATAGATATGTCTTTTGAGGGTAATGTTTGTTTGAATTTAAATAATTTAATCTTTTAATCAACAGTATATAATGTCCTTTTGAATCTAGTTTACATAAATGACACTTCAGTCTCTTGTATTTTACATTTCTATGTTGAGAGATTCTGAAGTTGCAGTTGTAGCGATAGCATTATGGCTACTGTTAGCTTGGCTTCACCAGTGGCAGATTTAGCTTGAGAAAAGTAGCACGTATTTTTTGATGACGATAATACACACAAATCTGATCCACTAAGTCTGCACACATTTCTTACAAAAGATAACCAACTGAAATTAGGTTAATTTTATCTGGATATCCACAGCTAAGTTAATGTTAGCTTAACCTTTATAAATGTTAGCATGCTCGCCTGGTTTTGAGTAGTTCATTCAATGATTGAATCAATTCCTTTTTGGAATTATTGGTGGAAATGTAACAGCCGACCTTAATCCTGAATGCTTTCTTAAGTCAAAGTCAATTTAAAGTAAGTTTAGCCTCACATCCACTATATTCATGTGAGCTTGAGTTGTTTCCTTTGTTTCAGAGTGCTAGCCGCCATGTTTCCTTGGCTGTTTTGGTGCAGCGTTGTTTTATTTTGATGTAAGTCCTTAACTTCGTACTTACATGACCAGGTAATGTTAGCTTTTCTGGCAGAGATCTATTGTAAGATGGTGCTTTCTTTTTTCTAACTAATACATGTTTTTGATGTGATTTAACTACATCACAAACTAGTGTTCAAACTAGAACATGGGTACCTTTTGATTGTGTTCAACGAAGATTAAGTTAAGAAAGAAACCAGATCGGATTACTTCTTGTTATTTAATTTAGTGGGAAACTGTCTTTTTTATTTATGGCTTTATTGCAATTTTGTTTTTAATTGAATTGTAAGCTGTCCCTCACCAGGCTCAATCCATTCTTATTACCTTTAAGACCCTCATGTCAGCATATGATGTCTTTGGAGGTTATGACCTTACAATAAAAGCATCAGGTAGCAGGAAATAGCTTCTCACAGTTTGAAGAGTCGTTGACATTAAGGATGGCGGCAGCATGTTGCAAGGATTAAAAGAAAATGAAAAATGTGAACATATTGCTTTCTCATCATAACATTTTGAGTAGTCTATAAGTCTACGATTCTATATCCTCTTTCCCAAGCTATACCGTCACCTTTATCCCATGGGAAAGAACTCACATTTTATTATATATGTTGCATTGTTGGAGGAGCTCAGGTCATAAGATTGTCATTGCCATTTCTCCACTTTTTTGTGCATATGACATTAAAACCTTTGAATCTTTGAAAATATGAAACATTTAAAAATATTTAGACATATTTAGATATCACTGCAGCATACCCTTGTTTAAATAAAGATGTAAAACACCTGGAGTGCCAACAGCAAGTACATTTGCACAGCTGCTTTGGATGAGTTGCACTCAAGGGGACAGGAAGAAGAGGAAAGGGTTTTTGATGAACAATGAGAGCTGGAGCTCAAAGCACATCAACAACATGCTGAAAATAGTTCTGTGTTGAAGCTATTTCAAGGCCATTCTACCAGTCAGTGCTCTGAAAATCACAACAACAAGAGCGGCCATAGCAGCACCATGTGTACCCTTCAGTTTATGTTAAACATGTCCGTAATGTTGTTGTTTTCTAAGTTTGAGCTTAATGTAAATAGTACCGTGTCCATAGAACAGAACATTACAGATAGATAGATAGATAGATAGATAGATAGATAGATAGATAGATAGATAGATAGATAGAAAGATAGATAGATAGATATATAGAGAGATAGAGAGATAGATAGATAGATAGATAGATATATAGAGAGATAGAGAGATAGAGAGATAGATATATAGATAGAGAGATGGATAGATATATAGATAGATATATAGAGAGAG
The DNA here is from genome assembly GCA_036324585.1 of Champsocephalus esox. NCBI lineage: Eukaryota > Metazoa > Chordata > Actinopteri > Perciformes > Channichthyidae > Champsocephalus > Champsocephalus esox. Next base: position 4,170,263 of record CM070485.1, on the reverse strand, counting down.
ATAGATATATAGATAGATATATAGAGAGAGATAGATAGATATATATATATATATATATATATATATAGATAGATAGATATATAGAGAGATAGAGAGATAGATATATAGATAGAGAGATGGATAGATATATAGAGAGATAGAGAGATAGATATATAGATAGAGAGATGGATAGATATATAGATAGATAGATAGAGAGATAGATATATAGATGGAGAGATGGATAGATAGATAGATAGACAGAGAGATAGATATATAGAGAGATAGATAGATCAATAGATAGATGGATGGATAGATAGACAGAGAGATAGATATATAGAGAGATAGATAGATAGAGAGATTTGTACTTAAACAAAACACAAGTCTAACACCAAGCATTTAAATCGGCACTCTTAGCAATATTTTATACTTCATGCTATCTGCACAAACGATATCATATGAAAAGCTGAGAGTCCACAGATTCTACTGGTATAAGTTTCATCCCTGTGCGATTAACACTCACTGTTCTGTACGATAAATAAAAGAACATTGTACCTTGAAAATCAACAGCGGGTACATTTGACCCGTTGGCGGTTCTAGTGTTAATGTAAATAGTACCGTGTCTAGGTGAAGATGTCTAAGAACTGCCCTCATTATTGTTTAATAGCACCAAACCTATAATATTACCCACTGTTAAACATATATAATACAGTAAAGAACATTATTAATAATAGCACACTACAAAATCAGAACATCTCGCTGCTGTTACTTATCACACAACACTTCTTTAATTCGCATAGATAAAGCAAGAGCTTTACTTTGCGTGTCCTTCTTCCACATGCAGTATTATTTCAGCATATTGTAGGGCATGTTTAATTATAACAAGTTTGGAACCATACTTAAAGGGGACCTATCATGCAAAATGCACTTGTTGATGTCTTTTCTACCTAAATATGTCACGGTGTGTCGGGGAACTCACGCAGCGTCAGCAATAAACGCCTCTCTCTTTTCCTCCGTACCCAAATCTCTAAAAACGGGGAACAACGGAGCTGATCCAGATTTGCGTCCGATATGACGTAACATCTGAAATGTGGACCCACGGGCCCAATCAGAAACGTTGCTATCAGAAACAATGCCCGACTGTTTTGGACGTAATATGGTCGGTGTTTACATTAGCATCGCTAACACTCAGAGCTAACCTGTGCTGGAGAGCATGTGTGTGAAGAAGCAGGAAGTAGAAAGGAACTCACCTTGTGGTGTAACCGGCAAGAGAGAAAGCCTTTGAGCTCCAGACTGTTTCAGATCCTTGATGATCCATGATATGGCGTTTCATCACGGCAGCATTTAGTTTAGACGGTAGCTGCCGGGTCCCGCATAAGCTCCGCCCCCTCCTTTTTGAGGAAGTGGAATAGAGGGGTATGAGGCATGGCTAGAATGGTTTGATATTTTGAGCAAAACACTTCATGTTTTTAATATATTTGTATATATCTGAGGAAATAGCATGATAGGTGACGTTTAAATAATCGGTCTGTTGGTAGGAATTCTACATTTGATATATTTCGATTTTGGAGCGTTGATAAGACGAACTCAACTATTTAAAGAAGTTACCCGGGTCGTTCGATGCTGTGATTGACCCCAATGATTTTACCTCAAACTTTCCCTTTGAGTTCTCTCTATATTAAAACACATTACATGAACCATCCTGAATATATGTAGACAGTAATGCAGTCCTTAGGAGGTAGTTACCAAGGACACAACTCATTTTGACAGAAAGCTCTAAAGGCTCGTTTGAACTATTGTAAAATGACCTCCTTCACGAACTGCTCTATAAAGACCTCAGAACATTGACGTCTTTTCAATAAAACATTGACGTGCTATTTAAGCTATTCAGATGACTTCCAGGTAGACCGTGAATATTTAAAATAAAAAACACAAGACTGCACCAGTTTCTGGGAAATATGCACGAGCAGAAGTGGTTGGATAACACAAATGCAAAGTGCACGTGTGTGTCGAGTGTTCAATCCTGTTCTGGATGCTTCTGTATTGCAGCACAACACTTCTGACCCTGGAGAGTGAGGGATGAGCAGACACACACACACACACACACACACACACACACACACACACACACACACACAGACACACACACACACACACACACAGACACACACACACACACAAGTTATGCACACAAGCAGGGGCGGCGGGTGCTGTAGGCTAGGGAAGGCTAAACCTTCCCAAATATTTGTGTCACTGCATCCTGGTAAAATACAAATATAATGTATAATGTCTGTGTCTTTGACATTAGCGCTGCTAGCCACCTGTGCCCTGCACACTACGAAGCCAGTTCAACAGACCCTGGATATGTTTGAGTAACAAACTAACTAACAAACGAGATCTCGCTAAGCGGTCCTACGACGCTGGTTATCAACTCGGTAAATCAAGCCAGGGTTTCTCTCTCCAGCTGAGAGCGCGTGAAAGGGGCGGGGTTAGCTAAATTTGACCAATCACAAACAGGGACAAGTGTACTGATAGCGCAGCGTCATACTTCATTAATGAAAAGTAAACTAATATTAGACAAATATGAGCTTTAAACATCCATGACTTAAACATATAATCCAGGATACAAGCCACACCTGCGAGGTGAATACAGAACAACTGGTTACAAACTAACTAGGCCTACCGAGTGTTTGAAAGCGTATAGTTTTATGATATCACTGCCCCGTCTAAGACACGAGTGGATCTGACTTTAATTACTCGAGTGTTTCGTCAACATAATGTGTTGCTTAAAATAATACTTCTGCATCCAGTCTGTGACACTGTGAGTTGCACGGCCAGATACGGCTCAGCTGACTCAGAGAAGGAGATATATGATATATTATGATATTATATGATCGATGATCTGATTGATGATGTAATATGAATGATAAGTGCGACATGTCGGCGTCTTCTCTACATACGGCAGTTTAAACTGTATTTCCTTTCTCCTGTAATATGACTTGAGAGATTTGAACTCCGCACACTGAGCTCTGATTGGTCAGCAGGCGGTGCTTTCACTGAGTTGATCTCTTCTCTATAGACGCCGGAGGCGGGCAGCGACAGGTAAAAAACGTTATTTAGCCTTCTCAAACCTGAGCCTCACGCGCCGCCTATGCTCACAAGTGAAGATGAAAGCAATTTACCGCACATACAGAAAATAAAGGTTTTAATGCCAAAGTATCCATTTCAATCTTCTTCTTTCTTTCTTCCGTCTATTAATTTCTTCTCAAATGTTCTTTCTTTGTCTCCTGCTACACTTTTGTTCTCGTTTCATCCTGCAAGACTACGGGGACAAACGTTAGCACTGCTTATCACCATAATCAGGCTCATAGAGAAGAAAAGGAGGCGAGGAAAGAGAAAGACAACAACTGCCAAGATGTGCAACTTGGCAAAACTAATTTACTCTCCAGCTTTTGAATATCCGTCGTAAGCATTTTCCCTCCTGCACACGCAGCGTTCAGAAAACAATCTCTTCCTCCTTTCCAATATCAACCAAATGCTGCAATATCACACAGCGCTCCGTAACCAATACGCTTGCACATTTCGTCCCTTTTTAAAAACCGAAAGAGATCACACTCGGGTTCAAGCAGAGGTTTCAAAGCCCAGTCAGACTTATTGGGAGCATGTGACATGGCCTAATAGGATGTCCTGCCTTGTTTGGATTATTCCAACACGTCTGGGCAAGGGTTGAACGGTTTGTATGGGAATTACATGCTTCACGCTAAAATAAGGGTTATTTTATCATGCCTAGACACAGCCTGGAAGCACCCACCGGGGACCCCGGGAATATTCCAGCGTGCGGATGGGTTCGGCATTAAATGACTGCCTGTTTATGCTTGATGATTGTCGAGCTTTAAGATGCACACAGTTATAGATACAGATGTATATTAGCAATTGAAAAAGGACTTGTTTGTGTTGATTTTATCCATGTATTTTTCATATTTATTTTATTAGCTTTTCTTTTTTAATGCTGAATGTCTTTCATTTTTGTGTTTTTGTAAAGCACTTTGAATTGCCTTGCGTTGAAAAGTGCAATATAAATAAACTTGCCTCGCCTTGCCTTGCCTCGCCTCGCCTTGCCTCGCCTCGCCTCGCCTTGCCTCGCCTCGCCTTGCCTCGCCTCGCCTTGCCTCGCCTCGCCTTGCCTTGCCTTGCCTCGCCTCGCCTTGCCTTGCCTCGCCTTGCCTTGCCTTGCCTTGCCTCGCCTCGCCTCGCCTCGCCTCGCCTCGCCTCGCCTTGCCTCGCCTTGCCTTGCCTCGCCTCGCCTTGCCTCGCCTCGCCTTGCCTCGCCTTGCCTCGCCTTGCCTCGCCTTGCCTTGCCTCGCCTTGCCTCGCCTCGCCTCGCCTCGCCTCGCCTCGCCTCGCCTTGCCTCGCCTCGCCTTGCCTTGCAGAGATATTTTAATCGTTTAAGCGTCTTTACCTAGCAATTATTTAAAAATGCCAACACACAGTGGCCAGGTAATGCTTCTGATAACTTAGGTTGCATTGAAAACCACGATATTAGAGAGCTTCCTGGTAATTTCTTAAATGAAGCTTGATGGGGAAACTCATTTCTCTTTCAGGGGAGCTGAGCTTGTACCAATCTTAAGAACCAGATATTTCCCTCGGGAGTTGGCGGAGACAAAAACGGGGCTTAAACAAGAGGGATTATTGGATTCATTTGCAAGATAAGGCAGAAAGATGACAGTAAATGAATGCTAATGGCAAAAGCATACAAGATAATACCGAGAAATATGTTATCATTCAAATTATCTTCATGCCGCTATCACAAAGCACGGTTTAAATGATTTTTCTATGGATGGAAAAAGCAGGAACAAAAGGACATGAAAGGGAACGATTGCCATCTTTGTGAATACCATAATCATGGTAATGGAAGTCCGCAAAATACATCGGTTCTGCATTTAAATTAGCATGGATGAAACATCATGAAACAAGTCTTCTTTGACTTTTTACTGCAGTGCTGAGATTTCCTGTGGGGGCCATGTGTGAAAGCAGAGGTTAATGTAAATACTCTCTCCTGAGATGGAAAGAGAAGACAAGCTGCACAGAGCGAGATGTGAAGTGAGCAAGTCAGACTCACCACGGCTGGCTGACCGTGAATCGAAATCTGTGCTGAGATTTGTGACAGTCAGAGAAAAGGGGGGTATAGGAGGAAAGACCCTGGTCAGTGAGTGGATATCTAAACTGTCTCTTAGGTCCTTTTCACACCAGTGAAAAGTCACATTTGGATAGGGCATAAAAAAACATGAGGATTGATTGATGAACCAGTTTTGTGTTTTTGTTGGACTGGAAATATTTGATTCTCTGTATGTAAGCTGGTCTCTTATATTTGCTATTGATTGGTTTGTTGTTGATCTTTGCTTCCTCTTGTAAACATCTGTATATATGCAGAACAGACTTTGAGGAGATGCAGTGTTAATTCGGAGAAAAACTCTGAACGACTACTTTGAAACTTTACTGTTAATTTCTTCTTTGTTTCGATCCCCAATAACCTTTTTTGCTCTGAGCCTATCCACTTCTTTCTCTTGCTCAACAAACCAATCTGTACCCCAACATAAGTTAAGTTTCTCTTATAGCAGGATGATACCCTGCCAGAACTTCCTGGATCATGGTTCAGTTTTTCATTTCTATTTCGTATCAAACAAAAAAAGTCCAGAAGAGCGGAGGTGAAATGCCATAGACACAGCTTGAGAGACATATATCATATTATCAGAATCAGAATACCTTTATTCGTCCCACAGAGGGGAAATTTACATTTGTTAAGGAACATTACGAGTCTACAGAGGGAAACAATTGCGTTATTATTATTTGAAGAAAACCAGTAAGGACAGAACACAAGATTAAAGATGTCTACATGATGATACCGTGCCAGAACTTCCGAAATGTAGTCCGAAAGTCTGAACCATCCAAAGAATGCTTTTACATTCGAAAGGAAATTGTCTATCGGTCAATTTCATTCTCTCAAGGAGGTTTAAGATATGGATGGGACGAGAAAGATGAAGAGAAACGGTAAAGGACGGTACACAAGGTTAAGGTTATGTCTTTGAAAGCCTGAACCACCCAAAGAATTCTTTTACATTCAAAACAAAATTCTTCTGGGATCCATTCGAATGTCTTGTAAGGAAGTGTTAGACATGGATGGGAAGAGAACGATGAAGAAAAACAGTAAAGGACGGGAACACAAGCTTAAAGATTTGAGTATTTGATGGACAGATGGAGCAACGGCAAGAGGAAACAAGACTCAAGGGAGAAGAAGAGGAAGGAAGGAAGAAGCAGGGAAGATGGAGGATGAAAGGGAAGTTTAAAAAAAGACAAATAACAAGGAGACATACAAGGAAAGAAAGTGGGAAAGGACAAGAGTTACGGAGGGTGACAAATCCAGGATAAGCTTATTGCCAGAAGCCAAACCATTGCAACGTGATTGGAGAAGACAGCGGGGATTTCAGACTAGAGATCGGTTTAGCATAGCTCAATGTGCATTTACCTGGCATATATTATGTGTGTTGTTAATTCTAGCCAGTTAATGGGGAAAGCAGATAATACATTCCCTCTTCAACCAAGTCATTATAAAAATGCATTACTCACTTGGGTGCTTTAGCGTTCATTTTGGATCATCCTTGGAGCTTAAAAGCTTCAAATTGCCTTCTCTCGACACCGTTCAGTCTGTTGTGTAAGGTTAACCTTGGAAACAACTCGGAGACGACAGCCACTGTATTCGCTTAAAGCCTTCATACCCACTTGGGAGACATTCGAGTCCAAGGTGACCTAAAAGTACCAAAGGAACGAGAGCGAGATGGCGTCAACAATTGGAATTGAACACTGGCATCTTGAGCTAAACCCTGACATCCATATAAGAGATATTGTCGTTGCATGAGCAGTATGAAACACCTTGAGAAAGAAAAGTGTTGCCACCTACACACACGCAAAAGTAAATGTACAGAAAGTCCAAGAAGAAAACCTCGCAATAACCCCTGGAGTATTTTTCTGACGATCCTATTCAATAACGTCACAGCAGCAAAGCATAGAAGATATAAACAGATTGTTGTTGCTCTGATAAACACAATCTTCCAGTTAATGATAAACCAGAAATCAAATATACAAGCTTGTGTATCTTTCTTGTGGTAGCTTTAATCTGAATGTGCTTCCTTAATCAGAACTGTGTAGAAGAAAACGATTGTACATTTCCTCTAAACTGCTAAGCTAACAGAGCAGGTGGCTGATTCTGTTTGAGAAAGCACTTAAAGTGGACCTATCATGCTATATTTTAATAATATATCGTAGGGCCATACCTCTATAAAACATGTCTGTGAAGTATTTTTTTCAAAATACCAAACGGATCATGCATTTTAGCCATGCCTCATTTCGCTCTATTTGCTCTTTTCCAGCCCTGTTTTTGCAAGGGCTGATTCTGCTTCTGTGGCAGACTACAGCGCCACCTACAGGCCTGGCATATGTACTACATCGTCTCCAGCGCTTTCGAGCGCTCTCTCATTCCCCTGATAGGTGGAGAGTTGCCCATATAGGCGGAGCACCCCTTTTCTGACGTCAGAACAATTCAAATAATAATCAGCCCCGTTTTTAGAGATTTGGGTACGGAGGAAAAGAGAGAGGGTTGTGTTTTCTGACACTCGGTGAGTTCCCTGACACACCGGGGACACATGCATGTATACAAGACGTACACAAGGGCATTTTGCATGATAGGTCCCCTTTAAAGACAAACAAAGTCATGCTTTTGCTTTGTTGTCTGCTCTTAGTTGTACTTTAAGGACTTTAAGATCACTGTTGAATCTTGAGAAAAAGTTGTACCATTATGTTTTTAATCAGAAAAAACTGGTATGAAATAAAGAGACAAACATTTCATATTTTGAGGAAGTTAAGTGAAATATTGAAGCATTTAAGGGTGACTGCGGCTGCGAGGGAGTGCGGTCGTCTTTCAACCAGAAGGTTGTGGGTTCGATCCCAGCCCATGAAGTCAACATGTCGATGTATCCTTGGGCAAGATACTTAACCCTGAGGTGCTCCCGATGGCATGGCCAACGGTGTGTGAATGTGTATGCATGTTAGTGCATGTCCTAACATACACTGCTCAGTATGAATGGGTGAACGGCATGTAGTATGTAAAGCGCTTTGAGGGGTCTTAAAGACTGGATAAAGCGCTATATAAGTAAAGTCCATTTACCATTTACCATTTAAGAGAACAGTAGTTAAAATCAGTGGTCCGTATAATGCTGATTTCAGTGCATGAACGACAAGGGATTCATTTATTGAATTTGCCTCTTGTCAGTGTAAAAGGTCCTTTGTATTAACCTGTTCAACCCGGAGGCCCCCGCCCGCTAACACACTTAGCACAGAACTCTAGGTATAAATACCCTTATTACCCTTGATCTGCACAAACAAGGTATCGATTAGCAAGCTGAGATCCCACAGATTATAGGGGTAGAAGTCTCATCACTGAGCGATCAGAACTCGCGACAGGGGAAGCCAACACAGACATCACAACACGGAGCTTTACGGAGCAAAAACGGGACATTGTCTTACCTTAGCTGCTGTTCTGATCAAAAGTCGTGTTCAATGGCATTACAACGATAAGAACCCTGCTGAAGGTTAGCCCATAGGTTAATCCAATGTGTCTGAAAGGATTACTGATAATCCATCTTCATATTTATGTCAATTACGGAGTTTTCATATATAGTTGCTATGATAGCTACCAGAGTGTATGACAGCTTCCGGTTTTGGGCATTCTGGCTACGCATCACTCTATTCACCAATGGTAATGTTTAGATGGATTTTAGGAACTTCCCCTCGATCCTATTGGCTCTTTCGGTTAAAAAGAGGTGTCAATCATCAAAATCGACCAATGGGGGCCAGAGATATGGAAAATCCACCCAAATGACCCCAGAAGGGTTTTTTTTTGTGCTAAATCTCTCTAAAAAGGTAAAATGTCACTTGTTTTGCATCAATCTTGATACAGGGTACTTATTCTATGTTATAGTTTGGATTCCTAAAGCTTTTAGTCTACTATCCCATCATTCAAGGGTGGTTTTCACAATAAGTAATGTTATTTTTTATGGATGGACACTATAATTTACATTTATTTACTATGTTCAATCTGAATTTACTTTAAAATAAAAACAATTTCTGACTTTTCTACATCCAACTCACAGGTCTATAATGGCTTTGAGAAAAAAGATTATTAATCTACCCCTTTTAGAATAAGTAGATATAGTCATTTGTTCTGGGAATGTCCTTTTCGAGCCCGAGATCTGAAAAACAGGCTCAGGGCTCAACAGGTTAATAATATTCTTCTGCAGACATTTTCAGTTTCTTTGACAGAAAGTTAAAGTGATTGTTCATGCTACAGTGCTTCATTTGAACCCAAAGACAACAAAGTGACGTCCTTTTATTTGCTTATTTTTCCAAATATTTTATATTAATAACTACCAAAGAGAACATCGTCTTGGTCAGAGTCTTTGTTACCCTGATCCCCTCCCGAAAAACTTGAAGAGCCAGCAAACTGAAGTAATGAACCCTCATTAAGTCAGCGCTAATTAGACTGAGCGCTGTTGAGACATGCATGGGTAAAGTGTATGTGTGTGTGTGTGTGTGTGTGTGTGTGTGTGTGTGTGTGTGTGTGTGTGTGTGTGTGTGTGTGTGTGTGTGTGTGTGTGATTTGCACAAGGTTTTTAATAGAGTTTGCTCTCCTTTTCACTGTTTACCTCCCGATAGTGAAGTAGAAGCCAGGGAGAAAATTAAGCAGCTGAAAGCCAAGTGCTGACAGTTCATTTGTGTCGGTAAAGTTTGTCGGGTCTGCTACTTTGACAAATTGGATGTTTGTCTTCTCTAAATAGTTATATAACCACTCAATGTTAAAGTGCTAACCCAGAAAACATATATTGACTGTTTTGTTTCGAAATGTTTCCCATTAGTTCTCACATTGCAAGTTAATTAAATCGGACAGAAAATATTCCAAAGAAGATTTTCATGTTCTAAACAAAACCCCAATTAATTGTTATCGATTATGAAAAGATGATTTCTAAACTTCTGAGACTCGCATATAACAATACATTGAGAACATTGATTTATTATACAAGAGTTCACTAGAGCTGGTTAGCTTAGCATAAACACTATACATGTATTTATCTAGTCAACTAGAACTGGTTAGCTTAGCATAAACACTGGACATGGAGGGGAACTGATAGCATACCTCTGTCCAAAGTACAACAATAAACCTATCTACATCTGTAAGACTCACACATTAACAATTCATTGGACAATACTCGTTGACTTACTTTTCAACACTAAGCTAGAACTGGTTAGCTAAGCTTAGCATAACGAGTGGAAATGGAGGGGAAATGGAGGGGAAATGCTAGCATACCTCTGTCCAAGGAGAAACACTTAACCTGTCTAAACCTGTGAAACTCACACATTAACAATTAATTGGGGAGTAGTTTATTGATTTATTATCCAAAAGTTGACTAGAACTGGTTAGCTTAGCATAAAGTCTGGAAATGGAGGGACACGCTAGCATTCCTCTGTCCGAGGAAAAACAATCAACCTGTCTGAACCTCTAAAACCCACAAATTAAGAATTAATTGGGAAATACTCTTATTGGTTTATTATCCAAGAGTTAGCTAGAACTGGTTAGCTTAGCTTAGCATAAAGACTGGAAAGGAGGGATCCTGCTAGCTAACATCTATCCAAACAAAAAAGAAATCCGCACCTCTAACGCTTACACATGAACAATACATTGGGAAATACTGTTTGAATTACTTTCCAAGAGTGAGAACTAGTTAGCTTAGCTTAGCATAAAGACTGGAAATGGAGGGACACCGCTAGCATTCCTCTGTCCAAGGAAAAACAATCAACCTGTCTGAACCTTTAAACCTCACAATTTAACACAATATACCTTTTTTCAAACTGTAAACAAAAAAGTGCAAACGTGACACATTGTGGTTCAACATGGGGCTAACGACCAGACCATTTCCTCTGCTAGTTGCCTGGCAACACCACGGCAATGATAAAACACCAGGTGCTCATTTGCCGCTTTCGCTATGCAGCCGGTGTAGAAAAGGTGTCACATAATCAAACTGCGCCTGACCTTTGAGAGGTGTATCTGGCGTGGCTTCGGTCTCTGTTGTTGGAACTCTTTAAAGCACTTGGTTGTGACGGATCGATTGTGTGAGAAGGTTGGAAACGCAGCGTTACCGCGGCTTTCGAAGTGGATTGATCAATACTCGCAATCAACGGTTATTACCCTGCGAGATTGTCACGGTGTTCAACGCTCACGGCTGAAATAAAAACGGTGATTAAAATGAAGGACTTGTTTCTTGCGGTTTGAGTGTTAACGCCAGGATGAAATAGGACACAGGTGAGTGGGAAAACGCTGCCATGTGTCATATGGTTTTAAATGAAGGCCAACGGAGACTCGTGTCGAATTCTGAATGCGTGCTACACCAATGCTTCTGCCTTTTCACTGTTATCCAAAGCATATAGAGAGAACAATAAGCTATAGTTAAGTGTGTATATGCATCGTTGTGTCATCAGCAACATTGCAGGTCATTTCCACTTCGTCTTACCTAATTATTATTCATGCATATTCAAAGCAAGTGCAGGTCACAGTGACAGGTTGATTGACAGATAGCTGAGATTCTGAAGGCAGCGGATGAATATTGATGGTCGTTTGCCAATAGCTCATTATTGTGTGTAGGCGTTTGTGTGTGTGTGTGTCTTAGCCTGTGTGTGTGTGTGCGTTTCTGTAACAGTCGAGTGTTTCTGTCTTTGTGTTTTTGATGATTGTCCACAAGTGTAGCTGCCTTTTTAATTTTGTGTGGGTGTCAGTCGGGCACATCACATTAAAAACATTCCTGTCGAAGACCATTTCACTATCTGTCACTCTACTGCTGCGATGCTAACTTGGATAGAAGACAAACTTCAACTATTATTATTGATTTTAAATCTCCATATTCTTAGTTTATTTTCGTGAAAAAGTGCCAAAGACAACTCGTCTCATCTGCATTCATTTGTCTTTATCAGCCCTATTTATTTTTTAAATAGTGCTGAACCTTGCTCAATGATTTGAGCCAAAATAAAACTTTGGGGATTACCAAAATGTGTATGAGTTATCCTCTTGGGACCACGAACATCAGAACCAAATTTCAATGCAACCCTAGAACAAAATGTATGAGATATTTTGGACTGAACCAAGTGAAACTAACACTGCATCGAGCCATGGTACTAGCATCCATCCATCTTCTCCGCTTCTCCGTGGTCGGGTCTCGAGGTATCAGTTCCAGCAGAGAGCCCCAAACGTCCTTTCCCCTCATCAACCAGCTCTGACTGGGGGGGTCCCAAGGCGCTCCCAGGCCAGCGAAGAGATATAGTCCCTCCACCTGGTCCTAGGTCTACCCCTCGGTCTCCTCCCAGCTGGACGTGCCTGGAACACCTCCCTAGGGAGGCGCCCAGGTGGCATCCTAACTAGGAGCCCGAACCACCTCAACTGGCTCCTTTCGACGCGAAGGAGGAGCGGCTCAACTCCGAGTCCCTCCCTGATGACCGAACCTCTCACCTTATCTCTAAGGGAGACACCAGCCACCCTGCGGAGGAAACCCATCTCGACCGCTTGTATCCGCGATCTGGTTCTTTCGGTCATGACCCATCCTTCATGACCGCAGGTGAGGGGTAGGAACGAACACGGCCCGGTAGACAGAGAGCTTTGCCTTCTGGCTCAGCTCCCTTTTCCGTCACCACGGTGCGGTAAAGCAACTGCAGTACCGCTCCCGCTGCTCCGGCTCTCCGGCCCATCTCGCGCTCCATTGTTCCCTCACTCGAGAACAAGACCCCGAGATACTTGAACTCCTTCACGGGGTGCTAGCATGACTAACAAAATAACTATTTAAGCTTTTCCATCAATACCTAAATAAATAGATGGCGATGTAAACATGATGATAAGAATGAATATCGTGGAAATAAATAGATCTCAGCTTAGATGATGGGAGAATAAGGGCTATCAAATGTCGACTGACCAAATTGATGGTAATAATAACAACAAGAACGCTATCTCCTGGTAACTAATTTAGGAAATACGCCTCATTTCCTTGTTTAACAAACATGACAACACATGTTGGCTACTCAAATACAGGCCCATGAGTTTGTTGTGTTGGTGTGTGTTAGTGTGCGTTGGGTTGTGCGTTAGTACAGGTGTGTTGGCTCACACACGAGGCCTTGTATGTCAAAAACAAATGGCCAATGTTTGTTTTCCAAGGTCAGCAACACGGCAGATACGAGCCTTGAGATTCAGAGGCCAAAGAAATACATCTTGATTATGAACAGTTTCTCTTTCATCAATGATCCTTTTCCTAAGAAATGAAATCACAAAATGTACAGGTGCCATAGCGCTACTAATACTGATTTGTATTATTATTATTTGTTTACGTCACTTATTTGTTTGTTGAGCACTAATTGTCACATGGGTGTGGTTTGGTTATATAAGTCACCTGTTTGATGTGCCGATGACACAGGGTGAGCTTGTGTTGCCATAGTTACCAAGTTATGATTTTGTATTACATATTAAATATCGTAAAACTATCTCGCTTCAGTCTGGACTTTCTCTTCGGAAACGCGTCACAGTTTATAGCCAAGTTTAGCCTCTCGGCGACTCAAACGCAACTGGGGATTGAGCCGCCACAATACAAGATAAGATAAGACTTTATTCATCCCGAAGGAAATTGTTGCGCCAGAGTAACAAAATACAATAAAGTAGTGCAAAAAATAAAACGTAGTGGCAGTTACGTAATTGCATGTTATCATAGCATTATTAATAATAATATAATATAATATTGCACACAGTTATATATATATAGCAGCGAGTGTATTGCAATGATGTTAATTATATTGATGTGTATATGGCACATAGTGGATATGTAATAATTGAACAGGAAAAGGTGGAATAAAAGGTGGCACTGACCGGTTGTATTGACGAGGTCGAGTGAAACACAGATTTCAAAAGGATAAGAAGACGACACAAATACAGACGATATCCCAAGGCTCTCTGATCTGCTGCAGTGCATCTACAAACCAAACATTATTTCCTGTAAGTCTTCATTAAAGTTGCTTCACAAATCTATATGTGCGTATCACAGCTGATGGTGCAATATAAACGCGCAGCCCACACACAGCACTGCTAACATCGTTACTCGGTGTAAAGTAAAGCATTAGTAACACTTTGTGTCGCTGTCACACTCCACTATCAACCCCTGTGAGTCTGCAGCCGTCACCCTTTAACGCAGGCGGCTCGGCTCTTACATAAAAGCCAAACAAATAGACTGCAGCAAAACCTCCAGTGACTCCAAATGTCCATTACTGGTTCCTCCTAATGGTCGAAGCGCCTGCTGTCGGGCGGCTGATTCACACGGTGCGGGAGCTAAATGGATTTGTATTCAGCTTCCGTGCCGAACGTATCGTCTGCTTGGTGCCACGTAGAAACACGTTTTATAAATGAAATCAGATCCCCATGCGTTCCCACATTGATACGTTAGCACGAGTAACCCTACACAATATGTTACACCAATGCACTCTTTGGAGCATGTAGTGCTATGTAAGCCTGAGGTCAGCCAGGCTAATGTTGTTTCAGAATGTGCGTCCTTCGGTACTTCAATTGCCTCTTTTGAGTGCATAAGTGCGTCCAATGCAATGTATAGAAACGCATCTTTTGAGAGTAGCCTATTGCTAGATATTTAAAACCCTGACTTGTTGCCATGGCGGCGTAAACGTCGCTGCTTTTATTTTTTGTTTTATTTGTTGTTGTTGTTTTGTTTCAGCTACTTTACTCTGTAGCACTTTGAGTTTTGTTTACTCAAATTAAAAGTGCGCTTGTAAATAAAATGTATTATTATGATTATTATTATTATTATTATTATATTATTATTATAGCAAAACGCACGATGAGTACCTGAATGGAGGACTGGAAACACTCGAGTGAAGAAGGCTGGATACTTCTCAAACTTAAAGGTCCCGTGTCACGGCCATTTCTACTGATCATGATTCCATTGTTGAGTCGACTAGAATAGATTCACATTGTTCAATGTTCCAAACTCACATTGGTTTCTCACAGCATCTCTGTGTAGTCTGTGTATTCACTCTCTGTCCTACACGGCTTGTTGGAGCTCCTGCCTCCCCCCCCCTGTGACAGCGAGACACAGCGAAACCCAGCCCGAACACACACACACACACGCAGCCTGGCTGGAAGTTTGTGTGTGTGCTCACACACCGACTCACAGCCTCGCCGCGTCCCGCCGTCTCAGGGAGGAGAAATCCGGGGAGCTGCAGCTGAGAAAAGACAGAGTGTGTGTGTGAGGAGGACTTAACGTAACGGCTCCACGGACATAACATAATGTCACTATACCCAAATACGTCACTGTACCCAGGAAGAAAAAGAGAAATCCCCAACGAGGCGTTCTGGGGCAGCAGACAGGTCTTCTCTGAGTTAGAGCTTTACTCGCTACAGGGTGCACTTTAGGGTTTGTGACATGCACACGACAAAACCTTCACAACACGAGGGGACGGGTGATAACCGGAAAAGCATGACGTGGGACCTTTAATGATCTTGGCTACATCCTGGAAGTTGCCCTTGGTTTAATTGAGCTGCTGTAATGATTGGTTGGCTACTGCTAACGATCAGTGCTAGCTTACTAGCGAGCAGCTGTGTGAAGGATCTGAAGTGAGGCAGAAAGCGAAATGACTCCAACCTGGCGTACAGTTTGGCAAACCCTTGTAGTTGGCAGGTCAAAGGGAAGTTAACCATCTGTACACCCTGGATAATAGTTATGACCCCAAAACAAACAATACGGGGCTGCATTAGTTGTGACTTGTTGCTTCAAGTTATGGAGTATTTTCTGTAGCCTTAGATTAAACAAAGGTAACTAAACACGAATGAGATGGCAGAGTTATGATTTTAGGGTTAGGGTACACACGTCTTTATACAGCTGGTACCTGCGTATATGCCGTCCGTGTTGCATAAACACATACCGTTAAGTGAGCTTCTCTGCAGGAATGTATAGTATGACCGGTAACTCCCGTTATAAAAGACTTCTCCAGAGCTGCTGTGCTGCAAAACCTCACTGCTTGTTTGCAGGGCTTGCCTTAAGCACGTACTCTTTCCAGCGGTATATATATTAATATATATATAATATATATACACAGCCCCCACCTAGTGTCAGCAGAAAGTATTAAAATAATGATTACAACAAAATGCAAAAAATATATGTTTAAGATCATGTTTAATCATCTGATTCGTCTGTACATTGCTGTTTTAGTCTGTGTTCTTCTAATGAGTGTCTACAGTGTGTGCCTATTGAGCTGTTTAGAGCCATGTGGGACAAAACCCGATCCTGCCCCTCCCTCTCACTGTCTAAGTGAACGGTGACTGTAAAAACTACACTGCGCATGCTCAGAGTATTGTCCTATTTAATGTGTGTGGCAACAAATAATGACCATAGGGGCATAGAGCTGCCATCCCCACCATACGTCATCTCACATCATTCAGAGCTGATTGGCTGTAAGTATGTGTGCCGCGAAAAGTGTGGTGTGTGAAGAGGAGATGAGAGAGCTGCAGTGAGGCGTCCTAAAACCAGGAAGTAAACTGCGCATGGCTTCCCTCCACAGAAAGCAACGAGATTTCTCCATAGGATTTTAGAAAATAGCTCAAAATAAGATCTGTGGAAAACAAACCCGTTAGATAAATGCACGTTGTGTTCAGCCGGATAATATCCATATGTCTACCCTACTTTTACCATTTTCGAATCATAAATCTATCGATAAGATTAGATTTATAGACTTTTGAAACTACAAGAAGATAAGGAGGACTTTTACAAAAAAGTAATAGAGATGTTTGTCCAGAAGGATAGGCAAATGGACTTCATCTCCAAGTCAAGGTAAGACTGCAATGTTATTGAAAATGGGATCTTACTAAGAGAGAACAATTCAATATTTAAATGATAAAATTACATTTTTGTGGGTATCCTTCTGTTGAGCTGTCTGTTTAAAAGTAATTGAAGCATCAGACAAAAAAAGCTTTTGAAAATAATATTATATTTTGATTTAATATATTCGTAAACCTGAAGAGTCAGTGCCAGTGCCTCACCAGCCATGAACCTCTCTGCAGAAGCTTATATATAGACATCTGAGTTTTTTGTGCCCCACCACTTTTGTACATATAGAAACGCCACTGAATATAACACACAGTGTGCCGCATGCAATATGGATGAAATGCATTAAGAACGAGGCAAAGCAAGAAAGTAGAAACCCGCCAGCACAGCGGCTGGATCTACAGCTGGTCGGCAAAGTGCAGGAGAAGCAGCAATAC
This sequence comes from Champsocephalus esox, assembly GCA_036324585.1. Taxonomy (NCBI): domain Eukaryota; kingdom Metazoa; phylum Chordata; class Actinopteri; order Perciformes; family Channichthyidae; genus Champsocephalus; species Champsocephalus esox. Next base: position 4,152,888 of record CM070485.1, on the reverse strand, counting down.
GAAGAGTGAGGAAATTAAACGAGGCTTTCCGTGCTCTTGTGATACGATTATCTTCACGTGCACACTGATGAGTTCACTCGCCTTCAGCGGGTGATCTGTCACTCAGTTTTTATACTACAGTGCAATCCTCTTCCGCCAGCTGACAGCTATTCAATTCACTTTAATGGAATGCACGTTAATGTGTTTTTTACTGCCCCCCCCCCACCCCCTACTGTATATTCTTTTGTTCACCTCTGTAGAGATCCTCTTCCTGACTGACCGTGGTGTTTAGTTGTGTGTGAGAGGAGTCGCCGCCTCGATGTCTCTGCTGTTGAGACCGAGCCAACAGATCAGGCTTTAAAGCTGCCGCCTCCGATGATCTGTCAAACCTTCCGTCTTTCGTATCTTGTTCTGATATTTTGAAGCAGTTGTCAAACATCACTTTGAACTGCTGTGTTCGACCCCTGATATCCATATTTCATGTTGTCCAAGCCTCTTTTGTACCATCTGTACTGACATACTTTGCATCTACCCACGGCTTGGTTCGTATCAATGGATATGGACATTCACCATTCAAATGTACCGCTGGTCAGCATGTTGACACTCTGGTTCTTAAAGGAGCCCTATTCCGCATTTGTTCAGGTACCTATCTGTATTTTGTTCCTCTACAGTGACTTGTTTCCATGCTTTAATGTTAAAAAAGAACGGTGAGAAACTCTGAAACGTTGGGATTTTAGTTGTTGCAGACCATTTACATGCATTCAAACCTGTTTTTGAAGTGTTTCTCAAACTGTTTCATACCAAGGACCACTTAACCAATAAAAAAACACTCGTGGACCACCTAACTCCACAAATATCCAAAGGCACATCGTTTTTTACAAATCGCCTGAAAGTGGCAACATGTGTGATGAAGGTGTTGCGCAGGGCTATATCATGCAATCGAAAGTGAAACTTAAGCTAGCTCCATTGCGGAGATATTCCCGCGAGAGTGCGGAGAATTTAAATGTATTTTTTTATTTCAAATGTGACATTTTACCAATATACTCACGGACCACTAGGGGGCGCTCACGGACCACACTTTGAGAAGCACTGCTCTACAGTGACTTGTTTCCATGCTTTAATGTTAAAAAAGAACGGCGAGAAACTCTGAAACGTTGGGATTTTAGTTGTTGCAGACCATTTACATGCATTCAAACCTCCAGCACCCACGGCAGGAAAGAGAAAACAACCAAAAAGCAGAAAAGGGCCACTTAAATCATAGTTTCTGTCCCTAGTGTGTCCTCAGCTCTAGTCCCAGGATATATTGCAACTTGCACAATATCCGCAAAAAAGTAATTATGTTTACACCAGGGGCGGCGCTAGGGGGTGGCCACTTGGGCTCAAGCCCCGGATGTTTTCTGAAAAGCCCCGAATGTTTCACTTGTTCTTTTAAACGTCTCGTGAGTAATGTGCAGTACTGGAGTCCAACAGAGAGGGAGCAGCTGCATACTGCGTAGCCTTCCCTGCCCTGACGAAGAAGTGATCCTTCGTCAGCGTCCTCTGGTCAGAGGCTCCGGCGAGTTCACAGTTCCCCGCCCCCGCTCCCGCTCAACAACTTCTAAATCCTAAATCCGCCACTATTAAATCCAAGGAGGCAGAACGTTTTAATTGCTGACTCAGTAGATTCAGATTAACATGTATAGATGCACATTTTAAAGTGGGATTGGCCTTGATGGCTTATAGATAATTCACGATGAACACATTTCTAACTCATGTTCTTGGTTGAAAATGTCTCCAAACTATTAATATGACGACTAGCGCTTTTACTAGAACCTGATTCTGCTTATATTATTATATTATGCTGTAGGCGAGCTCTCCAAGGTCTGTCGCCCCGCTGAGACCTCAAAGCATGTAACTGAATGGCAGATTCTGCAGTCTGATCATCCGAGGAACATTAGAGCATGCTTCCTCACCGTCTGCCCGCAGAAAACTCTGTATTACCGTCCTCGTGTATCCTCAGAGGTAGACATTGGTCTGTCAGGAAACACTTTGTCACTTTGTATTATGGAGTTTTATATTTCATATTGATGCATCGACTCTGTCAGAGAGAAGACATTATTTATTTTATTATCATACATTTTACCTCCTTGTGTCTGATAAATGTTTCTGCATGTACTTTTAAAGTTCTTAAAGGTCCCATGTCATGCTTTTCCGGTTATCACCCGCCCCCTCGTGTTATGAAGGTTGTTCTGCATGTGAACGGTCTGCAGTCACAAACCCTCAAAGTGCACCCTGTAGCGAGTAAAGCTCTAACTCAGAGAGACCTGTCTGCTGCCCCAGAATGCCTCGGTGGACATTTCTCATTCTCCATTTGTTTCTTCCCGGAACCAAAATGGACCAATCTGCGGAGCTCCTCCCACACCAGGAGAGGTGGAGACCTTTAGCGTACATTTTCAACTAACAGGGAGTCCCATTCATAGATATATATAAACACTAGATGACTCACCCGCGCTGCTGGCCAATGGAGGCCGACGTTGCCACATGGCGGCCATCTTGCCACAGGCAGCTCGCTCACTCATAACATCATGTCTATGGTGCACGATTGAAATAACCGTAGATTGCGGTTTGGTTCGTTATAAACATCAAAGATGTAGTTATGAAACTGCATACTTATAATTATAATCATTAACTTTTTTTTTCAACATGTCTTGTTGTCTCCTGTGTCATAGCCATGCTAATAACGTTTATAATAAACCAAACCGTTTGTAAATCAGTCAAGATTTCAGCGAGTTAAGAGTCTGTGCAGATCGCTCACCTCACAGCAGCTGTAGCAGTAGCTGTTGACTGTGGCAAGATGGCCGCCGGTGAGCTACACTGGCGACTCCCCCTTGAGCCATCTAGTGTTTACAGTATATATATCTATGGTCTCATTGACTTGCATAGAGCTCCCTGGTTGGTAATAGACGAGTTGGGATGGCGGAGAAACGCTCTCCGCAGACCCGTTCTCACAGCGCTATAAACATTTATTTCTCAATATCAAGCCACACTTATTGCTTTGACTTCGGCTGTAAACAAGCCGTGTAGGACAGAGAGTGAATACACAGACTACACAGAGATGCTGTGAGAAACCAATGTGAGTTTGGAACATTGAACAATGTGAATCTATTCTAGTCGACCTCAGCAATGGAATTATGATCGGTAGAAATGGCCGTGACGCGGAGCTTTAACAAGTATCTGCCCGTGTTGTATGAAAAGTGCTGTGTAAATAAAGCTTTATTATTATATTTGCATATCTATGGATATAAGATAGACGTGAGATCAGCTCTTTATCTGGTAGAATAATTTGAAATGATGGAGGAGTTGTTTCCACTGGTCACCCTTTCCTCATTATCATTTTGAACAAATCCCTACGACCATTACTCTCC